>JAJIZL010022073.1:284517-310633 GCA_023969395.1 Amblyomma maculatum | reverse complement strand
GGCAATATCAGATCTGGTCAGTATTTAAGAACGTTTCGTCTAATGCCAAGTAAAGTGAAGTGGGGCTCTCAAAACCAGCGCATTCTTCTTCAACATTAGTGATTTCAATTGGTAAGTATGTAATTATTCTGTGTCTGGGTTCTGCACTACATGAAGAATAAAAAAAAAACATACGGTAAAATCTCGAAATAGATATCTAAGCATCGCCAAGCAAAGAAACGTTTCCCTGTCCCACCTGATGATAGCAAGGCTGATGCGGCGGCCATGAAGAAGAATAGGCTGATGACGAGAACGAAGAAACAGCCCACGGCAAAAAACTCCTGTTGTCGCTCGTATCTGTAAAGAGAAGTTTAAAATAAAATTACATGTTGGGAAGAAATAGAGAACTAGCTGGGCGGACTTTAGAATTTTAGATTAGAGATATGAATATTGTTACCTCCCTATCTGCTCAGTTTTTGAATGTCTGCGTGAACCAAATAACGAAACCATTTACACCAACTCTAAGACATATGCCCTAAATATTGGATGCCAGTGGCATATTCAAGCACTCATGTCTTTGTCTGTTTTTGCAGTAGACAAAAAACGTGCGATTTCCACTGTACTGTCATCAATGCGAAAACGTCTGACAGCTCTGCAATGGAAGGAAGGTAAAGGGAACCTCCTAGTTAGATCTTGAAGCCGCTCGCGCACTCAGGAGCAGCATATTTTTAACGATAAGTACATTGTATGGTTCATTGTTAATAATTCCCCTTTAATACTCAACGCTGCTACTACTTCCTGCCATTCATGTGTACATTTCTGCTACCTGTTGACAAACAAACGAGCACAATCTATATCAGTCCATAATTGAAGACAACCGTACGTGCCAAGCGACTCAGGCGGGCAGATTTATGCCTCAAATTACCCGTGCTACGGAGGACGGCTTCTAAAATATGGCTAATTGCTGTCCGAAGCACAGTCTCGATGGCTTTAATTCTGTTAAAACATGCTGCTGAAATTCCTTTATCTATATCGTGAATTTGTGCACAGTTTCAATTACGCTACCTACCGTACCTGCAATCCCAGAGAACAATATAGGGCTAATATTAGAATTTTGTCAAAGTACGTTCCTGAACAAAGTTAGGACAGCTAATTGAGCCGGTTGGTATGCATTCATTGCTACGGATCAGCGCACACTGAGGACGGAAGGACATATAAGGGTGACCGTGAGCAGAATAGCGAGCCAGAAAGGCAGGACTAGGGCAAATGGGACGCCGACAGCCATCCGCGTTTCCCTAATTCTAGCATTTTGTGGCGTGCCCTTCAGCTCACTACGGCCAACCACGCTGATCAATTCTTCGCATTACTACAGTAATCTAAAACCAATACTCCATTGAGATGTCCACATGTTACAGATAAAATTTCTTTGTTTTTACAGCGAAAAAAGCCTATAGATATATTAAGGCGAAAGTAATTATTGCCTCATCGTTGTCGTCAAAAATGTCACGCTTTTGCGGCGGATCTGATTGCTCGAGACGGGATGACGTCGTGGATGTCTCGACCATTCACAGAGCACCACTAAAGTATGCGCGAATGCGTGCCTTATACGGCCATATGCCAATCAACGACCAATTACTAATTTAAGACTAATTAAATGGTAATTATATTTATAATCAATTCATTACAAATCCTAATTAGTGGCAGTTGTGCAAATTATTATTTAGTTACTAATTAATGTCGCCCTAAAATCAACCACACAATAGTTACGTAGAACAACTGCGAAGATACAAGGAGTGCGATCTCGTCGCTAATGAGCTGTCATCTCTCCGAAATGCTTGCACCTAAGGACGGGCGCAAATTTAGCGCAGCACGCAGGCTTTCGCCTTTCAACATTTTGGTGACCAAAGTGTCCTCGAATTTTATTGCGAAAGCAATCCTACACCAGGTTTCGAGCCTTCAGCGTAGCGTGGTCCGGTAGTTACGCTCTACACGACGTGACTACTGACGTCATACCACCGCGAAAGGTGGTCTACCGAGTCGGCTCTTCAGCGTAGCGTGGCTCGTAGCCACGCCGGGCGTTTCGCGCTTCTCCCACTAGGTGCGCTGTAGTCTAACAGGTGGTGTGACGTCATACGCGAGGCGAAGATGGCCTACCAAGACGGCTTTGACTGCACTGATAGGGCTGGGACAGATAGGTCACCGCCGCTTGCGGCGGGGGCTGGATGGATGGATGGAATATAGGAGCGTCCCCTTTGAAACGGGGTGGTAGCAGTAGCTATCATGCTCATTTTTCTCCATATATCTTAATTATTGATTTAGAATGGTTAACTAAACCATCATTCTATTTATTAAATTTTGCTCCTACATTACTAACATTATGTCACTTTTCTGCTTTTAAGCCACCAATCTTCCAGCCGGTTTTTGCTAGTTTCCACCGCCGGTTTATTCACCCGGCCACTGTTATCTCTAAACCCCAGAGCTTCAGGAACAGTGATTGTACCTGCATCAACTTCTGGATGGATACCATTGCATTCGAATATAATATGGTCAATTGTTTCACTGGAGTTTCCACATACAGCACATGCGTCATCTCCATTGTTAAACTTCTTTTTGTAGCTGCGTGTTCTAAGGCACCCTGATCTAGCTTCAAAAAGTAGGGCACTGCCTCTTGAGTTATCAAAGAAATCTTCCTTCCTGATCTGCATTTTCCACTTTCGGTATAATTCCACACTGTTTTTTTTTTCATCGAATTTATCCAATTTTTACCTTCTGTGTTGTTCACCTGTTGCTTAATGCTCTTTATTTCTCCGTCCTTGTTACTAGCATACTTACTAGTTAGTTTCCTAGTTCTTTTCCTCCATTGTGAGTCAACGCTTTTTAGGTACAGGTATTTAAATGCCTTAGCTGCCCATGTGTTACTGTCCAATTTCCTCAGGCGTTCGTCATATAATATTTTACTCTGAGCTTCCCGTACTTCGAAAGATGCCCAGCCCATATCTCCCTGTACCGTCTCATTTGTAGTTTTGCCGTGGGCACCTAGTG
This sequence comes from Amblyomma maculatum, assembly GCA_023969395.1. NCBI lineage: Eukaryota > Metazoa > Arthropoda > Arachnida > Ixodida > Ixodidae > Amblyomma > Amblyomma maculatum. The sequence goes on along the minus strand of JAJIZL010022073.1, from coordinate 307,612 downwards.
CTAATCGTCCAACGGATCTCTGATTTGTTTCTAATGTCGACTGTACCTCTGATTTTAGGCACAAAACCGCATTTCCGAAAGTAAGTCCGGGCACCATAATTCCTTTCCAAATACCCCTCAATACCTCATACCTATTGCATCCCCACAATGCCTTATGCTTCATTATCCCGGCATTCCTTCGCCCTTTGGCCTTAAGTGATTGCTCATTGCTTGCCTGCTACGTGAGCGCCACCTGGCGGCAGAGGACAACGGACGAACTCCACATGAGCTCCGCTGATTTCGTGTATTTACCCTAGACAGTGAGACCCTACAATACTTCCGTTGATATCACCTTTTTTCTGAAGACGAGCGGAATCCAGGGACACCAACCAGAAGTACGTAAAGCGAGTTTTGACCAATTTAGGTCAACCTTTCCCCGTGACCTAGCCAGATGCCTCGCCAGGCCTACTGCGCCGCGCCGAAGAATACGGAGCTCTGCGTCGCAGCAGCGTTCGCCAGCTGGGCTGCGCCGTGGACCGTGCCCGCGCGCCGTAGTTCGCCATGAGGGTCACCGTAGAAGGCATCCCAATTTCTCGAGAAGAATTAGCAGCCAGTGATTGGTTGACTAAAGTAAACAAGCTCCAGGAAGCGCGAACTACATCAAGGCCCGCCGTGCCAGATTTCCCTGGAGACAAAGCGGGACCGAACCAAGCGTCCCAAATCGACAATGGGCTACGTGCGAAACGGAAGCTGAACTCGCGCCTCGGCACCGAGGACGCTTACTAGCCAAAAAATCTGTAGCATCGAACCAGCCTCGCTTACCCAGCAACGCTCTCAAGCTAATTGTGCGCCCACGGGTCGGACTGCTACTCTCCAAGATTACAACCTACCAACTATTGGAAGCGATTTGCACTGCTGCTCACTTCACTAGGGACGCTGTTCGTCACGAAGACCTAATACAAGCCAACCTGATCCAGAATACTTTCACGTACTGCACCCCAGTCGTTGAAAGAGCTGAACGGATGATGCAACTCAAAGAGATCGCCATTGACAACAAGGCCTGTGAGATATCCGTCTACTGCGCTCCAGATGATAGTTCGAGCCGTGGTGTGGTTCGCGGCGTCGACCTCCGACTGGATCGAAATACAATCCAAGCAGAGTTACAAGACAACCGCAACCCACCCATTGTGGACTTTCGGCGGCTCGGGAATACCACCGCAGTACTCATCACATTCGCTCAGCGCCAAGTGCCTACCTGGGTCTACTTTTGCAATAGTCGCCACAGATGCAACTTATTCAAGAAGACGTACGAGGTGTGCTATCGCTGTGGCAAGCTCGGTCATCGAGCCGATGTTTGTGCAAGCACAACTACCAACTGCAGAGGTTGCGGACTATCCAATCCTACCAACGACCACACGTGCAAACCAATCTGCCGCCTGTGCGGCAAAGAACATCTCACGGGCGATAGTCGCTGCAGGGAAATCTTCAGGATTCCTTACGAAGTCAAGCGCGGGAAGGGGGAAAAATTCGAAATGCTGAGGAAGAGAAACTCAAGACCCAACCACCAAGCGGATCACACTCCAGCGCACCAGCCGATGGGACCGGCAACGCTCCGATAGACAGCAGCGGCAGCTCCGAGACCGCTCGAGCTCTTTTCCACCGCTCAAGTCTCCCGCTCCACGGATGGGTTCTCAGGGGACCTCCCGGACCAATCCCGTACCACCTGCAGTCGTCCAGCAGACAGGGGACTCTCGTCATCCTTTGCAGCAGCCACTTGGACTACCACCATCTCTACCAGATCCACGAGAACGTCAAGAACCGGTGAGTACGCAGGAAGGGACTCCCACTATTCTAGACACACACAAAGCGATTATGGAACTGACAGCAGTCATCCAACAACTTATACTCAGAGTAGAGGCTCTCGAAAAGCCGACGTCCACACTCACTCCGTCTCCCCCGCATCCGCAGGGATCATGTGAATCAGTACCTATGGATATTGCTCCTCCCAACCGATCAGCACAAAAACGCAAAGCAACGTCCGACACCGACTCACCCGCGAAGGGTTGGCAGGCGCGTTTTGCCAAAGTTGAGGAAAGCTGCAACCTAAGTCAAACTCGCGTCAAGGCTTTAGAAGCAGACATCCGACGCTCACTCCACACAATCGGCTCACAATGTCACGCAACAATTTGAGATGCTGAGCAAAGTTATAGAAGCACAGGGCAAACTCTTCGCTTCCGTGGTACCCGCGGCCCCTGCGCCGACACCCGTTCAAACCCCACAACTATCCCAGCCTAATCATGGCGAGCAGCTCGGGTAACACCACCATCTGGCAGTGGAACTGTCGTGTGTTCGCGCGTAAGCGTCCGGTCCTCCAGCAGTTTCTCGCCGCGAGTGATCGCCCCGAACTAATAGCTCTCCAGGAATGCGGCAAGAACACGAAACTTGCCGGTTACAGTACATACCTATCGGAACGAGTAAAACCTCGAATAGCTACGCTCGTCAAACGTAATCTCACTGTCCTCCAGCACAATTTAGATCCAAATCTCCCCGAATACGTCTTCTTAGAAATATTACCTCGACCCTCGCATAAACGTTGCACTAGTCTGTTTATAATTAATGTCTACAGCCCTTCGCGAGCTCATAAGAATATTTTCGGTCCGTTTTTCCTCAAAGCCGAGCAGCTGGCGCAGGGGCAACCCCTATTGATTCTCGGTGACTTTAATGCGCATCACCGCGCTTGGGGCCACCACTATGACTCTGCTAAAGGTCGACGCCTTTGGAATGACTGGCATACGCACCAGCTGACCCTTATCACGGACGTGTCCTACCCCACTAGACACGGTACGGGCCTACACGGTGATACAACGCCGGATCTTGCCTTTACGACCTCCGGAGTTAAAGAGACTTGGTGTCACACTCACGAAAACTTTGGGAGTGATCACTTCGTACACGAAATCGGAATACACGAGCCCACCAGGCAATGTACGCGGTCGGCTCAGGTGATTGACTGGGACTCCTTCCGGACGCACAGGAAACAGCAGGACAAACCTCCCACTATTACTGATATCAATGCGTGGACAACCGAAATTGTCAAACAAGTGGCCGACGCCACTCAAACCGTCGAGTTATAGGACAGTATCCCACACTGCGACCGCTACTACGCCCATCTGTGGGAGCGCAAGCAGTCGCTCGAAGCTCTACTTGCCACTCGGAAATGGGACCGCAATATCCGGCGTAGACTGACGCGCGCACATACGAATGTCGAGAACTATGCAATAGAACTCACTCGACAGAGCTGGTACAACATATGCGACCAGATGAAGAAGACTCCAAACGCTCGTAAGACGTGGAACCTCCTTCGACATTTACTCGACCATGCAGGAGGCAAGCTCCAGACACGCCAACAGCTCGAGCGAATATTCCACCAGTATCCTGGCACGTCTGACGAGCTCAAACAAGAGCTTATAAATACTTACATCCACCCTGAACCAACAACCAACCTCCCCTTCTATCAGGGCGCGGACAATCTCTGTCTAGACGCTTCAATCACTTTTGCGGAGGTCCGAGCAGAACTCAATCGCCTCAAGACTACTTCGCCGGCCGGCCCTGATCACATTTCAAATAAAATGCTTAGGAATCTAGACGACGCATCCATTCATGCTCCTACCGACTATTTTCAAGAATGTTGGGCCAGCGGTACCATCCCTCAAGAGTGGAAATGCACCAATATAGTCCTCATCCCCAAGCCGGGCAAACCACCAACCTTGGCCAACCTCCGTCCCATCTCTCTCACGTCCTGCGTTGGGAAGCTGATGGAACACGTTATCCAGACCAGACTCTCACGATACCTTGAAGACAACCATCTTCTACCAGACACAATGTTCGGCTTCCGCCCTCATTTAGCGGCCCCGGACATTATGCTTCTTCTCCATCATCAGGTAGTCATGAGACGTACACTAGACACGAAAGTCATCGTCGGCCTCGATGTTGCCAATGCATTCGACAACGTCCTCCATGAAGCGATTCTTCAACAACTTCAAGCTCTCGGTGTTGGACATCGCATGTATGCGTACATCTGAAACTTTCTCACCGACCGCACAGTGCGACTTAAAGCCGGCACTGGAGATCCTTCCATCATCTCTCCGGGAAACCCTGGCACGCCGCAAGGCGCCGTACTTTCGCCGATGCTTTCTAACGTCGCACTGATAGGCCTGCCAAAGCTACTGGCCGACATCCCCCACCTGCATTACAGCATTTATGCTGACGACCTCACACTTTGGATCACGCGCGGCAGTGACGGCCAGATTGAAGAGACGTTACAGACCGCGATCGAACGGATTGGAGAATATCTAAGTACAGTTCGCCTCACTTGCTCGGCGACAAAGTCCGAGTATATCATCATCCCTTCCCTCGGACGAGGCCCTTCAAATATACTTCCTGACATCAACCTCCAGGTGCAAGGAAACCCGATTCCTCGAACAGACAACATCAGGATCTTGGGCTTGCATCTACAGGCCAACGGCAGCAACAACATCACGATCCAACGCATCAACCAGTCGGTTGTACAGATCGGACGCCTCCTTAAGCGAATATCCAACAAGCATCATGGCATGCGAGAGTCCAACCTCCTGCGCCTCGTTCAAGCTTTCATCTACTCCCGCACCATCTACTCTGGACCCTACTTACGTCTCACTCGTGCCGAAAGCGAACGGCTAGATGCGTCACTTCGAAAAGCATACAAGACGGCCCTAGGTCTTCCCATGTCCACAGCTACCCATAAGCTCATGGCTCTCGGAATCTCCAATACCGTGAGCGAACTGATCGAGGCAACCCTCACCGCCCAGTATGAGCAGCTCTCACTCACGCACGCGGGCCGAGTAGTACTGCAGCAAGTAGGGATCTCCCCGCCGAGATCGGCCCCAAGTTACGCTTAACTTACACCGGAATATCGCCTAAATCTCCGCATTCCTCTCATTCCCAAACGGATGCACCCGGAACACCCCGCCGAGAGACGGGCTGATCGGGCTCGTCAATTCGAAAAACGCTTCAGTGGACGTCCGGACGTCACGTATATGAACGACTCTTACCATCCATCGAGGCCAGCGATGGTTTCGGTAGCTCTCGCCCCTCACCGCAGCTGGTACACAGCCTGCAGCATTCGCAATGCAGAAACAGTCACCGCAGCTGAGGAGGTTGCCATTGCGCTAGCGCTAGCCGACTCTAATACCAAAGTCGTCATCAGTGACTCTCAACAGGCTATTCGCAATTACGATGCTGGCCGTATCTCTTGCCAGGCGTTACACATTCTACAGCACCCTCTTCCACATCTCGCTTACTTCTTTGGGCTCCAGCCCACGAGTCGCTCAGCGGAAACGCCCAGGCACACACTCTCGGTCGAGATCTGAGCTGCCGAGCCGAGAGTATGATCAGCCACCCTGCTTCCGCTGACACTAATATATCACGCGCTTCTATACTCACCACTTACACGGACATACTTCAGCACTACCGACTCCAAAGGTGCACATATCCTCCCGCACACCGCGATCTAACAAGGCGCGAGGCCGTCCAATGGCGCAAATTACAAACTGGCAGCTTCCCACACCCCCTCTTATACAACAGGATCTTTCCGGATCAGATAGCCCCCATGTGTAAACACTGCTCAACTCCGGCAACACTCATACACATGGTGTGGACTTGTACAGATTACAACACAGACAACACAAACACCCCAGAGACGTGGGAGTCTCTCCTGTGTACTTCCGAGCCAGCAGACCAACGCTGGCCTATCCAGCGTGCGGTGGAGGCCGCGGCATTCCAAAAGGATCCCCGCCGACCTCCTCTAAGTCAGCGCAACCGGCCCTTTGACTGGTCCCCTGTTTTTGGGCGCAATAAAAGAGTTCACCACCACCACCGCTCTGACAGGAAGCAGCGTGATGGTCACATGATCTTTCAAGCTCCCTCCATCGTTTGCTCTTACCAGACCTATGCCAACCATCAGTCGCCGCGACTCAGTTCCTTCGCATTGACGCCGCCAGCATGGTAATCTTTTTGGTGTATGTGTAATATTAATGATACATAACAGAGACACGTTAATCAATCGGTGCTTTTCGTGAACCGAGCACCGGGAGAGAATTGGTGGACTGAGTGACTACTGTCGCTGTGCGCTTTCCTCTGGGCTTGCTCGTCAGAAGTAAGTGAGCGAGCCAGCTTGCGACAATCTTCAGTGTGCCTAGGAGCTGCTTAAAGCGATGTATACCCAGATATCAGGACTGTAGGGGAAGATGGTGTCGAGTGGAGGCGAAGGTTCACGCCCGTACAGCATACAAAATGACGAGAATCCGATAGCTGCTTGAAGAGCTGTGTTGTGAGCATAGATTATAAATGGGAGAATCTTGTCCCAATTGAAGAGATCGGAAGAGATGTACTTGGACATCATGTCACCCAGTGTGCGATTGAAGCGCTCTGTGGGGCCGTTGCTTTGAGGGTGGTAAGCACTGGCTGTCCGGTGAATGGTTTGACATTCACATAGGAAAGCTACGACAACCTCGGGTAAGAAAGATTTGCCTCGATCACTTGTAAGTTCACGGGGGGCCGGGTGCTGTAGAGTGAAATGATGAAGAAAGAACGTGATATTGGGTGCGGTGGCATCCTGAAGTGCTGCTGTCTCCACGCTGCGAGTAAGGTGATGGACGGCCACGATGATCCAACCAGTGTGTACGGCAGCGTTCCACGCCAATCGATGCCAACACGATAAAATGGTAGGTACAGAAATGGAAGAAGTTATAGTGGAGCCGGCGAATGGAGAGGAGGATGCTTGCGGCGCTGCCGATCGATTCACAAACGCACATACTGATTAAGGTATACATACCGCGCCATTAAAAGCACTGTCGCACCGAAGGGAGCGAGGAGCCTGCGAAAGTGACGAGTTCGTGTGAAGATCGATCAGTGATGTTAGTCACAGTTCCTTCCGCTGTTCCCATAGCATGTCGTCGATGGACAGGGAAGGCAAGGCGGAGCTGGATGCAGGGGAGAACGGAGCATCAGAAGGCACCGGCGAGTGATACAAAGCGTCTACGCTGGAGTGCTTGCTCCCTGTACGATGGACAACTTGGATATCCTACTCTTGTAGTTAGGCGACCAGCAGGTGAGACGGCCGTTGGGGTCTTTCAGTGAAGACAACAAATACAAACCGTGGTGGTCCATAACAACATCGAATAGGCGCCCATTCAAGTATGGCCGAAATTTCTGAAGCTCCCAAACAATGGCCAAGCATTCCGTACCTGTCACTAAGCAGTTGTCCCGGCCTTAGTTAACATTCCACTTGCGTACATCACAACGTATTCATCAGCACCAGGTTTTCGGTGGGCAGGAACAGTGCCGATGCTGGCATCGCTGGCATTGGTGGGTACTTCGGTAAGAGCAGCCGAGCAAAAATGGCGCAATATGGGGGGGGGAGGTAAGTATCGTGCGTAATTTCGTAAGAGCAGTATCGCAAGCCGGCGACCAGGCAGAAATATCTTTGTGAGCGATGAGAAGTCGCATGAGGGGCAATGACGGTCGCAAAGGTCCGAACAAATTGCCTAAAATAGGAACACAAGCTTACAGAGCTCCGTAATTGTTTGATAGATGTTGGCTTCGGGAACTCAGCGACAGCGTGGATTTTAGATAGATCAGGAACGATGCCATTCTTGGAAACTGAATGCACTAAAATAGTGAGTTCGCAAGCGGTGAAACGGCCCGTTTTTAGATTGAGTTGCAGAACGGCATCAATAAGACATTGCAAGACAGTTTCAAGGCGAATCAGGTTGGTAGCGAAGTCGGATGAAAGTGCGACGATATTCTCCAAGTAGCAAAGACATATGTGCACTTGAAAGCATTGACAATATTGCCCATAATGCGTTCAAAGGTGGCGGGCGGTTACACAGGCCAAAGGCATGATGTTGAACTCGTAGAGGCCGTCGGGAGTGACAGAAGCTGTCTTGGGGCGATCGTCCTCAGCCATTTCAACTTGCCAGTAGCCAGATCGTGAATCGATTGAAGAGAAAAATTTCGCTCCATGCAAAGTCTCCAGCGCGTCGTCTATTCGAGATAGCGAATAGGCGTGCTTTAGTATGATCGCATTAAGGCGGCGGCAGTCCACACAGAATCAAATCGACCAGTCTTTCTTCTTGACTAAATCAAACGGGGATGCTCAGGGGCTACTGGAAGGCTGAATGACACACCTACTGAGCATCTTGTCGACTTTTATGCATGACAGTCGGGACAGCGTCGGCATGAGTGAGCGGAGCGGCATAAAGAGTTGGTTGTCAAGGGGGCGGAAGTTCTTCGGCAACTTCTTCCTGAATAACCTGGTGTATCGTCGAAGCCAGGTGTGAGCTAGATTGCAGAACGTTTGGAATTAGTGATAATTGCTGTGCAACCTGTTCTCGTACGATGTTTTTGATTCCTTGAATGAGGGTGTAGCTGAGAGTGGCATCAGATGTGGTCGCGACCGCGGCTTCAGGTTGTAGAGGAACGACGCGTTGGCGACGAAGGTCGTCGTAGCTTTGACAAATCATGACATCACTTGCAGTACGGGGATCTTTGACCATGAGCATGTGGAATGCGCCATCGTGGATGCCCTTCATGATGGGGCAAATCTCGGCTTCAGGCATCGATGTATTGACACGATGGCACAAATCTAAAACTTCTTCTATGTAGCCGCCGCGCCGGGGTGATGCAGTGGTAAGACATCCTACTACTTTGCCGGAGTACCCGGGTTAGACCCCGACCTCCGCGGCTGCGTTTTGATGGAAGAGAAACGAAGAGGCGTCCGTGTGCTGTGCAATCTCAGCGCACGTTAAAGATCCCGAGGTGGTCGAAATTACTCCGTAGGCCTCCACTACGGCTCTTCTTTTTCTCTTTCTACTTTAACTCCCAACTAGCCCCCCCCCCCCCCCCATACCGCGCGGTTCAGGAGTCCACGAAACAAGTGACAAATACTGCGCCTTTCTCTTCCTATGGACCAACCAACCAACCAACCAACCAACCAGCCAATCTTTGATGTAGGTAGTGAAGGTTTCTGTGGTGCAAGCAGGGAATTTATTTTTTATTATTGCCCAATCTAACCAATGTCTGCTACACCTAGTCACGCAAACAGTATGGACCGCAGGGCGACTGAGGACATCCACAAAACTAGACGCGAACGAGGCCCAAGTTGAGATGGCAACTTTGTGATTTCCGAGCCACAACTTTGCTACTTTTGTTGTTTAGCTTCAAGACGTCATCCCACTTATTGCTGGTTCTTACGCGTTCACTACGACGAAAGCCAGTCCTCCACGTCCTGATCGTTGGTACCGCTGAAGACTGGCGGGTCCCGCTGTCGAAGCACCCCGGAGCATTGAAATGAAGGGGCCGAAGGAGCGGGGCCATTAGGGTTGGTGCTGGAATCGGCCATTGAGGTCGGAATTCGGCGTTGCGGGTCTCCAGGGCGAGGAAATGCATGATAAATCCCGCGACCTCCACCAAGTGTTAATCGGGAATCCAGGCACTGGTAGCGAGCAAGACCGGAGAGGTGATTACTTATTTTGTAAACAGCTAGTCCGCAAAAGCACTTCCTATTTCTCAGCGAGCTACATATAAAGATCAAAACCAAGGCAATAGTTTCTGCTGTTTTATGTGCGGCTATGCATGCCTATAATTTAGGGCGAACACGCCTGCGTCACATTTACCTCTGCTTGCTAACGCGCAGAAGTGCATAAGGATTTTCGCGAATGTGACGCTAAAAAGGAATCCCGCAATTTGAGAACATGTAGCAACTGCTTAAAAATATTTGGCAGCTGCGAATGAGTAGTGTAAATGCTTCTCAGCATATCCTCCTCCAAGAAAGCTTCGCTATTACAAAGGGCGCCTACGAAAGAATTGTTCTTCTACTTGCATTGAACCTCGCGCTCAAACTTTAGCCTGTTTGCAATCATGGTCTTCAGCAAGGGCGGGAGTCTCAGGTTTGTGAAAGCGACCTTCTGTTTCTCTTGAAGTTCCTATTCCAGCAGCAAATAAACTACCAAACAAGTGGCTGGGTGACATGAGCGCACTGAAGAAGGGTAGATGGGGAGTCTCAGTTAGCAAGCCGAACCAACGTTTCGACAAATGGACTTCTCTTCGTAACAGAAAAGCGAGTAATAGAAACATATATCACCCGCCGGTGTGGTGCAGTGGTAAGACACCCGACTACTGTGCCGGAGTTCCCGGGTTCGAACCCGACCTCGGCGGCTGCGTTTCGATGGAGGCGAAACGAAGTGGCGTCCGTGTGCTGTGCGATAGGTCGAAAATACTCCGTAGCCCTCCACTACGGCTCCTATTTCTCTCTTTTCACTTTCACTACCGCCTTCCGCTCTTCCCTTACGGCGCGGTCGAGGTGTCCACAGAGCAAGTGTGACAGATGCTGCGCCTTTCTCTTCCTGTGAATCAATTATTATAATTAATATTAAACATATATCACAGATAAAAGTTTTCGAGTCTGAGATTTTGTTCCTGTCCAGATCATATTGACCTTAGGATGGTCATATGGTATCTAATGAAGAAAAAGGCCGCACATGAGAAAATAATTCATTCAAATATTCATTCAGTTCGCTCGTGAGACGAATACATTGGCCAACGCGAAAAACATTATGCACTCATTGTAGGTTACCAAATGCCGCGGAATGTAAAGCAGCTGGGAATATGTTATTAGTCTCTCCTCCATCCTAAGAAAGCATTGCAACAAGCCAGCGGTCGACACAGCAGACGAATGGGAATCACAGGAAAAAAAAGCATCGTTTTTCTTTCCCGACACTCCAACGAGCAGAAAAGCAACTATTTGCCCAGTCGTTGCAACAATCGAGAAAACACTGTACTGATATCAAATCCGAAGGAGTTGTGACGTAGAGCGCAGCTTCACAGCGCCTGCCATAAAGGAGTGCTGAGCAAGTTATGCCAATTTTGCTATGCGGACCGTCCTTTGCTATCACAGCGCTCCGAACGCGCCGAATCTGACGCCGCACGTTATGGATACCAGCTTACGTTTTATATTCCTAGGAAGGAGGGCGAGATTGCATGCTTACGTCAGCCAGCTTAGACTTAAGTTGTGGAACCAGCCGACCAACTCTCCGCTGGAGAGCAGCGGCCTGCGATAATGATGGTAGAGCAGACGCTCGGCCCCGTGCCATCTGCGCCTGCTGGCGGGGCTGCGCGGTTACTTTTGGCAAAGAGTGTACGTAGTACACGGCGTGCCACAACAGCGCCGCCTGAAAATGGGTCCACAAGTGCGCCGTAGCCAGTGCCACACGTCACTAGCAGACGTCGCATCTACACCGAGCATTCAGTGCACCTAATGCTTTAAGTTATGGTTGCTAAATAAAGCGCCGGTATTTCTCACATGACCTAATATAGCTTCGACTTGCTCCTATTTTCTGGCTCATGCCTGCGTTTCAAATGAGGCGAGACGGTAAGACGTCCGTTTGCTATGCGATATCAGCAAACAAATCCTCAGATGGTCAATATTACTGCGTAGCCCTCCACTACAGCTCATCTTTCTCTCGTTCCACGTTCAATCACACCTTTCTTCTTTTCCCTACAGCCTGGTTCAAGTGTCCACAGAGCAAGTGTGGCAAATACTGTGCCTTTCATTTCCCGTGAACCAATTATTATTTTGGCAATGGTAACTGAACTGCGGTAATTAAAAAAGTTTATTACGGAACTTTAGTCATTCATTCCATAATAGTGAAGCTTGAGTATTGGAGAACAAGGGTTGGGCAAACTAATGGGTTCCCTACTGCGGCTGCGCGCTTGTTTAGGGCAAAACTGACGGATAGGCTTTGCCCTCTAACTCACCTGATTCCGCTGCTCTTCGCTGCTTTGATGCGGGTTACCTGTCCGGTCGGTTTCTGCAGATGGTGACCTTGACTCATTTGACTCGGGTGCTGGACGTTTCCTCTCATCCGAAACGCAAGACTCCCCTGCAGAGAAGGGCTTCTTCGAATTAGAAGCTGTCAGGTTTTGTTCTCCTTTGGACCGCTGCCTATCATCTGCTTTGATCTTGTCCACCGGGGAGGGAACGTCGCCGCCCCCGCTGTGCTCCATGGTTGCAGAATTCTGAGCTGCTTCCTCTTCGTCAGCTGGCTGGTCACCCGGTTGACGTGGCAGTCTTCTTTCTTTACGCATCCTCTTGGCTGCAACCGCGAAGGAGGAGGGGAACGTTTTAGAGCGACAAAAATATAACAATTAGGTAAACAGTAAGCTCCGCCGGGGTGGTGCAGTGGTAAGACGCCCGACTATTGTGCCAGAGTTCGCGGGCTCGAACCCGACCTCGGCGGCTGCGTTTCGATGTAGGCGAAACGAAGCGGCGTCCGTGTGCTGTGCGATGTCAGCGCATGTTAAAGATCCTCAGGTGGTCGAAATTATTCCGTAGTCCTCCACTACGGCTCCCTTTTTCTGTTTCCACTTTCACTCCCACCTTCATCCCTTCCCTTACGGCGCGGTTCAAGTGTTCACAGAGCGAGTGTGAAAGATTCTGCGCCTTTCCCTTCCTTTGAACTAATGATTATTATTATTATTATTATTATTAGCAGGTAAACAGTAAAAAAAGTACGCTAAGCAAATATAGCACTTAGATAAAATGCGCAAAAATAAAAACGGCATGTGTAGCAGTAACATCTGACGTCTGCCCATTGGCTAAAATATATCGTAATATTTTGTTCGACAAAAGGAGCGCATTGCAGGATACTCTTAGCAACCAGCTCGAAACCGATCAGGAATAATTCGACACATGTATTTGGCGCTTTTGATAGCAAAACTTCGAACAGCCTGTGTTTTATCCCCAAAGAACTGTCGAAAAATCGGCTAGATTAAGCTGAACTGCAATAAAAGTTCAGCTCTTAATTGCTACTAAAAGGCGCATCGAAATAACTTTGTCCCTCTTTAAATTACGTCTTCCCACCTTCTTTCCGGTATAGCAGCTCACTGAACATTACCTAATCTCGGCCTCGGCGGCAGCTTTTCGATGGACGCGAGAAGCAAGGCTCCCCTGTGCTGTGCGATGTCAGTGCACGTTAAAGAGCCCTAGGTGGTCGAAATTACCGTAGTTTTCCACTACGGCGTCTCTCATAGCCTGAGTTGCTTTGGGACGTTAAACCCTACAAACCAAACAAACCAAACTAATCACGTTATAACACTCGTCACACAGACTCCTGATCGCCGCTGCTTCATTCTATTTACTCTAACACATTCCACGGGGCGAAATACAGAGCTACAGTGCTCTAGAGTCTTGGGCAGTGTGTCGTCCGCGCCAGGGAACAATAGAGGAGCGACGTCGCCGCCGCGGTGAAAGCGCGCGTGACACCCAGGGGGCGCTGCCAGTAACAGGTGCGCCAAGGGGTGCGGTGCGCCGAGCCGAGCTCCATTCGCTTGCATGCAAAGACGAGCGCAGACCGCCTTCGCGCGTTGATTTGAGGAATTCGTGTTTCGTTGTTCTGCATGTTCTTCGCTGTTTGTTGAGCTTCCTTGGTGTGTTGTTGAAACCTCGTCTGTGCTCTCCACTTGGAACATCTAAGCAATGCGTGCACGACGACGGAAAGACGACGCGACACAAGGGACAGTGCCGGGCTGCAACAGCGGTTACAGCTTGTGCAAGGGAGTTCCTCTCTCTTCCGTGTATCAGTCGACGCCGATCGCTGTGAGATTTGGTCACAGAACATAAAGAAAGCAGACAGAGGGCTGAACGAAGCAAGCGTTGTGTGCGAGCGCTATTTCGAACAAGTTTTCATTCAGCGCACGTATAAAACAATCAACGGTGAACTAGAGTAGAGGCCGGTCACATACTTACTGATGACACCGTTCCGACCATCTTTCCGGACTCACCAAAATATGTTTCAAAGTCGCTGCTAAAGAAAATGAAAGTCGGGAACAACTATGAACAGACAATTCATGCAGCGAAGCGGAGACGGTGTTTACAAGCTAGCTCATGAAGAGCAGCCGACATCTGACGGCGACAGTCCCGAGGAGCCCAACAGGGGGGATTTTGCCAAGAAAAACGAATGTGCCGTCTTTGCTAAAAGTAACCAGGCTGCATGCTTTGCTTCTCACTTGTATTAAAAGCCAATGAAGATTTCCACTTTATCACAACTAGTTAAGAAGTGAGGACAGGTGCTCGCCTTTACATTTAAGATTTAGAGCTTCAGAACTTTAGTATAAATCCACTACTACATTTCTGAAAAGCAGATTCTGCAGCCTGATTACTAAAACACCCGAAATGTGGTCAAGGATCATCGCCTTGCCACGCTGAGAAAATCTTTCCACTACGCCGAGTGCATGTGAGCTGGATGCTGCCGGAGACAGTAGCAAATTGGCCCTGAAAAAGTTGTCAAAATTGATATTTCAGCCACAAAATCGGGTGAGGAGGCTCTTGTGGCGGAAGTTTCTATAAGTGGAAAAAAGTTGTTCGCAAGACATTTCAAATCCAGTAGAGACGGAGGCACTAATTGAACATGTTAGTGGGCTACAGTAGTGCCCTAGCTGGTGCAGGCATACAACCAGTTGCTGGTGAGTGCTCGTCGTTAAGCGAAAATTTCTTTTCCCAGAAGTGTACGCTTGTGGTCAAGGACGGTACGGCCTACCAATTATTTGCATGTTGTGTCATGTTTGGAACCTGAATAAATGACTGTCTGCAGAATGACGTTCTTTTTTTTGCGCAACGCAAGAGCTCTCTAAACACTTTGCTATGCAGACAGATTCGCGAGTTTCGAAACACCGCAGGCTTCGAATGAATTTCTTTCTGTGCAACATATTTATCCAAGTGTGTGCAAAAGACTCACATGGGTTCGGAAACACGAGATCCAGTCATAACACACGCGAAGTGCGACCTAAGCTGTATTTATCTCGTGGCTAATAGCTCGCACCGCACCAATATTACAGTGAAGTGTTCTAGTTCACTGTACCAATATCGTCGCTGGCATTACAGCGCCATACAGCCGTGCAGACCATAGAACAATGCGTTATGGTTGAAATGATAAGATCAGTAAGCAAATAGGCGATCACCAAGCATTAAATATCGAATTAGGCGCACCACGCAGTGCAGATACGATGAGCCGACGCTCACGGCAGCGCAGCCAGCGGACGGCTCGCTGCGCACACCTGTTACACGAAGCGCCCCCTGGCCGATGGCGCAGCAGTCATCGCAAAAAGAGCCCATGATCCGCCCTCGCACGAGACACTGCCCAATATTCTAGAGCACTGTACAAGAGCGTTTTTGAAAAGTCTTAGTCACCAGGGGCAGTTTCCGCGATGTTTTTGTTTTTAAGCCAGTGCTTTTGGCTTATTTATCGAGAAAATAGTCCAGCTTTAAATATTTAGTTTTTCTTAGTTTCCTTGTGTCGCCGCTGCCAAGCCAGTTTAGTTTCCAGGTGCTTGCTGAATTTTTATTCTGGCCAAAATCTGTCCTCTTTTTCCTCTAATTGCGCCAGCAAAATGAACCCAGTGAAGTATTGAGCTTTCGTGTCTGTTTGCACCGCCATGGCAACAAAAAGCCTTAATCCTTTGCCTTGGTAGATGGAAGGAAGGAAGCACAAGGTGCGATCCTCCTGTGAGGGTACTGACCCCAACCTGCGACCATCATCATCCTACGGCTACCCCAGGCAAAGCCTCCCGCACCGTAAGGTTTGGAGGGTTTTTTGTTTCGGGTAGCGGGTTTTCCCCAGCCAAGGGGCTCATGCAATCCGGTCTTTTTCCAGCGGGGTGGGGTCGCAGTGCATATGCACGACGTCCGCACCACCCCGGTGGGTGAAAGCCTGACGCGAGCAAGTCTTCTAATACCTCACTTCTAATTTTCCGTTTTCTTCTTTGAAGATCACAATGCGGTGCCCCATTCTTCAAAAAACTTCTTTCCCCCCAAGTGGCGTCTCTCTCTCTCTAGGTGGAACCATAGTTTTTTCTGATTTTGGCCTTCACTTCATGGAGGCTCGGAGTCGTGTTCGAGTAGGCCGCTTTGCAGCGGGCCAACCACACCTGATAGTTGACGTCTGCCAGTGTCAAGACAAACGGCTTGCACCCTTCCTTTGGAAGCGGCTTCAAGTAGCGCATGGTGGGGTATGGGATCCCGGGGCGGCCGAACATATCTCTGAGACACTCTAGGAGGGCTGCGGGAATTAGGCAGTCCAGAAAGATGTGCTCCGCTGTCTCTTCTTACGCGTCATTTTTTGCCTTCTACGGGTTTGTTTGTTCCCTTTTCCAACCAGCGTACGAAAATGGCTTATAATCAAGACACTACATCTAACCATGCGTCCAAACAGACAACAAGACTTATGGGAAGCATTAGCCAAAAGCTTGAATGAAAAGGTTGGACGAAGGACGCAGGATCGAATCCCGGCCTCGGCGGCCGCTTTTTCATGGAGGCGAAAACCAAGGCGCCCATGTGCTGTGCGATGTTAGTGCACGGTAAAGAACCCTTGGTGGTCGACATTTCCGGAGTCTTCCACTACGGCGTCTCTCATAGCCCAAGTCGCTTTGGGACGTTAAATGCCACAAAACCAATGAAACCAAGTTGAAGTCGTTTTATATGTAGACGCTGACTGTAATCAAGGTCTACTGTTTACGAGGAAGATCAGCAAGACTAACAATGTCGGAAACACTAACAAGCTGTACGTAACGTGCCGTGGAAGAAATTGTCATTGCAGTGGCTATTCATTCGACACATCATCATTGTGAGCGACTGAAAGCATGCAGTATACAACTATGTCAAAAGTAGAATATCTAGCGTTTGCTCAAGATACGCTCCTAAACGTTGATACAACTCAACTACAAGAGGAGTGTATCTGATTTCGATGCTAGCACACGCAGGGAGACCTGCCAACGAGGAAGCCCACACACAAGCTCGAATAGAAGCCGTCCGAGCTGTGGACGTCTGCTTAGACATGGAGCCATTTGGAGAGCCCCTCACTTAATACAACTACATCACACACTACGCCCTCGGGTGAACATAGCCAAACCCATACCAATAGCTGACTCTCCATAGAGCAACAGGTGGCGTGGAGACTTAGAACCGATATATTCCTTAACTCATATGCTGTTTTAAAATTACTTAATTGCCAAGTTAACCCATTCTTTTGCGTCTGGTTGAAATAGCATCAATACATCATCTATGTTGGGATTGTTGGGATTCCACATAATGCATGCCTGAGCGCTGCCTTGACGTGTGGAATGAAGTAAAGGCCAGCAGCAATCTGAACATCAAAACCTGAGCCGTGGTATGGGTCTTTGTCCCAAGGGATCTTCATGGTTGCGGAAGCACGTGCTGATCAGATTCCCTACCCCACCCCCCCATTCCTTTCCACAGTAAAGCATTGTTTGCTTTATTTTCCGTGTCGCATAATAACATCGTATCATTTGCTGCTATTTTGTTGCGTTTTTTAATGTTCCTAGTCGTACTGTGCTAAATGTAGCGGCAAAACCATGGTTGCCATGGAAACGACGTCCAGACACTGCAAAAGAAGGCTTCATCCTTTGTGATAATTTTTCCGGTAAAACATCTACATTTATTGATATAATTTGCGATTACTGGACCCGTATGCCTACTACGCAACTCATGTCTGAACCCTCACTTGACAACTGAAATAAAGTAGGCGCCGCCGATGACCCTCATATCCGAACTCCTTGTTGTGTCGTGGGCTTGTGTTGCCCGGAATTTTCATTGTCCCGGTCACACATGCTGACCACTTCCAAAACAGTGCTCTAAATCTTGATTATAGAGCACTGTAATCTCGTGCTCCTCCATTTGCTCCCCAATAAAGTTGTAGTTGGCTAGATTTGATATTCCGAGAGTTCAAGGAACTCCCAAGAGTCTTTGCCAGCACCACAATTCAAACGCATCTATTCTTCGGCGGTCAGCCTGTTTCACAGTCCAACTCTCGCATCCATACATCACAACTGGAAAGACCATAGCACGAGTTATACGGATCTTGGTTGGCAGACTAATGTCTCTGCTCTTTACTAGGCGGTCAAGGCCAACCATTGCTCTCTTTCCCAGAAGCAGGCGTCTCCTAATTTCATGGCTGCAGTCTCCTTCCGAGGTAATCTTGGAGCCCAAGAACAGAAAATCTGTCACAGCTTCCACTTCTTGTCCATTGATGCTCCAGGACTTGATAGGGCAAGACGCCATGATCTTTGTCTTTTTAATGTTCAGTTTAAGCCCAAACTTCTCACTCTCTTCTTGTACACGCATCAGAAGTCTCTTGAGTTCCACTTCACTTTCTGCCATTAAAGTGGCATCATCCGCATATCTAAGGTTGTCGATAAGTTTTCCAGCAATCTTCACTCCAGCTGAAGACTCGTCCAGACCGGCATTCCTCATTGTGCACTCTGCATGTAGGTTAAATAGGCAGGGCGACAGTATGCAGCCTTGCCTCACTCCTTTCTCGATCGGAAACCAATCAGTAAGACCATGCCCAGTTCTGACTGTGGCCTCTTGCCCTTCATACAGGTTCCTGAGGAGACAGATGAGGTGAATTGGAACTCCCATCTTTTGGAGACCTTGCCACAATCTGCTGTGATCTACGCAGTCAAACCCTTTCGCATAATCAATAAAGCAGAAGTAGATGGGTTTCTGGAACTCTCTTGCTTTTTTCCATGATCCAGCGAAGGTTGGCAATTTGGTCTCTAGTTCCTCTGTCCTTGCGAAACCCAGCTTGCACTTCCGGAAGCTCCCGATCCACATACTGCTGCAGCCTACCTTGGAGGATTTTCAACTTCACCTTGCTAGCATGCGAAATAAGCGCGATCGTGCGGTAGTTGGAACAATCTTTGGCACTGCCTTTCTTTGGAATGGGGATGTAAACGGACCTCCTCCAATCCTGTGGCCACTGCAGGGTTGTCCAAATCTTCTTACATAATGTATGCAGAAGGTTAACAGCGTCATGGTTGAGGTTTTGAAGCAACTCAGCTGGAATGCCATCAATTCCGCTAGCTTTGTTCTTAGCAAGGCTGGCTAAGGCCCATTCAACTTCACTCTTCCCCGGCTCGAGATCAGTAATCCCGACCGTCTTATGTTGGGTTTGCACATTCGGGTCCTTCTTGTACAGTTCTGTGAATTCCTGTCACCTCTTCGTTATCTCTGAGGCTTCAGTGAGGTCCTTGCCTCGTTTGTCCTTTATCACACCCAGCTCAGTACAGAAGCTTCCTTTGACATCTTTGATTGTCTTATACAGAGCTCTTGTGTTCCTTAATTGGCTGTTGTCCTCAACTGCTTGGCACTGTGTGTTCAGGAAGGCATTCTTATCTCTCCTTGCTATTTTCTGAAAATCCGCATTGAGAATTCCTTGTATCTTTCACTTTCCCCCATAACTTTTGCAATCCTCCTTCCCTCAGCTATTTGCAGAGCCTCTTCAGATAACCAGTTTGCTTTCTTGCATTCCTTTTGCTTTGCAATTACCTTAGTACCAACTTCTTGTATTGTATCACGAACATCAGTCCACATCTCTTCGGGCTCTCTGTCTTCTAGATATAATCCTTGAAATCGATTCCTCACTTCCACAGCATATTCTAATGGAATTTGATCCAGATCATACCTGACAGGTCTTCTAGTTTTCTGCGTTTTCCTCAATCAAAGCTTAATTTTGGCAACAAGAAGCTGATGATCGGTGCCGCAATCGGCCCCAGGCCTTGTTCTTACTGCTTGTATAGCGCTTCTCCATCTCTGCCGGCAAAGAATATAATCGATCTGATTCCTGTACAGATCGTCCGGTGAAGTCCATGTGTACAGGCGCCTCTTGTGCTGTTGAAAATTAGTATTCGCTATGGTCAGGTTGTTTCCTTGACAAAACTCTACTAGCCTCTGCCCAGCTTCATTTGGCTCGCCAAGACCAAACTTGTCTGTAATTCCGGATATTTCTTCACTCCCGACCTTAGCATTCCAGTCTCCTATGAGAAAAGCGACGTCTGATGATGGGGTGCGGTCTAAAAGGCTTTGTAGGTCCGCATAAAATCCCTCAACGTCAGCTTCTTCAGCAGTAGTGGTCGATGCATAGACTTGGATAACTATTATGTTGAAAGGGTGACCTTGGATCCGAAGTGAAATCATTCGGTCGTTTTTGGGGTTGTACCCTAGCTCTGCTTCGCCCATTCTTCTGTTTACTATGAGAGCGACCCCATTTCTTGTCTTGGATTCGTGCCCACAATAAAAGGCATATGGTCGCCGGAGTTAAATTCTCCCATTCCGGTCCACTTGAGCTCGCTGATACCCAAGATATCAATGTTCAATCTGTCCATTTCTCGCTTGACGATATCCAGTTTACTTTGCGTCATAGATCTTACATTGCATGTTGCTATGTGATACATCTTGCAACATCGGACTTTCCGGTCGCTTCCCGACACACCCACAACTGAGCGTCCTTTTGGCTTTAGCCCAGCCGCTTCATTCGTCCTGGAGCTACTAGGAATCGCCCTTTGTTCATCCCCAGTAACATGTAGGACGCCTTCCAACCTGGGGGGCTCATTTTCCGGCGCCATATCATTAATGGTATTGTGACTGGCCATAGGGTTTTCTTGGCAGGAAATACTGGAGTGGGTTGCCATTACCTTCTTCAGTGAATAACATTTTGCCAGAACTCTCTGCCGTGACCTGTCTACCTTGCGTGGCCCTACACAGCAGAGCTCACGACTTCATCGAGTTTCGCAAGCCCCTCCACCACGACAAGGCAGTGATCCATAAACGGGATCACTGCCTTGTCGCTGCCTGACTGCTGATTGGAGGGTCAAATTGTTAAGGTAAAGCTCAGCTAATTTGGTCATCTGATGAGAAGAGAGGAGTCGCTGGAGAAATATTTGATGTTGGGAAAGGTTGTGGGTCGTCGGAGAAGGGGTAGGTAGCGAACGCGATGGTTAGATGGCATCCTCGAGGCACTGCAGATGAAGTTATGTAGTGTTAGGGAGATAGTGAAAGACCGGAATGCGTGGCGTGACATGGTCCATAGGGTCACGAAGATTCGGACACGACTGAACGACTGAACTGAACTGACTTGATGGCAATGGTAGTTTGATGCACTTTTTACGACGGTGCAAAACACTGTGAATTTGAGTAACAACTAAAACAGCTGCTCACGCTGGCTGACCGATAGCTCTGAGCTGACATCGATATTGTCGAGGGTTGTGGGCGGTGGCACGGTTTCTGAGGACAAGCACTCAGAGACGTCTGAGATGCGTTCAGCGAAAGCTACGGAAGTATCACGACAAAGGTGTCGATAGTCGTGCCTAAAATCAGTAACAAGTACCTGTGACTGATCACAGTGAAGATAGATCAATCTGCGGGCCACGCAGACTCCTTGTGTCAACAGTAACGAGATGTTAGTTTCGGCTATTGTGTCACCATCGGGAAGAGCATTGCATTTGATATTAACGAAGGTACTGAGTCGGGGTGGTAGCGTGAAACTGTCAGCATAAACTCGAAGCACATTGAGTGGTCGCTTTGTACTGCTGAAAGCTACCCCTCTCTCAGCGAAAAACGAGACCTTAAAATCCCGGAGGTTAATAGTTGCTTCATATTCACGTAGAAAATCTACGCCCAGAATCAGGTCACGTGACCAGCTTTTCAGAACAAGCCAGCGTACCACAAATGTCGACTCTTGAATTTAAACCCTGGCCGTGCACATGCCTAGAGGAGTAACCAGATGACCACCCGCAGTGCGAACGTGTGTGCCAGCCCACGGAGTCAAAACCTTCTTGAGAATTGCGGCAAACTGGCTGCTCAAAATAGAATAATCAGCGCCAGTATCCAACAAATCTCGAACATGGCGACCATCCAGTATTACGGCTATGTACAACGAAAGCTGCTTGCGAATGCCAGGATTCTGAGTCGTTGGCTGCTCTGCGACGGCGTATGCGGTCTGCTTCACCTGAAATTTGTCGTCGTTGCGGGGGCGTTGTTGTGGCGTCCATTCCACCGGTTATTCGTCTTCGTGGCGGGTGCCTTTTGCGTCGTCTATTTCATCGGCAATTCGTCGTTATTATGGGTGCATTGGTGCGTCATCGGCTCCATCGGCAATCCGTCATCGTTGATGGTGCGTCGTTGTGGCATAAAGGTGGCATTATGATCGGTAACCGTGGACCTTTCGAATGTCGATGAATAGTCTTTCCGTGTCCGCGTTAATGGGGGTCTCGCGCGCAGCGATGTCCAGCGTGCTTACCCCCGAAGGTCGCTGGTTTCAGTTTTCCCTCCGAAACCTGTGCGACCGCCCCTGCGCTGCCCATCAAGAACTCGCAGCAGATAGCGAAGGCAGAGCCGTGGGCGACGGTGATCGAGATTGATGCAGACGAGACGGAATGCCAGGGGGTTGGTCATTGACGAAATATTCAACGGCTCGGGACCGCTCGCAGTCACGAGGCCGCGGAGAATCGGCGGAAAAACCTTCGAGGCCCTGTCGGCGGCAGGGACAGCCCCAATAAACATGACTTGGTTCGCCGGAGTGAAAGCATAACGGCCGTCGACCGGGGGTACGCCACTCATCGGTTTTCGTGTAGACAGTCGGGAATCTGTTACGTATTAGATCACGGCGGCTTATGCTGTCAGCACAGCTACGTTAGCAAGTGAGGGATGGCAACTGGGGCGGAGAGTATTGCAGAATCTCGGTATGTGTGGAGCGGTGACACTCAGGCGGCTTACGAAAAAGAGAAGGGTATGGCCCACCGTTCGGAAGCGGAGGCCGGAGCGTTTGTAGCACTTCGTCGCTGATAATGCTCTCAATAAAGACAGGTACTGGTTGAAATGCGCCATACGGCAGCTGTAGTTCGTAGCGCACAATCGAACGTACGAGCTCTCCTAGCGCAGATGTGTCAATGCCATGCGATGGTAACTCGGGAGAAACGGAGGCGGCGTGGACCGTACCATCTTGTGCCGAAGCTCGTTGCTGAAGCCTTTCTCTATCGTAGATGCTACCCCGCATCTGCACCAGATTTGTCACGGTGTTGGTGACGGGCTAGATTAAGAGAGCCTGTACACATGAAAGTCCACGATCATAGATTTAGATATGTCCTGCGAAGGCAGAGCCGATTCACTTCCTCCGAGCGCCCCCATGGTATTATATATATATATATATATATATATATATATATATATATA
>JAJIZL010022073.1:218833-284417 GCA_023969395.1 Amblyomma maculatum | reverse complement strand
AGGTATTATATATATATATATATATATATATATATATATATATATATATATTGTAAAGATGAAGATGTACGTGCAAAGGTGAAGAAGTAGATTCCGTGCGTTATCTCTGTGACATTGCTATTGGTGTGCGCGCTGGACTCGCTTCTACACGTACTGTCCCTGTCGTGGTTCTAGATGGAGTCCCAGTACCTTTAACTCCCATCCTACATTTGGTGGAGGTGCTGAATAGAAACGTCGGTCCTGGAGCTTCCCAGCCGCACTCTTCCTACACCTGCAATGCCAGGCGACGTTCAATATCAAGGCATGCAACCTAGTGCAACTGTCATATGCGCCAGCGGAACTCTACTTTTTTTAGCGGGACCGATGAGCACATTTGATGAAGAATGGCTCACTTCTTACGAACGGGTAAGGGTCTACAATAAGTGGTACAACGAAACTAAATTGAACAACGCAACACTTTATTTCACTGACGTGGCAAACTTGTGACACCGTAACCATAAAAACGACATGCGTACGTAGGCTGCATTTAAAACGAAGCTTGCAGAAGTCAGGAGATTGCGCACCGAGCAGAGCTTGCGTGAACCGTTGCAGCAGGTTGGCGAAAGCTTTACAACCTATATCGACGAAGTCTTCGACCTGTGCAAACGTGTGGACGCTAGTATGTCAGAGGCCCCAACGATCAAACAGATCTTGAAGGGCACTGACGATGACGCCTTCCAGATGTTGTCAGCGCGTAACTTGCGTACTGTCTCAAAGTCTTCATGCCGTGCCAGAGCTTCGAGGAGCTGCGGAAGCGCAGGTTGATTCGCTCTCCGGACATGATGTTTGCAGCCGATAACCCATTGCTGCTGCAGCAAATTAAAGCATTTATTCATGAAGAGGTGCCGCGGGAGCTTTCACTGATTCATAGCATTGAAGAGCATCCACACCATTTGGCCCCGGCATTACGGCAGGCTATCCAGGAGCAGGTTGCTGAGGCGCCTCCACCTGTCCATTCGCCATTAGTTGCCCCTGCTGCTCCTCTGACTTACACCGACGCCTTTCCAAGACCTGTCGCCCCTCCTATGGCCCATGCCGATGTTTTCCCAACGCCTGTGGCTGGTCCTTCGACTTATGCCGAAATATTTGCACGACCTCGGACGCCAACTTACACTCGGTCATTAGTGCCTGTGTAAGCGCCAGTACACTATTTTCGACTGGCTCCAAGATCACACAATCCCTGGCGCACGACAGATAACCGGACAATTTGTTACACTGGCGGGCTGACTGGACATATTTCCCGTTTTTCTGAAAACGTCTGCAAGTGTCAGCACCACCTACTCAGGGTTCTGAATATTGGTCTATGATGCCTCAGTATTCCGCGCCTACTGAGCCTCCAGCAAACCGTCATTTCTCCCCAGACCACTCAACCATGTCCAACCGCTGTTCACTGTCGCCGCAACGCCGTTCTGTCTTTCTGATGCGACGTCGACAGAACACTTCACGTGAGGCAATCTAGAGGCCGTAGTTCCTGGGCAATAACTGCGATATCATCGAACTTCCCAAGTCCTCAGCTATCGCCAGCCAACTTATTGAAGCTTTCGTCGACGATGTTGGTCTAATGGCTCTAATGGACACTGGTGCTGCGAATTCAGTAATGGAAGCAAGACATTGTAGCTCAAGAAAGAAAGTGAAGACGCCAATTGCAGGACATTCGTTGCGAACGGCCAGCGCTCAGGAAATCAAGCCTTCAGAAGCATGCGCCACTCCAGTAGTGATCCAGAATTGCCTTTATAAAATTGAGGTTGTGCTGCCAAGTTGCTCACACGCTGTCATTTTAGGCTGGGATTTCTTGTCGCGTCGTGCCGCTATATTCGATTGTGGTCACGCTGAAATCATATTTTCTGCGCTGCCCGAGCTCGTGTCAGACAACGCTACTTCTAGTCAATGCGCTAAAGCTCTTGTCGCCGAAGACATCGACATTCCTCCCTCTTCTGTTCTGCTTGTAAGTATCCCTTGCGACTCAGTGTGCGGCCAAACTGTCCTCTTCTCGCCAGCACGTACATTTTTGCGCCAAAAGTGCCTTTCGTTGCCTTAAGCTGTACTCACTATTTCCGCTGGCTCCTCTGCGCCCTGGGTTCTAACCCGTTTAACTACCCCACTGCTTTGCGCCACGGTGAATATCTCGGGAGCCTAGAACCCATAGCATCTCTTCTTCGTGAATGGACTGAGGACGCACCGCGCCTCGCCATCACTGCGCTCAGCCCTCCACTTTCTGTACCAGCTTACTCTTCCACCGAACTGTTCCGCCACTCCATCGAGGCCAGTATTCCTTTTCTTTAGCGAGCGCAACTTCTTGCCTTCCTTCCTTCGATTCCCATCAAAATTCCCTGGGCCAAATCTCAACTCTCACTGATCGGATAGAAACTGGACACCACGAACCACTGCGACGGAGGCCCTACTGTGTCTCCGCAACAGAGCGACAAGTTATTGAAGAGCCAGTAGGCCAGATGTCCCAAAACTGCGTCATGTAAGCTTCGCCTGTTGCACTATTTAAAAAGAAGCATGTTTCCATCCGCTTCTGTGTCGAATATCGCTGACTTAAAAAGATTGTCTATCCTTTTCAGCGCATAGACGACACACTGAACGGTTTGTAAAAGGCTGATTTATTTTCGTCCCTAAATTTACGTTCCGGTTACTGGCATGTCCCGATGGAAGTAGCCGACCGCTCTAAAACTGCTTTTTGTACTCCAGATGGCGTGTACGAATTTACTGTTATGCCTTTCGGTCTTTGCTATGCTGCTGCGACATTTGAGAGAATGATGGACACCATTTTGCGTGGACTGAAATAGAACACCTGCCCCTCACACTCGACACTCATCTCTACAAACTTGAAGCATGTCTTGATCTGTCTTTCTGATGGCGGCTTGCAGCTAAACGTAAAGAAGTGTCGTTTTTCCACTCGTCAACTGACCCCTTTATGGCACGTCTTCTCCAAAGAAGGGGTCTCTCCAAACCCACCAAATTTTGTGCTGTCTCTGTTTTTCCAAGCCGAGATCCATCAGACTTTCGCAGCTTTCTAGGATTGTGCTTCTACTTTTGTCGGTTCATACGAAACTTCACCTCCATTGCTGCCCCTTCGACACAGCTTCTGTCGGGCAGTGCCGACATTTCGCTCTGATCACCGTCATGCGACGACGCCTTTAACACGTTGCGACGCATCCTCACACCACAGCCTGTCCTGCGTCACTTCGACCCGACTGCCCCTACTGAAGTACACACCGACGCCAGTGGTGTCGGCCTCGGCGGTGTACCCGTGCTACTGGAGGGGCATGCATAACTTTGTCCTCAAATATGTTCGCTCGTGATTCGCCTGCCAACGTTGCAAGTCTATTCATCGTTCTGCTGGCGAGCTGCAGCCGTTCCCTTGCCCACCATGTACATTTGATAGCGTCGATATTGATTTGTACGACCCGCTGCCATACTCTGCCAGTTGAAAGCGTTGGGTTATTGTTGTGGTTGACCACCTGACGGGACAGGCTGAAACCGCTGCCCTTCCCTCTTCTTCAGCGCCTGAAAATTCTGCAGCAATTCGTCCTTCGCCATCATAGAGTTTCTTACTCTTACCTAGAGGGAAAACTCGGCTGCCATCTGTGGGAGTTTACATGGAGTTTCCAGACGACCAGTTCAGCCACCATGGGCGCTCAAAGTATCGTGGGCCGGAGAGCTACCGAGTGCAGTACTAAAACTTTTGGCCAAAACTAATGCGAAGATAAACATTGTTCTACCGTACATAATATCCTATCATTCAATATTGTCACTATATATTTGAAAAATGGAGAGAAACAGCATGTCAGTGTGAGCTTCATCCAATATAAGCGATGGCTCTTTCTCCTATTGACTTAGAAGAGCATGTTGTCGGGCTAGTTGGTTCTGCATAGTATATAAGAGAAATGCACAATAACTTAGACAGGACACAGGAAGAAACACATGTGAACTGTTGTATGTGTTTCTTCCTGTGTCCTGTCTAGGTTATGGCGCATTTCTCTTATATCCTATTGACTTAGTTTTGAGCAGCACAAATACCAATATTTCGCACTTAATAGACACTTTAAAAGGCAAAAAAACGTTTTGGAAATATTTAAGGTTGGGTCATTACTTAAGAAAGTTTTTAGTGGCCATTTTGGGAAACAGAAACCTTTTATTGGCGACGTCTGCCTTTGAGCCTTCGCTACTATGGCTTTTGCGGTCTATGTACGCACCTCGAAAGGATGATGATGATGAAACAAAAAACTCATAGTAGCGCCAATCCATGCATCCGAGAAAAGCCGACTGTCCCGCAACAAGTAGCACACCGGCCCATGATTCTTAGCGCGCCCATGGTGGCTGAAGTGCAGCGACCTCAGCTTTCCCTCTAGTTAGTGTAAGAAACTTTATGTTTGCCATGGCGCACCTCGCGAACTACTCAGTGACAGAGGACGTGTTTTTTATCTGACGTTGGTAAATGATTATTGAACAAGTGCGACATAATTAATCAAACCTCTAGTCCTTATCATCGGCAGACTAACGGACTCACGGAACTCTTTAACCGTACCCTTGGTGACATGCTTTCTAAGTACGTCTTCTCCGACCACTCTGACTGGGATCTCCTCCTTCCATATGTGACGTACGCATACAATACTGCTGCACAGCCAACTACAGTTTTCTTTCCGTTCTATCTTCTTTACAGCCGTCACCCTTCTACTCCGCTACATATTCTTCCGTACCATCCAGATACATCTGGGTATACCCCTGCTTCTGAAGCTGCCCGACGCGCAGAGGAGTGTCGCCAAATGCCCGGTCTGTGACGACTGAAACCCAGTCCCACCAGAATTCCCGCCTCGACAACCATCACACGACCCCGCAATTCTCTTCTTGCAGTCTTGGATGGCTCTGGATTACTTCTAGTACTCCCGGACTATCCTCTAAATTTATGTCTAGGTATCACGGTCCCTATCGTGTCCTGGAGCGCATCTCTCCTGTCAATTGTGGAACTCCTGACGCACTCAGCTGATCTTTGCCGACGCGGCCGCGAAACTGTCCACGTCCAACGCCTTAAAGGGGTCGTGAAACGAAAATGCAGCTGCCCAGTTGCAATTTTCCTTGCTTCAGTAAACATTAGGCATGCCGATTCCAAAATATCTCGTCGAAATATTGCTTCTGCATTTAATAATACCATTCTGAAATCAAAGCATTTTTGCGTTCCTGAAGCGACTATGCGACCCTGTAGGCCGGAATTAGAAGTACTCGCCTACGTTATGTTTAGCCATTTGGAAACGCAGATATAATCATTATTTTCCATAAAATAATAGGTTCCTGTTAAAGTTAGCAAATAAAAATATAGTATATCAATTATTCGCTCACGCAAACGCATTTCTTCAACAATCTGTACCCGGGCAATACCTCGTTACTGTCACGTGACGCGCGGTCGGCGGCGGCGGCGGAGGAGGACGGGTGGTGTCTGCTTCTCGCTGCGCTCTGGAACAGCGAGAGGTGACGCTCAAGTTCAGGTTTTCGGTAACGACGACTATACCTCGCTCCGCCGGGTACTCCAAATGACAATGGTTCCAATCTTATTTGTTGTTGTTGTCTTCTTTTTCTTTTTTTTTTCTTTTTTTGAGAACATTCGTGATGGAGCAAAACGTCTTCAGCAGTCTCATACCACCGGTACAACGTGGTTGTGCGGCCGCTGCTGTAATTTTTTTTTATTCGTGGCGTCATTAAAGATACGATGTAAATACGGTTTCAGGTCAAAGAAATCGACAAGTGTGTTCAATCCGAGTGGTGGGTGGAGTGTTTCAGGAGCGGGCGCCGCGGCGCGTACTCGTAAATTAATTGCTCGCCTCCGCGCTGCATCACTGAGAATAGCGTGTCGAGCTTCGCTTCCTTTATTTCGGCTGGATGACCTGAACTATGGCACTACACGGAAAGCCGGAAACAGAAAAAAAAAAGTTGGTACATTGTACTTGGGTGGCCCTTTCACCCAACGCGTTGTCGCAGCTTTGCTCCCCCACCTTCCCGACGACTCTTTCGTAACCTTTCTACAACGTCTACAGTGCTAAGACTTCGCCTATTTTTCCTGTCACCGTTAGGTTCTGGGTTTAGGCGTGTTGTGCGGGTTTGAGTGCTCGCTATGCCAACCGTGTGCGTCGCGAGATTGCAGCACGGCTTCTCCGAGTGGAAGTAACGTTCGCTTTCACAAGTTTTGGCACACCGATTGGGTTCATGTGTTCGTACTACTTTCTACTGGAAGTCCTAAATGAACCTCGGCGTCATTCGAAGCCTCGGCATGGACCGGAAACGAAGAAAGCTCACCTCAAACGATGCGTCGTACCGACGCAAAACCGCTGGCCCAGTGCATTGGCAAAAAAAAAGTGTAGGTCGCGTGATAAAGGCAGTAAAAGTAGTTGCGATTTGTAGCCTTACAGATATGCCTATTTGAGAACTACTCGACTCGCAGAAGCCACCAGTTCTATTTGATTGTTTCCTGCCAGACTGCCCTCATAGCAGTAATATGCGCATGTTTGGATTTTTTTTTTATTTTGAACGATACCGTGAGGCCAGCACAACAGGTGCCCCT
The DNA here is from genome assembly GCA_023969395.1 of Amblyomma maculatum. Classification (NCBI taxonomy): domain Eukaryota; kingdom Metazoa; phylum Arthropoda; class Arachnida; order Ixodida; family Ixodidae; genus Amblyomma; species Amblyomma maculatum. The sequence goes on along the minus strand of JAJIZL010022073.1, from coordinate 277,819 downwards.
ACCAGCATATCGTACCACCCAGAACAGGCCCCTTGGTTCCACTTTGATCACGTTCTTTCCACAGCACTCTAGTCCCATAGAACCTGATGAAGACTCCAAAGTGGAGGATCATGTTGAGCAGAGCTCAGAATCCTTCACATCATTTAAAAGACATTTCTAGGGCAAAAATTGTTCACCTCAAAAGCTCATACGCCCCACGTCCTTGCATTACAGTGGTGTGATTACCAGATCAACCATCCAGGAGAAATGCATTCACGCAAGTGTTATTGATTGGAAAGACGGCTTAAAAGTTTAATATCTGACCTGCTACAGAAAGAGAAGAACAAAGAGGGTCGTGACTTGATTAAAATATATACAGGAATAGTAACTTGCACCACAGTCACGAGTCAAGTCCTGTGTCATGAAAGCCTGCACTGCCTGTAGAGCTTTCCATTTCTGGCCAACCGGCCAATAAGTCCTCTGAGAGAGGCCTGTTGCCAAAACACTTCAAAGAAGTAACTCGAGTTATTGTTTTGCATGCATATACTGGGACACACCACTAGTACACGCTCCACAGTCTCCGTAATGTCACATGTGGAACATTCTGGGCAGTCCGCCTGTCCAATTAAGTGTAAATATTTGTGTGTGAAACCACATTTAGATGCAGTCTATGGAGAAAGCGTGCATAATGGCATATAATTGGCAAGTCGGTATGGATCCACTAAAGCACTACCTTGTGGCCTTGAGCACAAGTAGATATAAGGAACTCAGTGATGTGTAGTGCCAAAGGCTGGTAAGGGTGTGGTGTTGAAAACTTCCAAAAATTTGTAATGCAGGCTTTGAAACTGTGAATGCACACCACTTCTAAAGTGGTTTCCCATAGATGTGGAAAGCCTCTTACCAAGGGGCCACAAGCTCAGCAGCGGTTTGTGGAGAATTATGCCCTAAAAAAAATGTCATGTTCTCAGTGGCATCACCACAATTGTAGGCGACGCTTGTGGTGATACAGATCTGTGTATACATGGATAGAGTTGTAATATTCTCACTAGATGTATGTCAGATTAGGTTGCTTGAATCTACTAATTGGTACCATGGATTTCTTCAGTATCCCGAGAACATGCAAACGCACCAAAGGTTGAGCCATTACACACAGAGGTTGGGTGGGGTGGTATGGGAAGTCGTAGCGTGTTAGCATTTGTTATTAATGGCAGCGGAGTGTGCGTGAAAAACTGCTGTTCAGTTGCTCGTCATCAGTGGGTGGCAACGGTGTTGTGCAAGTAGTCGTAAATACACACAAAGTGGTTCGTGTGACAATTATGTAGATATTGGGCAGGCACGTGACATTCTGAAGTAACAGCGCAAAACGTGGATGGGAGCACAAGACGAGAAGACGACACAATGTCTCATCGTCTTCTCGTCTTGTGCTCCCATCCACATTTTGCGCTGTTACCTCAGGATGGAAAATCAACAAGCCCAACCTGCTATTCTGGCCAACATGCCATTGTTTGAGGTGCATTGCGGCAGCCAAGGTTTATCCCAAGCACCTGCACTTCTATGTACATGTTAAAGAGTACTGGGAGTGGTGCCCATATGGGTGTGTACCATTTTCCTGGCTCGGGCGATCAGATTGCAGGCGGGCTAGCACACACAGCCCAAAGCACATGTAGTAGAAGTTTGGACTGTCGAACCGCGAAGTCTTCAGTTCAATTCCTTCCCTTATATTTTTCAATTTGTATGAGTATCATACAGTCTGTGCTTGTATGGTTAAATTGCGAAGGTGTACATATCACCTGCTCTCCTGACCAACCTAACTCTGTATAAGTATTCACCAAGCAGTTTTCGTTCCATCAAAAGGCTTTCACAATATTCAGCGACACAAGCAGCTACTCAGACAGCATCAGTGTAGCATTCTTGGAGCTTCGCAAATCTGTGGTTACATTGTTTACTAGCAAAACATGCATGGTATGTAGATATGTGCACTAGGACGCATAAGATGCCGTGACAATGTGGGCTGCTCTTACGTCTACAGCTGCCCTTTAATCCTGTTACATTCTAGCCTGCAGTGAATTCAGCAGCAAGATTTCACAATTAAATCATCCCAACTTTATATTTCCAGACTTGACCCCAGCACCGACGAAGTGCATTGTATTACCAGCATTTTGGTGGCATATTCAACCAGCAGGCCAATTAACTCAACGTCATGCAGGTTCTAGTGCAGATGTTTCCATGCAAACTATGGGTATCATCAACGAAGGAGGCTTTACTATACATACCTTTTCAGCACGCTGTTTTATGACTGGTTAAAGTCTGGTACATTTCAAAGTATAAGGCACATATTATTGTATGCATGTCTACAGATTGCAGATTATGTTGGCTTGCTTCTGAATGAGACTGCAAAATGCTGCAAACAGTGGCCACCTTTCAAAGCAGCTTTTGCAGAAAACCGTTTGATTTTTCTATTCCTCATGAGCCACTATTTTTCGAGGCCGTGTAAAGGTGAACGCGGCAACTAGAAAATCTCGGTTTGTCAGTGCCACTTTTTAGTACATTTGGGCAGTATCTAATGTTACCAAATGAGTGTTAAAGAGAGACATGTTGCTTTCAAAATAATTTATTGGTTGGCTGCAGGTTCATCAGTGCATACAAAATTTTTAGGCTAGAAGGAAGTTGACCTAGAGCAAGACATCTTTTATTCATGCTTCTTTGCTGTCTTCCTCTCTCCTAAATATACAAATGTGTATATACAGCTTCACAATCATAATGTGTTGAGGTCAGTGCTAAATAAAAAAAAATGCATCCGACAAAGGTATAGTTAGAGATTGAGTACACAAAATTCATTCTAAGTGAGCCTATATATGTCTTGTAGATTCCAAGGGAAGGCAAGTATAGCAGGGGGCAGCAGAAACTCAGGCAGGCAGATGAGATTAAAAAGTTTGTGGGGATCAGATGGATGCAGCTGACAGAGGATCGGGTTATTTGGATAGATATGGGAGAGGCATCTATACAAGCAGGTATATACACAACTGCACAATTATGATGCATTTGCGGTCAGTGCTAAAAAAAATTCCACCCATCAAAGGTATAGGTGGGGAGTGAGTACACAAAATTCATTCTAAGTGAGCCTATATATGTCTTGTAGATTCCAAGGGAAGGCAAGCGTAGCAGGGGACGGCAGAAATTCGGGCCGACAGATGAGATTAGGAAGTCTGCGGGGATCATATGGATGCAGCTGACAGAGGATCGGGTTATTTGAATGGATATGGGAGAGGCATCTATTATGATCCCTTCCCCATTATGATGTATCTGTGGTCAGTTCCAAAAAAAGAAAAATTCTACCCGTCAAAGGTAAAGGAAGGGAGTGAGTACACAAAATTCATTCTAAGTGAGCCTATATATGTCTTTTAGATTCCAAGGGAAGGCAAGTTTAGCAGGGGGCGGCAGAAACTCGGGCAAGCAGATGAAATTAGGAAGTTTGCGAGAATCATGCACCTGGCACAGGATCGGATTATTCGGATGGATATGGGAGAAGCATTTGCCCAGCAGTGGGTGCAGTCAGGCTAGTGATATCAACAAGACTAACAACTGGATGAGTTGGTACTGATTCATCTTAAAACCAGCCAGAAGACGAAACACGTGAGAGGAGCACAAGACAAAGTTTTACTAACAACTGAAATGTTGCTGAAGGAAAGAGGCAAAAAAAGATTCGCACAGAAATGCACGTGCACGAAAAACCCCCAAAGCAGTGAAAGCGTGGAAAGCAGAAAGGGTCTAAAAAATCATCTAAAAAAAGCAAATTCTTTATGGTCAAGAACCACTCGTTACCAAAGGGAAGCCACAGATCCAAATCCAAAGGCACACTATACTGCAAAGGCTAAGGACGTGTGTGTGGCTAAGAAATCAGTCAACAGTCTTTTGGGGCCTTTTTTACATGTGCATCTCTGTGCAAGTCTTCTTTTGCCTCTATCCTTTAGTAAAATTCCAGTTATTAGTCCAGCTGTCCTGCAATTCTCTCTTCTCATGTTTTCTGGCTTGTTTCAGAATGAATAAGGTGATGACTCTACAAACCTTGCGCAAACTGGAAACCAGTGTAACTGTCAGATGGAAACCTTTCCCTTATTTGGCTTGCATCACAAATAGGGAGGACTTTCTGTGATGTCTGCCGAGGCACCCCCAAAACCAGTGCGCAAGCTGGCTGTAGCAAATGTAGCGGTGCCTCCTGTTGACAAGAGAAAAAGCAATATTCACTTTTCAGCATAGCAAAATGAAAATATCATTTAGGTCTTTTACAAATTTGAAAGTTATTCATGCATCTGCACAATTATAAACCGTCTAACAGAAGCTGTACAGTGTAACTTTCACTGTCAATTTATTCTCCCTGGAAGTATGGCAAACTTTGAATTCTGCTGCAGGTGATTGAGAGAGAATGAGACCCACCCAATATTAGAACTTCAGTGCAATCATAATTTGCTACTGCAGCAAAATAATGCCTGAAGGGAATGCAGCTTTTGACTGACAAAACCTGGTAGTCGTCTTACACCCTCTATACTAGTGTTGTGGCCGATGTCAATGTCCACGCTGATATCATCCGCATAGCACGAAGATGTTAAGTATGCAACTTATGCATTAAGCAGCTCTGTGCATGGAGTCATTCTATTCGAAGGAGCCATAAACTACCAAGTCCACTTCTGTCAACGGCTCTCAGTTGTTTTCCCACAACCCGCCACGTGCCAAACTTCCTGCAAGTGCCGCAAAACTACTCTATAACTTCATTTGCTAACTGTAAAATTTCCAACACTTACTCAAGCTGTGGAAGTTTCGGTGTACTGGCCTTTGGAAGAACGTCTTTCTTTTTTTTTCTTTTTGGTTGTCACATTTCAGCACATTTAAAATGTTAGTGTCAAAGCATTTTGGAGAGGTTTAACTGTGTGAAGGTGTTGATGATGGTATTAGTGAAGTCAATTTTTTTAATTATATTTGCACACTATACAACACTCACCTAATGCAAGTGGGTAAAAAAAAAACTAGCAAATAAAACTTTTGAGTGCTGGTATGGTGATTGTTCTGGCAGCAAGTGGAGACAGGCTGCCAGAAGCCAGTCCTGCTCTGTGTGTTTTTCTCTTCTGTGTCGTTTTTTAGTGCATTTTCGCACGGCTTCTGCAGGAGAAAGGCTACTTCACTGCATGCAATTTCACTTAGCACAGAGTCCTCCGAAATGAGATTGCTTTTGTACTTATTTACTGCATTTCCTGTGGCATTCCTTCTGTATTTATGTTTTGAAGTGCTGCACTTGCTGAAGGTCATACCTGGCTAATAAAACAAGTAAATGTGTCCGGACAGCGGTTTCTTTTTTTTTTCCGTTACTTCACATCAATGTGCATGCCCTTTCCATTTAGCAAGTTCACACTATCAGATGATGCGTGTTTTCTCATTTACTCGTGCATGAAATTAAGCAAACCAGTAATTTGCATGGTGAAACGTCATGCTCATGCGCACCTTCTACGAAAACAAGAAAAATATGAAAACCAGCGATGTTGTGTTCGTGCTAACGTGGCGCAATATCGACACTGTAGACAGTGTAGATGATCGCAAGTAAGTAACGTTAAAGGGGAAGCTTTCTTTTATTAACACTGCCTTCCGCAATAGATTTCATTACAGCATTTCTTGCTCGAGAAAATGAAAAACAGGTGGCCGCTTGTTCAAGTTATGTCGCCTTTCGCTCAAGATTCTTACCTTGTGTTCTCGACTAGCAGTCCATGATCAACAAGCATTTGGAGTAAATGCGGATGATCTGTAACACCCAGAAGGCTGCTTCAGCTACGTAGTCGCCGCCAGGATCTCGCCAGATGCTCTCAAGAGCAGTCGGCATCGGCACGCACCGTCCGCAGCTGCACCTGTTCGAAAGCTTCGGTTAGCGATTGCACTCTCGCAACGGTCAAACGTAGGCTAGGCTGCAAGACTCGGACATACATACCAATGCGTAGTTCCGAAACGGCTGGGATCGGGAGGCTGACGGTCGGGGCTTCTGCAAGCCGGAGTTGTGCCGCGGTTACCGCGGCTTCTCGACACAAGTGTTACTGTACCGGTCGCTCGCAGGGTCTATCTTCGCCGACCTGGCACCCGAAAAGTTGCGTCGGCGTAAGGCTCAAAGCCCACGATGTAACCATGTTTTAACAGTAGCGACTATATTCTAGTTCACTATAGTAGCACAGCGACGCTGGTACCCACGGAGGAACCTAGGCGTCGGCCATATTAAAAAAACCCTGTGTGAGCGTAGAGTAGGGCACAATTAGAACTTCTAAAATACACCGAGCTTGGTCAACTTTGGCTCAGCAGGCTCCGGCAACGGGAGCTTCTCATTGGCTTAGCGCTATGACGTACTCTGTTGAGTTGAGGAGGACGCGCGCTAGGAAACCGAAATTCTGTTTTTGCTGCTATTAAATCAACGCGGGCGATGAAACGAATCGAGGTATATTATATGATGCAAGACAAGGATTCCATTTAACCAAGCCGTGCAAAATTTCCGGAAAACGTTTCACGACCCCTTTAAGCAATTCTATGACCCTGCCATTATGCCTACGCCGTAAGTCTCCAAGGTGTCTACTCTTCTCCCCGGGGACCCTTGTAAAGATGATATGCGTGTAAAGACTAAGAAGAAGTTTCCTTGTGTTGTCTCCAGTAAGATCGCTATCGGTGCATGCGCCTGACCTGCTTGTACGTGGACTGTCCCTGTTGTGGTTCTAGATGAGTCCCAGTACATTTAATAAACCCCAATTCTACAATATATGTAATATTTACATACCTCAACGTTGGGCGTGCCCAGAATAGTAATCGGTCCAGTAGAAAAAGATATGCAGGGGCGTAAGGAACCGTGTGTAAGAATTAAAGATGATAGCATAAGATTATATGAACATGCAAATGTTAAACATCGTTCTTAGCAATTAAGAAACGTAGAGAAACGAAAACCATTATGGACGGAACATTTGTGAAATGCATAAGACTGCGTGTAACTTGCACAAACATTTCAGCCTTCTAAATAGCGCATCTTCAAAGCACTGCGAGGAGAAATCTCAGTAAAGTCAAACACATTTTTATTATGGAAAGAAAATGTCGTGGCCCGGAATATGTTCAGCACTTGCTTCCGAAGTCATGAAGGTAACCGGTGACACAGGCCTATATGCCACGGCTCGGGATTGTGTCGTTGCTGGCTTTTTCTTCATTCTGCTTGTCAAGGCAGAAATCAGGAATGAATGGTCTTGGAGGTGAATGAGCCCGAAAAATCCCACTTAAAGGATTTAATAGTGCTTTTTCACCGCAGAGGTAGCAGACGGGACGAATGCCTTGATTTCTGAATTCTTAAATGAGGCGTTATGGGTCGGGGAACGTATATTTTGAAGCTTTTTTTCACAGCACCTTATGCTCTATGGTGGGTATGTTCTCCGTAGTATGGAGTATTGTGTAATACGACACAATATACGGGAAAAAAATGAATGGATAGCCTTTGTGCTCGTGAAAGTGGCTGGAATTTGATCCTGTGCCTGCCCTATGGGGCATTACCAATTTTCATTAGTGGTCAATGCGCCGTTCTTTAGCATGCTGGACACCACTGCGCTAATTTTCCCTAAAGATATAAGCTTCCCGATAATGCCTTCATATTATCGATGGGAAATAATTCACCCCTGCACGACCGTTAAAGATATATGTCAACCAGTCTGGGCTGCCAGAGCCGATTCCCGCGAGGCCCGCCAAATACTGGCACGCACCATGATGATCCACTTTTCCGCAACGAGTCCCTCGAATCGTAAGACGTCCCGCTCCGCCCACTTCGCGTCGTTCTGTGTAACAATCGCCGCTTGCCATTCATGTGATGCAATGCGCGCGCCCCATTGCATCACATGAATGGCAAGCGGGGATCATTGCGCAAACGTGCCTCTAAGTCTTCTTCACGGAAAGCAGTTCGTCTCTTAGTTCCCCTTCTGGACCTCGCAAGAGCCCTTTCGGGCTGCCTAACACTCGGAAGAGGTGAAAGTTGCATCTAGTTAGTGTAACTTCCATGCTGAGCTCGACCTCAAATAGCATATGTCGAATTGCAGGCCTTTCAAGCGAATGGTTCTTTACACCAGGTAATTAAAGCTGTCGGGTATGCATGGGTTTCACATAAAGGGAGATTTAGAGGTGAAACATTTGTGTTAAACTTGGTGGTCGCTATGTGACTTTAGATCTTAGTCATGTAGGCCATGAAGTGGCTCGTAACAGTGGTTATGTCAAGGTCACATGCGGTGACGTCAATGTGACTTGGAAGTAGAAGGCTCGAGAGAGGCGATACGTGAATAAATAGGAGTCCTAGGTTTCCGGCCTAGGTTACAACACTGCTCGAGGTAGAGGAGGACAAACACTCTTCTAGAGCAGCGCATCGGAACGCGAAGACAAGTCGAAATGAAGTCCTTTAAAGGCGGCGTGCCGAAGAGACCGATGAAGTACGGGATTTACGTTTGGAGAAACGCACACTGTATCCAATCTAAGCTTTGCAAGGAGCACAGCCATCTACATGAAGCTTTCGCGTCGCTCCAGAGTTAGCCAAAGTGAAACCACCAGCTAGTTTTTGCGGCTGACATTTATTGCCTCTGGGCATCAAAGGGGTACGTTTACAACGATGAATAATTTAATACGTTATGGGAAAACGTTTACTCCTTTCGTGAAGTCCAGGTCTAGCCGATGATGTGATTCCTGCGTCCAGGCAATATATGAAGCACGATTTCTGCTATCATCAGGTTCCGGATTCTTCTTTCTCTGTTTCAGTGCTGGGAAGTCCTACAGCAAGTGGTGAACGTCGGGTTTAATATTTTCTCATTTTTATATTGGGCATCCTGGTCGGCTATATAAATGTCTGAAATGAGGCACTGGCTTTGTTTTTGTTCGTGTTGCTGGCTGTTCTGCGGGGCTGATTAGCACAAGCGCCTAATTTTTGCTCATCTTTCATTTTCACGGATTTTGAAAGGTTCTTTTTAGGCTTAAAGGTCCTTTTGGGTCATGATATAAGGGGGGAACAGTTGAACACAGTGTGAAGACACTACTACAATTTTACCGCAATAAATTACACCATACTACAATAAAAAAGTTAGAGGACGTTTAAGCTTCGCCTTTAAGAATGGAACGCTACAGCGTTATCGCGCCTCGTTCGCACCTACTCATTTGCTTGTCACGCTTTTGAGTGACACAAAGACGTAGTTCACATGATACAACTCTCGTTAACTCGTCCAAAGCATGACTGTTCGGTAATTACTTGTTCTGAAACGTGATTCTGACATTACACAATTTTGTATTGTGTTCTGCGTACAGCAGATTTTCTTGCTCCTCGGTTTCGAGGTCACGCGCATTCATAATCTCGCTTACTCACCACACACATAGACATATCGCACTGGTACTTTCACACATCATAGTCCAAGTCACTGGGGACTTCTTGCATTTTCTTGTTCCATGACACACTTGGATGAAAATCGTCCCCCATCTAGAAGATCACTGTCATCAAGCTATGACTGCGATGGTGTCAACTGCAGCCATATCAGCATCATCCACGTAAGCATCTCCTCTCCATTCATCAATTGCTGCACTATGTGGTCATCGTTCTCTTCATTCTTCGTGCTCCCCTTCGACTCCTTTTGATCGCGGCTTCTTCCGCCCAACCGCAAGAAGCATCGCCTTATGGTCTGTGAAGTGGCAGGTACAGTACTTGACTTCTTTAACGATGCCGTGGTTATGGAACGCCAAATCGATACACGTATTGCGGTTAGTCGAAACTGCGTTCATAGGAGTACGCATCTCCAAACTAGCCCGCACGTGTAGCATGTGTGGAAATGTGCTAGATACCCGAACGTTCTGATTGATAATCCGATCCGAGCCGGCACGAAGAAGATCTCGAAGGGCATACCCTGTCTACCTAATTCCCTGCGCTAAACGCATGATGGCGAAACGTGCACGCCAAGCAAAGAGGAAGTACAGCGGGAAAGTAATTTGCCCCTCGCTTAACTGCGTGTTCTGTAATTCTGTAATTTACATGCTCATAAGTATTATTATACGCCACAATACACTTATCTAAGAGACATTTCTGAGACAACACCGCAATCAATAGACACGCCTTTGTCCATTTCAAACCATCCAGCTGGCGTGGCGAAGTAGGAAAACCTGTTGACAAGCTGGCGGAGAAATAGATGTCCCAGCCCGAGACCACCGTCTTTTACTCTTCGAAACAAGTTCGTCCGCTTGCACCGTTCCCAGCTCGATGACCAAACAAACACAGCTAGAATACGATGTATCTTCTGTACATTTACCCGGGAACAGTGCAACACTTGCATGACATATCAGAGTTTGCTTAAAAAGAACACATTGCGCACCGTCGCTCTTGCAAAAATTGATAAATATGCCCCCTTCCATCTATCTGCTTTTTCCTGTATTTCGTTCAGTTGTCTTTTCCAGTATGCATCACTGTCCCTGTAGCTGTTTAATGGAACTCCTAAGTATTTTGGGGGGGGGGGTTGTTACCCACGGCACATTTGCAAAAAACTCTGGGGTCGATGGCCAATTGCCATGGCAAAATCCCTGACACTTTGACCAGTTCACTTTGTTTCCGGTTGCCTTCCTGAAACTGTCTACACACAGCACTGCCTCGCATATACTATGCTGATCCACAGCACAGACCGCTAGGTCATCCGCGTATGTGAGCAACTTGACTTCAGCTGCCTGCAACTTAAAACCTTTAACTGCCTCGTTTTGAATAATGTTCACACATAGTGTCTCTATGTAGATGGCAAACAAAAGTGGGCAGAGGGGGCAGCCCTGGCGTACCGAGCGTTGCACCTGAATGGGGGCCCACAGACTCTTGTTAATAATTAATCTAGTAGTGCATCCATGGTACGCCATGGCCACGCCCTCTCTGATTACTGAACCTAGGTTCACGTGATCCAGAATACACAGCAATATTTCGTGGGCTACAGAGTCGAAAGCCTTTTCGAGGTCCAGTTGGAGGATGGCTACACATTTATCCATTAGTTCACTACACTCGAGCACCGATCTTGCCGTGTGTATATTTGTCATAATTGACCTCCCCTTTATACCACACGTTGGAGAGGACCAACAATATTTGTAATAACTGACTGCAATCTTCTAGCTAACACTTTCATCAATATTTTGTAATCTACGTTGTCAAAGCAATTGGCCTATATGCTGTGACTTGCTTCAGCTTTTCCTCGTCATTTGTCTTGGGAATAATAATAGTATGAGATAGTCCGAAAGATTGCAGCAATCTATTCATTGCATAGGCTTCATGGAAGAGCGCTGTCAATATTGGAACTACTTCGTTCTTAAATTCTGTATAAAAAGCCGCCTTAGGCCATCTGGCCTAGGCGACTTTCCCATATTTAAACCATCGATCGCTTTTTCTACCTCGATTTCTGTGATTGGCATCTCCAATCTTTCCTTCTTATCCTCGTCTAGTCGCGGCATAGCTGCAAGAAACTTTTGTTTGAAAGCTTTCATGTCCACCACATTTTTGCTGAACAGTTCCTGATAATATTCGAAGAAACCATGCCTGATATGATCGTCTTCCGACGATAGCACGCCGCCTCATTCGATCTTATCAATGCGGTTTTTCTTGGCATCAGCCTTTTCAATTCCCAGTGCCCTTTTCGATGGCGTCTCGCCCATGGCCCAATTTTCCGCTCTTGCACGCACTAACGCTCCTCGGTATCTGTCTTCTTCTATCAGGTTAATCTGTTCTTTTATTTTTCGAATATCCACTATCCATCTGCCGGGGGCCTTACATTCCTGTTCGACTAGTTTTGCGAGCAAAGCCTTCAGCTGGGTTTCTGTAATTTTCTTCTCGTACAGCAGGCAACTGGATCTGCCAATGGCTTTTATTTTAATCTGTTCCTTGCACAACTCCCACTGTTTCCAGATTTCGAGCAAAGTCCCTGGCCTTTCTTAAGAACTGTGTGCCAACTAAGATTGAACCGTGCTTTGCCTGATTTTGTTGTGGGTACCAAGAGTTTACCATGGAGAATCTTCGGTTATTTTAGAGAAGTGGCTGACAGCGTAAAATTTCTTACAGCGCGTTTTTCGACAGAATTCTAAGTGAAGTGAAACGGAAAAAGCTATACGGTGATCTGCGTGATGTTGTGTTTCCAGTGCCAGTGTACAGAGCCATGTACAATGGAGGTAACGGTGGGGGCGTTTTGAAAAGAGTAAAAAGAATGCAAGTGCAGCCAGGAATAAAATCTTTCTTCTTCAAATTACATACAGAAACACTACCAGTTAAAAAGTTTTTAGAGGGGAAAGGTTTATTTTTACCATGGGGTACGCATTGCCTAATATGAAAAGTGCCCGAAACAATTGATCATGTATTTCTTCACTGTTGGGAGGGGGTGTATCTTTGGGATGTTTTACAAAGAACCATTAAAAAAGAGTTTCCGCTTCATCCGTACGGCATCAGATTTTTGGCCATTCAAAATGAGGATGATTTCCCGTTGGACCAAGTAATGCTCTGGGGCCTCCATAGTATATGGCGCTCCAGGATGGCGGGTTATTACTGCGACCCAGACGCGTGACCGGCCCGCATGTACTTTAAGGAGAATGTGCACAGATTCGTGCAAGTGGTGAGATCACAATCATGTAACCCCGATTGGCTACCCAGGATGGAAAATTTGAGCCAGCTCAAAGAATTTTGAACAAGACAAGGCCTGTCAGCAGCTCTGGCAGGTTGCCGGTGTCAAGAAGTTTTTCTTGTGTGTGTGCAGTGTTTGTCAAAGTATGACAATAAAGAAAGAAAAAGCTGGCGTGGCGAAGTGGTTAGTGTTCTCGTCTCGCACCCCGGAAGCCCACGTTCGAGTCCTCAGGTCGGCGATTTTTTCTACTGTTTTTATTTATTAATGCTTGTGGGATTTTTCGCTCAGGGCCAACGCCGGACGATGTGTGACGGCGACCGCCGACAACGACACCGACTTTTCTGTGACACGGGACCCTTAACCCTTGGAAAAAGAAAGATGGAATGTAGTGTGAAATGTTCCGATGCAGTTCTAATCGATACATAGTATTATCATAGTAATATCATCAATATATAGTTCTAATCAATGCCTAGGCTAAAGGGGGTAGGAGAAAAAAGAAAAGTGAAATAGTACAAGTAAAAGCAGTGGGTTGATTTTTCATTTGCTGTAATGTTCGATTAGTGCGTCTCTGAATTTAGTAGCGTCACGCTTGTTTACTATGTATCCTGATAGCTGGTTCCAATATTCTATGATGTAGGTAGAAATGATTTATAGAAGGCTGTTATAGAGTCATGCAAAAGCTGAACACCCAGGGAATTAAAGAGGCCACACGAGAAAGGACGTAGAGTTAATGAGTCACGGAGGTCACGAGAGGTGTAATGTTGTCGCGTAAACAGCGACCCTTACAGTTGCGTCCGAGGTCCAAGGCGTGGCAAAGGTTCAACGAACAGCGTCAGAGTTCAGGCTCGAGGTTAGCACACTTCTTCTTCCTCTCACACTTCTGCGCTTCTTTGTCGTCACCGCATGCTACATTCCCCCCCCCCCCCCCCATGGGAAAAGCATCACCCCGATGCTAGATTGAAAGAGGGACAGAGTAAAAGGGGCTGCTATCTGGCATGAAAAGGCTTCAAGCGGACCACGTGGACCACTTCAGAACGCTTGGGACGCCGGGGCTCTGGTTCCTCGTGCGGAACGACTTCATAGTCTAGTTCACTAACGCGTCGAAGAACGCGGTAGAGGCCGAAATAACGGCGTAAGAGTTTTTCGCTGAGTCCGCGTCGTCGAATGGGGTACCAAACCCAGACAAGATCACCTGGCAGATAGTCTGCAGTCCGCCGCCGCAGGTTGTAGCGTTGTGCATCTCGGCCTTGCTGCTGCTGTATTCGCACCCGTGCAAGTTGACGGGCCTCATCGGCACGCTGTAGAAAAGAGGCGACATCATCATTTGGACTTTCGTCTATGTGGGGCAGCATGGCGTCGAGCGTGGTCGTCACTTGTCGGCCGTAAACTAGGCTGAATGGAGTCATGTTGGTAGTTTCCTGAACGGCGGTATTGTATGCAAATGTTACATACGGCAATTCTTCGTCCCATGTCTTGTGATGGACTACCACATACATTGACAACATATCGGCAATGGTCTTGTTCAAACGTTCTGTCAAGCCGTTTGTTTGCGGGTGGTATGCAGTCATGCGACGGTGATTGGTGCGACTAAGAACAAGGATATGCTGGATGAGCTCTGCAGAAAATGCAGCTCCTCTGTCAGTAATGAGTACTTCTGGTGCGTCATGTCTCAGGACAATTTGAAGAACGAAAAGTTTCGCAACTTCAAAAGCGGTAGCACAAGGAAGAGCAGCGGTTTCTGCGTAGCGGGTCAGGTAGTCAGTAGCTACTATAATACACCTGTTCCCACCAGTGGAAGTAGGGAACGGTCCGAGCAAGTCCATCCCTATTAGCTGGAATGGTCTGGACGGTGGCATAATGGGCTTTAAAAGACCGGCTGGCCTCAGAGGCGGAACCTTTCGACGTTGGCAGTCACGGCAAGTTCGAACATAATGCGTTACATCGCTTGACAAAACGAGGCCAGTAATACCGTTCTTTAATTCTGGATATCGTTCGAGTGACTCCCAGGTGGCCGGATGTGGGTTCGTCGTGGCAGGCTTGAAAAATCTCATCCCTCAAGCTTGCTGGTACAACGAGGAGGTATTGGCGACTGTTGGCTGTAAAATTCTTCTTGACGAGAACGCCATCACGGAGACACAGAGAAGACAAAGTACGACGGAAAGGGTTAGGGACCATGCTGCCGGCACCTTGAAGAAAGTTGATTACCTGGCGAAGTTCGGGATCATTCCGTTGGTCATCGGCAAAATTGTCTGAACTAATTGCACTCAGAAATGCGTCGTCGTCACCTGAGGCGTCCGAAGCTGGTTGTACAGGAGCACGAGACAGGCAGTCAGCGTCTAAATGCTTACGACCTGACTAGTAGGTTACAGTGATGTCGTATTCTTGAAGTCATAGGCTACACCTGGCGAGACGCGCAGAAGGGTCTTTAAGGCTTGTCAGCCAACAAAGTGCGTGATGGTCGGTCACCACTTTGAAGGGTCTGCCGTACAGGTATGGTCGAAACTTCGAAATAAACCACACGATGGCCAGGCATTCCTTTTCAGTGGCAGAGTAGTTTGTCTCAGCCCTAGACAAAGCCCGACTAGCGTAGGCGATCACACGTTGTTCACTATTCCGTATCTGTACTAGGACAGTGCCCAAACCAATATTGCTTGCATCCGTGTGGAATTCGGTGTCTGCGATTTCATCGAAATGTGCTAGAACTGGAGGTGACTGCAGGCGACGTTGAAGCTCCTGAAATGCGTCCATTTGCTGGTCGCCCCATGTGAACGGCATATCAGCCTTAGTAAGAAGTGTAAGGGGGGTGGCTATTTTAGAAAAGTTTTTCACAAAACGTCGATAATATGCACATTGCCCAAGAAAGCGTCGCACCTCTTTCTGGTCCCGCGGCGTCGGAAAATTGGTGATGGCAACTGTTTTTTCAGGATCCAGCAGAACTCCCGCTTGGTTCACGACATGGCCCAAAAACTTCAGCTCTTCATAAGCAAAATGGCATTTTTCGGCTTTCAGAGTGAGGCCAGACGTTTCGATGGCGTCTAGTACTGCGTCTAGGCGACGGAGGTGCTCCTCGAAATTCGGGGCAGATACAATTACGTCGTCCAAGTATACAAGACATGTCGTCCACTTCAGATCTCCAAGAATGCTGTCCATGAGTCTCTGAAAGGTTGCGGGCGCGGAGCAAAGGCCGAAGGGCATGACCTGGAATTCGTATAGCCCGTCAGGTGTAATGAAAGCAGTCTTTTCGCGGTCGCTCTCATCGACCTCTATCTGCCAGTATCCAATTTTGAGATCCATGGAGGAGAAGCATCTTGTGTTGCACAGACGATCTAAGGCGTCATCTATTCTGGGCAAAGGGTAAATATCTTTTTTCGTAACGTTGTTCAGTCGGTGATAGTCTACGCAGAAACGAAGTGTGCCATCTTTTTTCTTCACAAGTACCACAGGTGCAGCCCAGGTGCTGCGGGAAGGGCGAATGACATCGTTATCGAGCATTTCCTTCACTTGGTCTCGGACGGCAGTACGTTCTTTAGGGGAAACTCGATAAGGCGACTGGCGGAGTGGTCGAACAGCTTCGTCTGTAATGACGCGGTGCTTTGCAAGGTGGGTTCGACCGACGCGTGAAGATTTGACAAATGCATTAGAGTAGAGGGATAAGGATAGATGGAGAATACCTCAGTAATCTGCGATTTGCTGATGACATTGCCTTGCTAAGCAACTCGGGAGATGAACTACAAATATTGATTGATGACCTAGACAGGAAAAGTAGAAAGGTAGGCTTGAAAATCAATATGCAGAAGACTAAGGTAATGTTCAACAGCCTCGGGAAGGAACAGCAGTTTACATTAGGTAGCGAAGTACTGGAAGTAGTAAGCGAATATGTCTACTTAGGACAGGTATTAACCGCAGATCCGGACCATGAAAAGGAAATAACAAGAAGAATAAGATTGGGATGGAGCGCATTTGGCAAGCACTCGCAGATTATGTCTAGCAGCTTACCGGTATCGCTAAAGAGGAAAGTATATAACAGTTGCATCTTACCTGTACTCACCTATGGCGCTGAAACGTGGAGGCTAACCAAGAGAGTTCTACTTAAGTTGAGGACAACCCAGAGGGCTATGGAACGAAAAATCGTCAGTTCAGTTCAGTTCAGGCGTTCAGTCGTGTCCGACTCTTCGTGACCCTATGGACCATGTCACGCCACGCTTTCCGGTCTCTCACTATCTTCTTAACATCACATAGCTTCATCTGCAATGCCTCGAGAATGCCATCTAACCATCGCGTTCGCTGCCTACCCCTTCTCCGGCGACCCTCAACCTTTCCCAACATCAAATCTTTCTCCAGCGACTCCTCTCTTCTCATCAGATGACCAAAGTAGCTGAGCTTTAACTTTAGAATTTGACCCTCCAATGAGCAGTCAGGGTTTATGGTCGACAATATCGACTGATTTGATCTTCTGGCAGTCCAAGGAACTCTTAAGAGTCTTCGCCAGCACCACAATTCAAACGCGTCAATTCTTCGGCGGTCAGCCTTTTTCACAGTCCAACTCTCGCATCCATACATCACAACTGGAAAGACCATAGCACGGGTTATACGGATCTTGGTTGGCAGACTAATGTCTCTGCTCTTTACTAGGCGGTCAAGGCTAACCATTGCTCTCTTTCCCAGAAGCAGGCGTCTCCTAATTTCATGGCTGCAGTCTCCTTCCGAGGTAATCTTGGCGCCCAAGAACAGAAAATCTGTCACAGCTTCCACTTCTTGTCCATTGATGCTCCAGGACTTGATAGGGCAAGACGCCATGATCTTCGTCTTTTTAATGTTCAGTTTAAGCCCAAACTTCTCACTCTCTTCTTGTACGCGCATCAGAAGTCTCTTGAGTTCCACTTCACTTTCTGCCATTAAAGTGGTATCATCCGCATATCTAAGGTTGTTGATACGTTTTCCAGCAATCTTCACTCCAGCTGAAGACTCGTCCAGACCGGCCTTCCTCATGATGCACTCTGCATATAGGTTAAATAGGCAGGGCGACAGTATGCAGCCTTGCCTCACCCCTTTCTCAATCGGAAACCAATCAGTAAGACCATGCCCAGTTCTGACTGTGGCCTCTTGCCCTTCATACAGGTTCCTGAGGAGACAGATGAGGTGAATTGGAACTCCCATCTCTCGGAGAGCTTGCCACAATCTGCTGTGATCTACGCAGTCAAACGCTTTCGCATAATCAATAAAGCAGAAGTAAATGGGTTTCTGGAACTCTCTTGCTTTTTCCATGATCCAGCGAAAAATCGTAGGGGTAACATTAAGAGATAGGAAGCGTGCAGAGTGGGTCAGAGAAATAACTCGAGTTACCGACATTCTAGTGGAAATTAAAAAGAAATGGACATGGGCAGGACATGTAGTGCGAAGAGAGGATAACCGATGGTCTCTTAGGGTAACAAACTGGATTCCAAGGGAAGGAAAGCGCAGCAGGGGGCGGCAGAAAGTTAGGTGGGCGGATGAGATTAAGAAGTTCGCAGGGGTCGAGTGGATGCAGCTAGCACAGAACCGGGTTAAGTGGAGAAATATGGGAGAGGCCTTCGCCCTGCAGTTGGTATAGTCAGGCTGACGATGATGATGATGATTAGAGTAGCGACGGAGCAGGTGCCGTAGTTTTTCTTGATACTTTCGAGGTAAGGACGGGTTTATATCGTACAGAGGTTCAGTATTGTCGGAGGGTTCTGTTGCTGAAGCGCTGGTGAAATTGCATTCATAACTAGTGTCAGTTATGGCGTCGAGATATGCGACAGTTGTCCCTCTGTTCAGATGTTGATATTCATTGCTGAAGTTCGTGAGGAGAACATCAACTTTGCCATTTTCAACAAAAACAACTGCCCTGGCAACGGCGATGCCTCTTTCAATAAGCAGTTTCTGTTTTGTCTCGACGACACCTTCTGTATCTTGCATTGGGAGGGAACCCACGGAGACCATGATGCTTGAACGTGGGGGCACACTAACATGGTCATCAATAATGTGGAGTGCAGCGGGGAGCATGCTGTTGGATTCGATAGCATTCTGAACTGAAAATCTTACGGACTTATTCTGCAGATCGATAATGGCGCCATTTTCGGTTGAAAAGTCCATACCGAGGATGACGTCACGGGAACACTGAGCCAATACGATGAACGTCGCCAGAAAGGTTTGCCCTTGTACAGTGATCCTCGACGTGCACACTCCCGTGGGTATAATTAAATGTCCGCCAGCTGTGCGTATTTGCGGGCCACCCCATGATGTTGTGACCTTTCTGAGAGCTTTGGCGAAGTGTGCACTTAGAATTGAATAACCAGCGCCAGTGTCGACTAGAGCAGTGACGTCTACGTCATCAACGGAGATCTGCAGGTCGGCAGTTTGTTGTGTCGGGCGGCGACAGCTTCGTGGGGTTCGGTCTCGACTTCGATGCTCTGAAGGAGTGGTGGGGCGAATGTTGGCGTCGTGGTTACGTTGAGGATCAGCGGAATTTCGTAGCGGCGTCGATTCTGCTGGTGGCCGTAAGTAACGAACTGTAGTTTGCAGTGAAGAACTGTCGTGGGTCTGTGGAGGATCTTTAAATTTTCGCACTGTAGCAGCCGCACTCCAGAGGCTGCTGCATCTAGTTTCCCCTATGGGGACTTTGGAGTTGCTCCTGGCGTCCAGGAGAGCTGTAACGGCGAGGCGACGGCGATCGGAGGCGGCTTGGGCCTGTTTTGGAACGCAAAATGTATTCTGCGATTTCGCGTGGCTGCTGGCCAGGCAACGGACGACGGGCATCAAAAGAAAACCCACGGAGGCCGAGTTCCCTGTAGGGGCAGCGGCGACACAGGTGTCCAGCTTCGCCGCAACGGTAGCACAACGGTTGGTGGTCGGGCGTTCGCCAGATATCGGTCCTTCGGCGGCGTACGCTTGGCCGTGAAGACACATGGGCGACCGGTGCGCGAGGCTCGTAGGATGCTGTCGAAGGCGGCAGGTAGCGGCTGGTGACCGCGGCGTAGCTCAGGGTCTGGGGCAGCGGTGTAGCTACGACGGGTTCAGGCGCGGCGACGGGTGCGGACCCGGTGACGGGTGCGGGCACGGTGACGGGTGCGGGAACACCCAGCGCCTGTTGTACTTCCTCACGGATGATATCGAAAACTGTGGCAACCTGTGGCTGTGGAGGAATTCGCAGGTATTTGGCCAGCTCTTCTCGGACTATCGCCCGGATCGTATCACGCAATGATTCTGACGAAAACTGTATGGCTTCACCTGCACTCGCGGCGTTCATAGACACTGTAGTGCGCTGGTATTGCTGGGCGCGCATGTCAAGTGCCTTCTCGATGGTAGACGCCTCACTTATGAATTCGGCGACAGTTGTTGGTGGACTTCGCACCAGGCCTGCAAATAACTGCCCTTTAACACCTTGCATCAAAAGGCGCACTTTTTTCTCTTCCGACATGGTTGGGTCCGCGCGTCGAAAGAGTCGCTTCATCTCTTCGGCGTAGGCCGTAACAGTTTCATTGGGATGTTGTATACGGCTATTTAAAAGCAGTTGCGCTTTTTCCTTGCGAAGCGTGTTGGTAAACATACGCAAGAATTCTGCCTTAAATGTGTCCCACGTTAGGAGTCCGGCTTCTTGATTTTCGAACCATGTCCTCGCAGAGTCCTCCAGTGCGAAGTAGACATGGCGAAGCTTCGAGTCAGCGTTCCAGGCGTTGAAGGCAGCCACCCGGTCGAACTGCTCCAGCCAGTCTTCAGCGTCCTCATGGGGCAGGCCGTGGAAATGTGGTGGATCCCGCTGGTGGTGGAGCAGGACAGGAGTTGTTGATACCGGGGGATTCATAGCGCTGACAGAAACGCTCCTTGTTGGTCTGTGGTCAGGGAGAGGACCACACTCGGGAGGCAGACCTTGCAGTCGGCGGCTGCTCTGGTGTACTGGGGTCTCCACCTTAGGGGTGCGTCCTGGGCTTGTAGTTGGCGTCCGGCTCATGAAAATCGTACCCAGCACCTCCACCAGATGTCGCGTAAACAGCGACCCTT
Source organism: Amblyomma maculatum (assembly GCA_023969395.1). NCBI lineage: Eukaryota > Metazoa > Arthropoda > Arachnida > Ixodida > Ixodidae > Amblyomma > Amblyomma maculatum. The sequence goes on along the minus strand of JAJIZL010022073.1, from coordinate 257,168 downwards.
ACAGTTGCGTCCGAGGTCCAATGCGTGGCAAAGGTTCAACGAACAGCGTCAGAGTTCAGGCTCGAGGTTAGCACACTTCCTCTCACACTTCTGCGCTTCTTTGTCGTCAACGCATGCTACAAAATAATTAAAAAGGCAGAGTCGTGAGTCTTCGATGGCGCTCTTGTGGTAGAAGGTTGAGTGTTGCTTTATTTTCGGTGATACTGTAGCTTCTATCACAATGAGAGGTGGTATAACGTGCTGTGCGGTTCTGTTTAGTTTAGAGGGTGTTAAATACGTACGGTTGATCAGGATTCCATATAGAATATGTATATTGAAGTTTAGTACAGAAAAATTTTTCACATGCTAATTTACGAAGAGAAGGAGGGTCAAGTATAACGATCTTTTGATGAAGTCGAGTGACTTGGATGCATTGGCGGCTATTATTAGGATGTGTTCGGACCAGGTTATATTACGGGAAAATATTACTACGAAGTATCGATAGGATTAGACTGCGTTAAGGTGTTTGAAAGCAATAAATAACCGTAAGTGAGGTTGGAATGGTTGCAAGGTACTTGCATGTATTGACATTTTGAGGTGTTTAGCTGCATAAACCTATTAGAACGCCATTGTTCAATTATGTTTAGGTAGTTCGGGAGTGATAATTGGTCCCTGTTAGTAGCAATGTCGCTATAAAGGATGGAATCATTTAAAAAGGCGAATAATGGACGGAATACAAGAGGAGATCATAAATGAAGATAAGAAAAGAAGAGGGCCAAGGACCGACCCTTGCGCTAGACCAGATATGACTTTATTAGGACCTAAATAAGAATATTCAATTACTTTTTACTGAGAAACATATATTAAAAACAGTGTATCCATGCTAAACGTAGTGGGTGAATGGACAGACCGGAAAGTTTATACACAAGAGTATGGTGCGGTACGCGATCGAAAGCCTTATGAAAGTCTAAAAAAAGATATTAGTTAGGAATGAAGAGTGTAGATTTAGGTGAAGATCAGTAGTTAATTAAAAAAGCAGAGTTTTGAAACCGAGACCGGAGCGGAATGCATGCTTCGTAGTGAAAAGGAAACAGTTATAATCGAGATGCAATGCCATTAGTGAATACATAACGCGTTCTAGAAGTTTCTAGGCAATGTACTTCAGGGAAACGGGGCGATAGTTAGATGGGTCTGATCAGTTACTAGTATTGAACACCGGCACAAATTTACTTATTTTCCAATGAATAGGTACTTACCCCGTTGATACAGAGCGTTCGAAGATTACTTTCAGTAATTGACTTGAAATGTTCTTAGTATCTTTAGGTAATTTCGTGGGTATTCCATCACGCTCAGGTGCGCTCGATATTTTAGGATTATCACATATTTTTTTAAATCTTTCTTTTCTAGAGCAAACGTGAGGTCTCTGAGGAAAATTTGATTCTGGAAAAGGTGGTATGTTCAAGGGAGGTTTTTGGGTGAAAATTGATGCATTCATGACGTCCGAATGGTGTTCAGTGGGAACAAATGATCCGTTTTGATAGACGTAGTTAATGCTTTGTGAACGGCTCGTGCTTGGTGTCAGTAGGGGCTAAAAGATTTGCGGCTTTGTGTGAATAATATTCAGCAGGTCCTAGTTGAAGAATGTGTTTGTGCTCCGTAGCATACTTGTGTATTGCTGAAGGCATGTAAAGTATTTGTTTTTTAATTCTGAAGGAAAATTTGAATTTTTCGTCTCATGGGAGAAGCGTTTTTTTGGTTATAGTCTGCTTAGCTCGCTACTTTACCACGCTCTTCAAGCATCACCATGAATACGAAAGAGAGGAGCGTGCGCGTCAAGTTTAGATAATTGTTTTTATAAAGTAGCCAGTTTTCATCCAGTGTTCGATTAACTGGCGATAATCGGAAGTGCAAACAAACTTGCTTAGCCCGACTTTGATCTTAACGAAATCGGGTTTCATGTAACTGCGGATATATGTTATGTACGGTTCAGTGACGGGAATGGAAATCGAGAGATCACGAAACATTATATGATCACTCAGGAAATCAACAAATGACAATGACTAGATTAATTCGGGATCTGAGGCAATGATAAGGCCAAGAATATTTTTGGGTGCCTGTTTTAACTGTTTCGCTAGGTTAAATGTGAGAGCCATATCAAGAAATTCGTTCGACTGATGAGAGGGTGCGTACAGATTGTTCCAATCATCATCATCATCATTATCATCATAATCATCATCATCACCACCACCACCATCATCATCATCAGCCTGACTATACCCACTGCAGTGCGAAGGCCTCTCCCATATTTCTCCACTTAACCCGGTTCTGTGCTGGCTGCATCCACTTGACCCCCGAGAACTTCTTAACCTCACCCACCCACCTAACTTTCTGCCGCTCCTGCTACGCTTTCCTTCTCTTGGAATCCAGTTTGTTACCCTAAGCGACCATCGGTGGTCCTCTCTAGGCACTACATGTCCTGCCCATGCCCCTTTCTTCTTCTTAATCTCCACTAGAATGTCGGTAACTTCAGTTATTTCTCTGACCCACTCTGCACGCATCCTATCTTTTAATGTTACCCCTACCATTTTTCGTTCCATAGCCCTCTGGGGTGTCTTCAACTTAAGTAGAACTTTCTTGGTTAGCCTCCACGTTTCAGCTCCATAGGTGAGTACAGGTAAGATGCAACGGTTGTATACTTTCCTCTTGAGTGATACCGGTAAGCTGCTAGACATAATCTGCGAGTGCTTGCCAAATGCGCTCCATCCCAATCTTATTCTTCTTGTTATTTCCTTTTCATGGTCCGGATCTGCAGTTACTACCTGTCTTATGTAGACATAATCGCCTACTACTTACAGTACTTGGCTACCTAATGTAAACTGCTGTTCCTTCCCGAGGCTGTTGAACATTACCTTAGTCTTCTGCATATTAATTTTCAAGCCTACCTTTCTACTTTTCCTGTCTAGGTCGTCAATCATTATTTGCAGTTTATCCCCCGAGTTGCTTAGCAAGGCAATGTCATCAGCAAATTGCAGATTACTGAGGTATTCTCCATCTACCCTTATCCCTAACTGCTTCCTTTCCAAGTCTCTGAATACCTCCTCTAAGCAAGCTGTGAATAGTACGGGGGGATTGTGTCTCTTTGCCTAACACCTTTCTTTATGGGAATTTTGTTACTTTCTTTATGCAGAACTATGGTTGCTGTACAGCTACTATATCTATCTTCCAGCACTTTCACGTACGGCTCGTCTACTCCCTGATTTTGCAATGCCTGCATCACCGCCGATGTTCCAACTGAGTCAAATGCTTTTTCGTAATCAATGAATGCTATGTATAAAGGCTGATTATATTCCGAGCATTTTTCTATCACCTGATTGATGGTATGGATATGATCGATAGTAGAGTACCGTTTCCGAAAACTACTTGATTGCAGTCTAAGGTTGTCCTGATTCTATTGGCGATTACCTTAGTAAATACCTTATACGCAACAGACAGTAAGCTGATTGGTCTGTAATTTTTAAGGTCCTTAGAGCCCCCTTTCTTATGAATGAGGATAATGTTTACATCCTTCCATAGTTCCGGTACCGTCGATGAAACCAGGCACCGCGTATACAGGGTGGCTAGTTTCTCTAGCACGATATCCCCCCCCCCCATCCTTTAGCAAATCTGTAGTTATCTGATCCTCTCCAGCTGATTCCCCCCTTTTCATAGTTTCTAATGCTTTCTTGACCTCGTCCTTCGTCACTGGTGGAACGTCTGACTGTTTTTCCCTACCGCCAATCTCGTTACGATCCTGACTACTTTGGCTGCTGTAGAGATCTGTATAGAACTCCTCGGCTACTTTGACTATCTTTTCCATATTTGTGATGGCATTGCCCGCCTTGTCCCTTATCGCATACATCTGGTTTTTGCCTATGCTTAATTTCTTCTTTACCGCTTTAAGGCTTCCCCCGTTCTTTACAGCATGTTCAATTTTCTCCATGTTATACTTCCTTATATCAGTCACCTTGCGCTTATTGATTAGTTTTGATATCTCGTCCAATTTGATCTGGTCTGTTCGATTGGAAGCTTTCATACTCTGGCGTTTCTTAATCAAATATTTCGTCTCTTTAGACAGCTTACCGGTATCCTCTCTAACTTTTCTACCGCCTACTTCTACCGCACACTCAGTAATGATATCTGTGAAATTATTGTTCATTGCTTCTAGGGTAATGTCGCCATCCCCGGTTAAAGCTGAATATCTAATCTGTAGCGAGATCCTGAATTCTTGTGCCCTCCCCCGCACCGCTAATTCGTTCATGGGTTTCTTTCTTACTAATCTGTTGCGTGCCTTCTTCATATTTAGGCTAATTGGGGACCTCACCATCCTGTGGTCACTGCATCGCACTTTCCTGATTACTTCTACATCTTGCAGAATGGCGGGGGTTGAACAGATTATGAAGTCAATTTCATTTTTAGTCTCTCCGTTAGGACTTTTCGATGTCCATTTCCGGTTCTTCCGTTTGCTGAAGAAGGTATTCATGATTCTTAAGTTATTGCGCTCTGCAAGATCAACTAGTAACTCCCCCCTGTTATTCCTAGAGCCGATGCCATAGTCACCTACTGCCTGGTCTCCTGCGTGCTTTTTCCCTACATTGGCATTGAAGTCGCCCATTAGTACAGTATACTGCGTCTTTAGTTTTCGCATTGCCGATTCTACATCTTCGTAGAAGCTTTCAACTGCCTGGTCATCATAACTACCTGCAGGTGCATATGCCTGTACAACCTTCAGTTTATGCCTCTTATTAAGCCTAATTACGATGACTGCCACCCTCTCATTAATACTATGGAATTCATCTATATTACCCGCTATATACTTATTGACAAGGACACCTACTTAAAGTTGTCGCCTCTTTGTTAAAACTCGATAACACAGTACATGCCTTTCCTTCAGTGCAGTATATGCCTCATTCGGCCTCCTAACCTCACTAAGCCCTACGATATCCCATTTCATACCCTCTGGTTCCTCTAACAGCACTGCTAAACTAGCTAGGGTTCTAGCGTTAAACGTTGCCAGGGTCAGTTTCCAATGGCGGCCTGTCGAGCGGAGCCAGGTATTCCCAGCACCCCCTGCTGCGTCACAGGTCTGACCGCCGCCGTGGTCAGTTGTTCCGCAGCCGCTGGTGACTGAGGGCCGGGGTTTTATGGAACTTATCATAGGAGGTTGCGGCCAATTACTGCACCAGGGTGGCCAACTCTTGTTCTGGTGAGGGAGTGCGTTGCCGGAGGTGTTCACCGGCATCAGGTCGCGCCCCAAACCTGTTTATGCAATTTCATCAACACGCGAATTTTCTTTTATTTTTTAACCTGGTGGAGAATTGCGCGGCACCGGGATTTGAACCCCGGTCCTCTTGCATGCGAGGCGGATGTTCTACCGCTACGCCACCGCAGCATCTGTTGCAGTCAATCTGTGCGAATTTGAAATCACCACAAACCACGCGTTTAGCGTTTGGAAGGAGAGATTGCAATTTCAAAAGGACACTATCAAGGTCGTCAACAAAAGAGCGATCACAATCAGGCGCCCGGTAGGAAGGAGTGACAATTACTGTAATTGGCGCCAGGGATATTGGACGCATATTATTTTGTGGCTGCAATTAGGTTTGACAAGAAATGAGGGTACACTAGATTTTACGAATAGTGAACTCTGTCATCATGAAGTATTTCACGGTTTCCGATGTCCAAATTTAGCCATGATTCTGTAAAAATGGCGATGTCGGTGTTGTTATCATGCAGGAGGGATTCGATGCCTTCTTTTTGGACAAATAACTGCTGATGTTAGCGAGCATAAATGTCATCGTCTTAAAAGCAGGTTTTTATTCCGAGCTGTTGAATAGAGAGGAGGATAACCTCTATGACAGTGTTTCTTAAGCGGAATCTGACTCGGCATAGTAGAAAGCTGCTTTTCGTACATGAGAAGTTTATCGAAGCGGATCTTGTACTTTCCATCATGCTCCTGAGTAAAAGCGTACAGTTTGTAACGGGCTAGCCGGACACGTGCGGAGTCGTCTTTTCGAATCATAGCAGACTCGGGCAGCGGGAAAAGGTTCGTCTTATCTTCAAAGTTAGCAAATCTAGCTAAATGGGGCGGTTCTTTCCGGGTTTGAAATGGCTGATTCTGTGAACGTGTTCAATCGCACTCTCACGGATAGTTATGTCTAGTTCCTTTGAACAGACAGAGATTACATGCGATTCAGATACGAAATTCCGATTCAGAATACGGAATTGTGTGCGGCTTCTAATCGTGCTATCGCATTAGCAATTGATTCAAATAAGACACCTCCGCTATTTTCGTCCGGTCCGTGATTGGGGTTGACGTCACCAGATATGACAAGCGGTAAGTAGGCAGAACACGTGTTGAGCGAGGTCCAACATACATAGCATAATAAACGACGGCAAAAATCACTCGTTTCTCGGGGCCACGACATCGCAAAAACATAATGGATGACTAGTGCGAACGCAGCACCGTGTGCAAAAGTAACTGAACTCCATTGCAAAGGGCATGTTCGTGACCGTACCCTCGGCGGTATCGCGCCCCCTTTATAACTCTGAATTCTGTCTTCAAGATCGCTAGAAAACAATACCTTCTCCTTGCAGGGAGCCTAGCTGAAGCGGCAGGAACATGCAAAACACTTATCACTGAGCGCATAATCATCCTGTTCGTACCGTAAGCAGATGCACAAGATATTTAAGATGCGGCTCAATGTGCCAATCTGCAGTTGCAGTCGAATGAAATGAGCAGGCGGGTGTGGTACATCGCCAGGCCTCTTTAAGCTGAGTTGTCAATCACACAGCCAGGGATAGTTGTTGACGCCATAAAGTTATTAAAAGTATTTTTTAAGACGTGTGAGCCTACCTCTGGAACCCCTGTGATGCCATTTCTATAGCTGCTTGAACAGACGATGCCTGACCCTCAGTGCGTTCTAGTATTAACCACAAGAAAAAATGGTTTTGTTCTTATGCATCTTAAGACGTCAGTTGGAAAACTGAATGGAATAATTACGATGTCATCAGCTGCTTTTATGACAGAATTAAGAAAAATAATTGTTTTAAATTAGGATTTTTTTTTTTGCAAACAAATGCAAACGTAGGAAAACTTATTGCACGGTTTCAATTTAGTGGCTGACAGCGTAGCCTGGGGCCTATTCTCGACATTCATGGCGGTCATTAGCGCCATTTTGTTTCTCTGATTGGTTCTCACAACAGTCACGTGTTGGAAGTTTGTGGCGCAAAATTTTAGTGCGTCGAAATGGCTTTTTGCGTGCCGTAAAAATGACGTGAGCTTGAAAACAAATTTTTAGGAGCGGTGTTCATGATGCATGGAGGGTGTATATAAGTAATTGCAGAGGGAAAACGAAGGTATTGAAGAGGAAAGCACTTACGCTGGTATTACGAATGGGGTGAAATGAACTGTCCACTGTCAAGAGCTGCCTCCTGAAATCTGATTGGCTGATGTGTGGTAGGAAATACGTCATGCATAAACCATATTTGATGATGTCAAAATGACGTTTCCGTAAAGGATTTCCAGCCATTGCTGTAAATCACCAACGTTGGTAACCGGATTTAGGATCACTTGAGGCGGCCGGCGGCCGTCAAAAAAAGCCTGGCGAATTCGCTGTGTTCGATGTGAAGTTTAGACGCCTTTTAGCTCACCGCAAATTACTAGGCACTTACTTTGAGTGATTGAAATAGAAAGTTTTTGCTGAGAAAATTATTGTTTTTATTTCAGAATATATTAATGGTTTGATAAGGGTATTATGGCTGGCGCTAATTCTTGTTATTGTTAAAAGCAAGGGTGCAAATTTAGAGCCTCATGACGGCTATGGCGGATTTACGGATGCGGACTCTGCAGATGCTATAACGCTGTTGCGAGATTATCGATCCACCTTCTCTTCTGCTACGACGCAATCGCGTCGATGGAGTCGAAAGCGCTCGCGTTGTGAAAGCACTTGTGTGTTGCCTGTGCATCCAGCAAGCAATCGATGGCTTTGTTTTCGGCGCTAACCGTCGTTTTAGAGTGGCTAGACGTGCTGTCGTTCAGGGAGTACCGGGAACATCGAGATGCTTTCGATATGCCCGACGAACTGTTCCGGCGGCACTTTCGTCTGACCAAGGACTTGGTGAGAAGGCTGTGTGAGGAGTTGCGCGGTGATTTGGAGAGGCAGCCCCAAGCAGCACGCCGTCAATGGACCGCCAATGGTCCAATATTGGGATATATTGGTCCCAATATTGGTCAATATTGGCGTCTGATTGGGGCGCACAAAGAGCCAAGATATATGCCAACCAATTTGATCGGCTCTCCTATCAAAACCAGTGTTGGCATACTATCTTGTTTACTGGCATTCAACGGCACTCAATAACTACTCAATATCTTCCACCCAAGCTCACTCACTGGTGGTTATATCACGGCCATCCCGCCAAGCTCACTGGCCATCCAATATCTTGTATCCATGCTTATTCACTGGATATTCACAACTGGCATCCAGCCAGATTTGTTGGCTACCCAATATTTCCAATCCAATCTTGCCCAGTGGTTTTGCATTATTGGCATCCAGCCAGAGCAATTGGCAACCAGGCTAGTCGCTTTTTCGTGCTATGACTAATAGGCACCTGCAAAGCCATCCCCTACTTATGCAGTGCAGATATTTTTCATGCAGCTTTTTATTTAAATAAAGCATGCTGAGGATATCCATGCACAGAAAATAATACAGCTGAAAGGTTCACTGCATGGTGATTTATTAGGTGTGCACGTGTTACAGGGCATGTAAACATTTAGGCAGAACTCTTAGACTTCAGTGCTCCTCCTGTCTTTGCGTCCCTTGGCAAGGTGTTCTCAGATCCCAGGTTGGAGGAATGCGCTGCGTTCATCGCAGCTTCTTTTGTGGTCGGTTGTAGGGGCAGCAGCTCCATGCAGCCTTTAAAGATATGGACTTGAGCAGCGTGCATAACAATGCATTTCCTTTCGCAGATGGCACCTGGAAATAAAAGCAACATTCATAAATCCCATTAAGACAGAAAGCTTTGGGAAATTGGAAGTGCAGCTAGACCGTGGAGTAAAAATGCAAAATAAAGCACTACCTGTTGGCCCTCAGGCAACTTTATTGTCTGATTTACTCAGGTTTAAATAAGCTGCATGCTCATTGAGGCCGGCCATATTACACTGGTTACATTGGTTGCGACATCTGGCAGTGCACGGCTTCCAATGTGGATGTGTTGTTGACGCTGGAAACATAAAACAAAATGATATTTGCCGTTATCTATTCGTTAAACGGTAGTCAGTGCTTGCCCCCTTATACTTGTAGTGCCTTTGTGATCGAACACCTGTAGAAGAAAGACGTCGTCATAACTGGAAGCTTCAAATCAATAGCTTTCCTCTGAATATATTGCCGCAAGAACTAAAAAGAAACTACAAAGGAAAAAAACAGACACAAAAAATGGCAGTCGCACTCCGACCGTGGCTGCTAAATTTAGTGTGCACCGCATCATTACTGCAAACAGAACGTTTTAAATGTTGTCAAAGCTGCAGCCAAAACAACGTACGACACAGATGCTTTGGGGTTTGTATGATACACTCGAACTGAAAAAATGAAGAAATCCGTAACTTAGCATCACGTTTGTTGTGGGAACAAGTTTGTACGTGTGGTAAAGTATAAGAACTATGGTAGCAAGTGTAAATAACCTATTTTAAGCGGCTATTTTATGACACTTCTACTACTCGGAATTAGCGCAAGAGAAAGATCAAACACGTAAATAAGCTACGCGTCGTTTAGACCATTACAATAGCGCATTCATAACGGCAAATTAGAATATAAATATTCGCTCACAACTAAAAATCATGTCCCAGAAAGCTAGACTTAACTCTGAGTTTTGAATATAGTTTGTAAAAGAAACTGACCACTTCAGACACACAACACACGCGCGATGAAGTTGTAACCTGAAAATCACACAAAACACGCGTCATGTTTTACAGGACCACGTTTTTCTTTTGCAATACAAATTGGCCCCCTCTGTGCCGTAAATTTTGTCATTATGACCAGAGTTTATGCATACAAAATAGTGCGCTGAAAATACAGTTCAGAACTGACTGGCGTGGTGCGGTCGAAATAAATGATTTTCCGTTCTCGCAAGCATATCGGTTATTGACATGATGATCAAGGCTGACAACATACTGCACCAAATAATGCAAAAAAAAAAGTATCTTACCATACGGCTAGCGCAGATTTGCCGACCTCAGTTGCAACAATCTAAAATGAATGCTGCCACGCAAAGTACATCCCAGGGATCTGATGCTTTATACACCTGGTAAGAAAAAGTAGCGATCTTACAAGGAGACAAAGCAAGAAATAATCTCAGAGAGCTCAGTTATGAACAAACAACTTAAAATGCTGGTGGTACTCACAAATATCCTCTTTCAGGCATGGCCATTAAAACGAATCGGAACTTTCACAAGGCTTGGTTTTTCGGTTCTGCTGTCCAAAGCTGCGGGAGCTTGAGCAGCTCGAGCGGGTGGGGATTGTGTGGCCGACCAGACGCCTCTGAATCAGCGGCTTGTGTCGAGTTTTGAGGCACGGTTGGAACGGGGCAGAAGGATGGTTGTGTTTTCTCTCCCTCTTTTTTTTTTTGTTTGAGATCTGTGGAAAGAGTAGGCATAAAGCTCGAAAGGGGGTGAGAGAAATGAAAGAGGTCCCGCAGGACCACGTGAGCCCAGAAGGCTGCCGGCCAGGAAAGTTGGCGGGAAGGAAGGGAAGAGTGAGGGGGAGTAGAGTGGGGGGCATTGTGAGCAAAGCCTGCCTAGCCGGGAGGAAAGAGAGGCCAGTTAAGGTCGCTGCCCTTCCGCGATGACTGCTTTACGGGGAGAAAAGGCTACAAGACGGGAAGTTGAAAGCGGTTTGGAGAATTGCTTTAGTCAAGGCCCTCGGGCGGAGAGGCGACAAAAGGACGAGAGAATGGAAACCATATGTTCTTTGCGCCAAGCTTGTGAGGAGGAATGCGCAGAGTTTTGCCCTTGGCTTCGCTAAAACAACGAGGAGTGCGTTCGGAGCTCTTTGGTCGCCTCGACTGTTGGCTCGGTAACATTTTCAATGAAATGATAATTTCGCTGTATTCTTTTTATTAATGCAAAATACGTTTTACCTCATAGTCTCAAATAATAATCACATACGTAAAACAATCTTCAGTTTTCACGGAATCGTCCTCGGTTCGAACAAATGGACATATTTTTTTTTATTAAAGATGGCACACAGGTCGCGGTTCATGACGGAGTGCTCTTGAAACGTCATCACGCGCAACTGAGCGATGCAACAGCCCGTATACTTGCTGTATTCCTATTAAGGAAAAGAAAAGCGAAAACGACCAAAACGACGAGTACTTCAAGGTTAAAAATTCCCATGTTATTCATTTCTATTATTTTTTTTTTTCAAATCAGGTGGACATTTAGAGCAAGAAAAAATCCGCGTAGAACTAAGCGTGGGCATATCAAGAAATACAAAATACTCGACGAGCTAAGATCTGAAGAACTAAATTTGCAGTAAAGAAAAATAGAAAGAAAGCAAGGGTCAACATTGAAACTATATCTACGAACTTGGGACAAGGTTGTCCTCAGAAAGAAGCGCGGTATAATCATCTTTCATCCCGCGGAAGCAGCGCTTGTGAAAGCGGCAGAATATTTCACAAAGGAACCCTAATTATCAATCATGTGTTAAATTCCTCGAGAGTGGTGTTCTCTAAAAATGCCTCAAAACTACTAAAGTAACGCACTCGCATTACTTTTAATATATATGAATTGCAATTAGCTGCCTGGTTGACATGATGGGATAGAATTATTTAGTTCTCTGAAGGGAAACGCCTTCGGTGCGGTGATTATATGGTTGGATAATAAGGCAATGAATGTTCGAAGAATAGTTTCTGAACAATGCTTATGAGAGCGCTGTCAAACGCTGTGGTCAAATGCATCATTATGAGCCATATATTACAGCTTTCGAACAAAAATAACTTCCGTAAAGAACATCGTTATTATGCAATTTCAATTTTGTTACCATATATGCTGGCGACACATGTGCGCGCATTCATTACACTGTAGGTAATTGTTTTAAATTTTTATTTTTTTTTTCGTTTGCCTTGCTCCATGCAGTGCTGTTGATTTTTTTTATTATCTTTTACATGTATACTACTTTTTGGCAGTGTGCGATTTACGTCCCATTAGAATACGAACCATTCCAGGACAGTTCAGATTTGTTTTCTTGTCAAGTGAATTAGCTAGACATAACGTAGAATATATGTTGCTTGTATTTTTTCTTTGAGCTGAAATATTTTATGCGCTGCTGCACCGATGGCCAAAGTCGTTCAGTCTTTGTCTGTTGCTGAAGCCCACAGCAGAGCGCAAAAGAGTACAGTACAAATTTGTGTTTAGTAGATATTAGAACTCGAAGGCCCTGAAAGCAGCCCAACATATCTGTCTATAAGAACAGCTAGTACTGAGGCGTGGTATAGTCGGTGCTTATGCTGAATGCCGGAAACAGCTAGGGTAATGGCGAATCATGCAGTGCGTGTTTGATTGGCTAGCGCGATCGATCTCTCCCACCTCTGCTTAGCTTGAACATGTTGGGTTTCTTTTCATCACGTAGAAAAAAGGCGGAAATAATGATGCTACGCGTGCGTGTTTCCAATCATGGACAAACGTTTACAGGATGTGGATTCACCGGATATATTCGATCGTTTCTGCGTTTACTATCCAAACGTAACCCCTGGTGTTTGTTCAAGCGACACACACGTTCTGTTGCGTTCTTTGCATTTGAGTACCTTGCGTTTCTTGACGGCGCAGGATTTTTTTTCGCGGACACGCATCTATTAAACATTTGCTTGTCAGATCAGATGTGTGCTCGAGCGTGCGCGTATGCTTGTACTCGTATGCGTATAAATAGGCCCATGGAACGAAATCCCGTGCGCGAGAGTTGTGCGCGAGATGTGTTCGAGATCTGTGCATGGATATATCTGTGGATCAGATCTGTGCATTGATGTGTCAATCACTTTCAATCATCCTGATTTGACGAGATCAGAAAAACAAATCGTCTCCACCGGGAATCGAATTGCTAGCTTAGTTAACGCTTTAACCAACTGCGCTAAACCCTGGATCGTGAAACTAGCACCATATATAATTCTCCTTGTCTACCGTGAGGATAGCGACGAGAATGACGCTGCAATAAGTGATAATGACAATGATGACAGAATCAATGGTAATGACGCTGCGTTTAGTTGATAACGATAATGATACGTAATGCACCGTATGCAGTAGCATTAATCTCGCCTTCGCTAATTTCTGCAGTGTAGATTCCATGCGCTGTCAGAATTTTTTCAACACTTGGCTAAAGTTTGGAACACTATCTGTGTTAGCTACGTCCACGCGTGATCGACATCCGGGCCTCTAGTCTGCAGGAATTGTCTCGAAGATATTATATGCAGAATTTTACATAACAATTAATGGTGCCTAAAGTCGTAAATAAAAGAGTTCTCTACCAAAATTGTCAAGTATAATCGCAGGTCATCCACAAGAATTAGCGAATCACGAAAAATGCATTCAGAAAAATATATTCTACATTTTCCGTGATGGGCACTTCTGTTCATTTTGTCTGGTCAGCTCAGTCAAACAATTTTAGGACAATCTATACGTTAATCCCAATAAACATTATGTATATGGTGGCCCAAATTACGTATGGCGTATGAATATCTTCTACAGTTGAACGTAAACTGACGTCCGGGCCAGCGAAAAATTTAGTTGCGACGAAATTAGCCCCAACACACTGTCATATTGAGATGCAAGCATTGGAAATATCTGTCGGTCAGAGCTGCTTTACTGTTTTTTTAGCGCCGCCGCAGCCTGAAATGTGCAAAGGTGGCCAGCCATCAAAGCTCGTTAGACAATATCGACCACTAGAAACCATGATATATACAATGTTGGGATGCCATCAAAGCTGATGGGACAATATTGACCAATCTATGTCAAGATATATACAATGTTGACAAGCCATCCATATTAGCAGAACATTATTGCCCAACCTATGCCATTAGGGTGCAATGCTGGCTAGCCATCACAGTCCATCGAACAATATTGAACTATATAATGCATATGTATACATTGTTGGCAGGCCGCCATGACAGGCGGGTCACTATTGACCAATATATGCCATGATTTATTTATTGCTGACAAGACAACCATAATGACCGGACAATATTAACCTATTTATGCCATTATATGTGCAATGCTGGCCAGCCATCAGACCTCATTAGGCAATATTGACCGCTATAATCCAAGATATATACAATGTTAGGATGCCACCCAAAGCTGGTGGGGCAATATTGACCAATGTATGCCAAGATATATTCAATGTTGACGAGGCAACCATAATGGCCGGACAATATTAGCCAAGCTATGCCATGATATGTGCAATGCTGGTCAGCCATCAAGGCTCATTAGACAATATCGGCCACTAGAAACCAAGATATTGCAATGTTAGGAAGCCGCCAAAGTTGGTTGAAAATTATTGACCACTGTATGCCTAGATATATTCAATATTGAGAAGCCGTTGTTATTGACCGGACAATATTTACCAGGTTATACCATGGTGTGGAAGATATTGGCAAACAATTGCAGCTGGTTGGCCAATAATGACCAGGCTGCCTCATTGTGTATACAATAATGGAAAACTGTTCAATATGAATGGGCATTATTGACCGCTCTTAGCCGGTTGAATGCCAATAACGGATATGGGTGGAGTTCACTGGGCCAATAATGATTATGGTATAGCGTGGCTGCACATTATTGGTAGCTCAATGGCACCATTGGGCCACTTGTGGGCCAGTAATCCCCAATCAATCCCCATTATTGGGCCGATGAAATGTGCTGCCTGGGGCGTCTCAACACTGCAACTGCCCTGACGGTAGAGCAGCAGGTGGTGTGTGCGTTGCGCTTTTACGCAACAGGCAGATACCAGGGCATGATTGCAAGTAATGAGCATTTGACAATAAGACAGGAAAGTGTTAGTCGCTGCATCCATGCCGTCACCGAGCCAATTGTAGACTATTCGGGGCATGAGTGGATCGCATTCCCCTGTATTTCGGCTCAACTGGTATCTGTGCGCGGAGGCTTCGAGCTGCTGGACAGCAGATGTTCAGATGCGTAGGGGCCATTGATGGGACGTTTGCCAGCATATCCGCACCATCTGACGAGGTCCACAGGCCGCCTTACGTCTGTCGCAAAAAGTATGACGCTTTGAACGTCATGGCGGTAAGAACAACAGTCATCCTTGTAGCGGTGTTCAGTGCATTGGCTTCGCAGCTGGAAATATGCAGTTGTCACTCATGTGAACTCTACTTACTGGCTGTACATTTGATCGAACAAACAGCCTGCTTGAAAGAACAGATTATAATTTGTGCACGTCAGTGAAACCAGTGAAATGACACAATTATGCCACATGACAACCGAGTGATGTTTCTGATATTTAGTTTTGCGCTCTTTCTGTTGTTGCGTTCCTTGGTGTCATGCGGTGAGAGAGAAAGGTGATGAAGGTTGAGATACACCTGTACATATGTTATTGTGGTTCCATACATTTGTTTCTATTAATATTGCCGGGAAACCTAAAAAAAGTGTATTTGTTGTTTTGTGACAGCCGCCGGCATGCGGTCTTATCACTGTTATTCTGGATAACGTATCAGTGCCGCATTCTTTGTTTGTTATTGCTTGATGTCGCTAGACGCACCTTTATCAGTTTCGCTGTCGCGTAAGATGCACCGAGATCTCTCTCGAAGATTCTACAACCCTACAACCCCAACATGGTCTACTGCATGACCCTGTTCGACACCGGAAGGCGTCGACTTCAGAAATGGTCCAGTCAGCAGCACCAGTCGTCTTCGGGCAGCCCCGGGAGCCCCTATTTTCCAAGGACTGCCTAGTGAAAATGCGGGAAACTGGATGGACCTTTTCGACCACGTGGTAGAATTAAATGGCTGGGAAGACGCTGTGAAATTCAGGCAAGTCTACTTTGTTCTTCAAGAACATGCCCGAGTTGGGTTCGAAAATATCGAGGCTTCTTTATATGATTGGGAGACATTCAAAGCAGAGTGTTTGAAGACCTTTGCAAGTTCTGTGCGTAGAGAAAGAGCTCAGGCCCTCTGCCAATCAAGACGTTAACTCACAAACGAGACTGTCCTGGTCTACATAGAGGAAATGAAGGGCCTGTTTCGCCGTGCCTACCCTAACATGACCGAAGACGAGAAAGTGTCATTTTTAATGCGAGTTGCTAAAGAGTCTCTCTTTGCAGGGCTGTTAAAAATTCTGCCAAGAACCGTGGCATATTTGAAAGTGAAGTGCTGACCATCGAGAGGACAATGGATACCCGGATTCACCACTACGAACGACCACTTCAGCCGGTCTACGCAAGCCCCTTCAGCAGTGCATCTGCGAGCGGAGAGAGCCTTCGGGACCTCATCCGGGAGATCGTGCTAGAAGAACTCCACGGGTTGCTGCCGCCATCCCAAGAACCCCAGCCGGCGACACTCGAGGACGTCATCCGTGAAGAGGTCAATCAGGCACTGGGTGTTCCTCAAGGGACGGCTCCGACTGCTCAAGTGCAAGAAGCAGCAGCCATAAACTATGCTGACTCATTACGTAGTCATGCACCCTGACGTGACCTTCCTGGCCCTCGTCGCTACCGTCCTGTTCATGAAAGCCTCCCTCTAGGCCCCGCCTGTCAAGCCTACCAATTACCCCCAAGCCCCAGGAAGTGCGACGCCTGGATGACTGCGAACAACAAGCCATTATGCTTCCACTGTGGTAAGGCCGGCCATATCTTACGCCACTGCGCTTACGGACGCATCGGCCTGTGCGGCTTTGCCATCGACGTCCCACCACTCCGTCGTGGCGAACGACCCCAAAAAATAGACGCCTTCCTGCGGAGGGGAGAGCACGTGTCGCTGATTCGTCTGTACCCCTCACCCTCGCCGCACAGGGCCCGCTTTGCGTCACCAGGCCGTACCAACGATGACAGTGTGCGCGGAAGGTCCTCAAGCCCGCGTAGGGAAACTAAATTCAGCTACCTTTAAAGGTGAGGTTGTTTCATGGCGAAAGCACGAAGATCCTCCATTTCCGATGACGAGTCACGGCGACGCAGCCATTAAATCACCAATCCACAAGACGACAACGTCGACGAGATCACAACTAGACTTCAAGTTGACATCGCCGCCCAGCGACGTGACGACGGGGTGCCCCGGCCGCGACCTCAGCATGAGGTGAAGCAGAGATCGACCAGCGAAGCAAACGTTCAATACTAGGACGAGAACAAACGACCTTGAGGTTGCTGTAGACGGACGCACGGTTACCGCCCTAGTGGACACCGGAGCCGACTATACTGTCATTAGTGGAGCATTTGCGCCCAGCTGAAGAAAGTGACGACTACGTGGGACGGCCCGCTAATCCGCACCGCTGGTGGTAACCTTATTGTGCCGTCGGGGCGATGTACCGCAAAGGTTAGAATAAATGGACGTAGCTACCCTACTAGCTTCGGCATACTACAGAACTGTTCCCACGACGTGATTCTGGGCATGGATTTTCTGAACGAACACCGAGCGATCATCGACCTCCGATCCAAGCTCATCAAGCTCTCAACCGACAGAGTCATACCTGCTACCCACTCAACGTCTCAAAGGAGAATTGACAGTACCGCCCCAATCAAGCTCTTCGTCTCTGTGGTTACAAAAGAAGTCGAAATGACGGAAGGGGTTATCGAAAGAAACACTCAGTTGTTACTGGATAGAGGACTCAGCATCTCACGAGGCATCGTCTGTTTCCATCAAGGACAAGCTCCTGTGCTCATAATAAATTTCACCGACGAATACCGGCACCTGAACAAGAACATAACGATTGCTTTCCTTGACGAGCTAGCGAACACCCAGAAGTCTTCGCTCTTCCCAGCCAACTTGAAGACGATGCACCCAACCGAGCCAAGTAGCCCAATTTCGACATTTACCTAGCGCTCCCCCGAGATAGACAAGACGGATTCGCACACTTCTCGAAAACTACAAGGAGTGCTTTTCTTCAGCTTCGAAAGTGCGGCAAACTCCGTTGGCAAAGCATCGCAACATCACGGACGAAAACGCTTGGCAGCTACGTCAAAGCCCCTACTGTGTAGTGCCACGAGAAAGCCAGGCCATACGCGGTCAAGCCGAGAAAATGGTGCGTGATTACGTGCTCCAGCCATCCAACAGCCCCTGGGCGGCACCAGTCGTTTTGGTGAAGAAGAAAGACAGCGCACTTCGCTTCTGTGTTCATTACCGCCGCTTGATTAGCACAACTAAGAAGGATGTCTAACCGCTTCCCCGCATTGACGACACGCTGGACCGGCTCTGTAACGCTAAGTACTTGTCGATGGATCTGAAGAACGAGTACTGGCAAATTGAGGCCGATGAAAAAGACCGCGAGAGGACGGCGTTCATAACACCAGATGGCCTCTTCGAATTCAAGGCAATGCCATTTGGCATGTGCTCCGCCGCAGCCACATTTCAACGGGTAATGGACACTGTCCTTGCGGGCTTAAAGTGGCAGATATGTGTGGTATATTCGGACGGCATCTTTGTGTTCTCGTCAACTTCTGAAGACCGTCTGAAAAGGCTTCGAACAGTAGTTGACGCAATCAAATCCCCAGGTTTAACGTTGAAAGCAAAGAAGTGTCACTTCGCCAACGAAGAGGTGCCTTTTCTTGGTCATATCTCAAGCAAGGAGGGAGTTCGCTCCGACCCACAGAAAACAGCTGCGATTGCACTGTTTCCACAGCCAGGTGACAAGAAAGCCGTGCGCCGATTCCTCGGACAATGCGCATATATTACCGACGATTTGTCAAGAACTTTTCGCGCTTCGACGAACCTTTGACGCCATTTACAAAGGCAGACGTGCCATTTTAAAGGGAAGCACCGCAAGCGGAAGCCTTCAAGGAATTCAAGCGCCTTCTAAAATCCCCTTTTTTGCTAGGCCACTTTGATGAGAAAGCCGAGACTGAGATACATACCAACGCGAGCAGTCTGGGCATAGGCACCGTTCACCTTCAGAAGAATCGAAAGTCGAAGCCAATTACTCGACCACCGAGAAGGAGTGTCTTGCAATCATCTGGGCCACTTCAAAGTTCCGCCCGTACTTACAAGGCCGACCATTCAAGGTGGTCGGCCGTATAAGTACCACGCGCTCTGCTGGCTGGCAAATTTGAAAGAACCCTCCGGCGCCTTGCCAGATAGAGCCTGCGTCTTCATGAGTTCGACATCACAGTCATCTAGAAGTCAGGCTGCAAACACTCTGATGCAGGCTGCTTGTCATGAGCCCCCGTTGATGCGCCGGCGAAAGAAGACGACGATGACGCCCTTTTTGGACCTGTAAGCGCCAGCAGTTTCACAGAACAACCACTATTAGACCCTGAGCTGAAAGCGCTAGCCGATTACTTCGAAGGAAAGACCGCGTCCCTCCCTGATGTACTCAGGCAACATTTATCATCGTTCGCGTTTAAGAATGGCCTCCTCGTGAAGAACAACTTCACATCCAACATGGCTGCGCAACTCCTTGTTGTGCCTCCGACAGGAAATTCTGCAGGCGCTGCACAATGAGACCACAGCAGGCCATCTCGGGTTTGCGCGCACGTTGCGTCGAATCCAGAAGTACTACTGGCCACGACTGCTTGCTGAAGTTGTCCACTACATCAAAATGTGACGTGAGTGCCAGCGAAGCAAGACGCCGCCGATCAGACCAGCAGGACTACTAAACTTATGACGACGCCACGCAGAGTACAATCCTGGAGACCAAGTGTGGGCTTGGCCCTAATCCGCCGCCGTGGACTAAGTGAAAAGCTACTGCTCCGACACTTTGGGTCATACAAAAATCTTCGGCGCGTAGGACAACTAGACTATGAAGTCATTCCTGACGGTACGACAGCATCACAATGGCGACGCGCGCGCCCAAAAATCATACATGTTGTTCGTCTGAAGCCTTATTACGCGTGCTAAAGAATCCGCGATGTTTAAAATTTCTAATGTTTCTATATAAGTTGCTTTGTTTATTTTGGAGCATCGAGGCGATGATTTTTTTGTTGGGGGAGTAATGCCGCGAAACCTACAAAACTGTATTTGTTGTTTTTTGGCAGCCACCGGCATGCGGCCTTATCACTGCGATTCTGGATCGCCTATCAGTTCTGTATTCTTTGTTTGTTAATGCTTGATTTCGCGAGACGCACCCTTATCAGTTTCATTGTCGTGCAAGATGCGTCGAGATCTGTCCCGAAGATTCCGATCACTCGCGTATGTTTCTACAATGTTCCAGGTTGTGCTAGTAGCAGTTTGCGACGTTATTTAGATTGCTCTGAGCAGCGTTTAAATAGAGCTTCTAAACTGCGACAGGCATTCTTAGTTCGACGATCGACGAGCACGTTTGTTGCTATCGCCGCCACTGAGTTGCTTAGTTCATTTGGTGGCGCAAGTCAGCCCAATAAAGTTTTTTCAGCGCAGTCACCGACTCTTGATTTGTGTCATCGACTTTGTCAGCACCACGTGACAATATGGTTCCTCTACATTACTGACATAACGGTATGTGGGTTATTGCAGAAGCTACCCTATTTGGTACATCACTATAGTAAAGTTGTTCAAGCGAAGTGCCCTTGGGCAGAAAATGCATAATACCTGTTTGCAATTACGTCGTGCAGAGTCATTTCTCATATTTTAGGACAGTTTGTGATGGCTAGTGTTGCCAATGTTTCAGTTTGCGATATGCTTCAGGGTGACACATCTGGCACATTTTAGGCCACTTCTATGCAGCAAAGTGTCACAGCCAAACTGTTTGATTTTGCGGTTCCCTACACTCTCTTATTCAGTGTGTCATATTGTAATATTATCGTGTTGGAAGCACATGAAGAACATTGAGTGTGCTGAGGCATGTCTTTATTACCAAATAAGTAGATACAAGGTATAAAACCTATTATTTTCAGTATAGATAGCAGTTGAAGCTCTTCTATTGCAGAATGAAAACACAAGTGAAGAAATAAGGTGTACACGACCTGAGCGAAAATTAAATGAAAAATCAACCTCCATTCCACTGTGGTGATAACAAAGACATTGACACAACCTAAATATCACAGCATAATTATATGTGTACAGCTAACTGAGAAAAGTAATAGATGTATCATATTTGTTCATGTTTTTCACAGTTGTGATGCTGACCTTCGAATCAGGGCACTTGACGCAACGTTCCCGGGATGTGTGCACGATTCTTTATTGTGGCGGGCGTCAGCGGTGCACCATACGCTATTTCAGCAAAACTTTCTGCGATCCGGTGAATATCTGCTGGGTATGTGATGCACATGTACCAAGAAAATATTTTTACTGGACAAATGTAAATTCAGCTTGTAGCTCTTGCAGAGCGCTTTGGTGAAGCTGGTGAAAAAATCAATGTTGAACACTACTCATGCCATATAGAAGCAATCTGCTTTCACATAAATGCACGAGCGTAGTTTTCATTGTGAGAAGAGTGGAATAAGGAAAAAAGTGTGAGGTCAGGTGAAGTTCAAGGTTTTCTTCAAAAGCATTACGGGCAAAATATGTCACCGTTTTTTTGCAGTAAAATTGCCAAGCTGTGGCTTTAAGGCAATTTCCAAAGATAAATAAGCAACAGAAAGAAATCATACTTGTAAATTTATTTTCAGAAACTAAAAAATAGATTGAAATAAAGGTTGTAAATTTCACTATTAGTCGATGGTTTCCTTATGGAAAAGTGCATAGAAATAGGTTAGTGATGAACACTATTCCAGAGATAGATCAAAGGGTCTAACCCCATGCGCCATTTAATTGTGAAAGCACAACTAAATGTTTCCTCACACTAGGTTTCCCTGTTTCTTTCAGTATTACTTGCTTTTTGTTAGATGTTTCCAGTTTATAATAGTAACTTTTTCATAAGCTTGTGTTCATTTTTCATTATGTGTTGAGGCACTCACATGAGGGATGGCGTCTTGTGTAATGGGATGTTCAGCCTCATAAACTAAGCCGAACAGAGCGGACGCGCTACATTTTGGGCACCTTGGTTGCTTCTGTCAGCCTAGTAGCACTGAAGCTTGGTTTATCTAATTGTGTACATCCTAAATTACATTGGCATCAAACCTGGTATCCATATGCTGAAAGCTCATCTGACACACTTCAAGGGGTACATCAGGAAATCCTCCAGTCAGTCTACTGATAGCGCAAAAACCAAGATAATAAAATTAGCTTCCACTCGACCAAAGGAGTGAAAATATGGAGAGAAAGTGGTTTTGCATGCTAACAAACAAATTTGGCACAATAACATAAATTACTCGCGATAACTTGGTGATACAGAAATAAACATACATCTGTCATTGTGTATAGAAAAAACATTATTGAAATAATAAATAGTCCATAAATAGAGGGGCTTTTCTCGTGGGAACAAGTGTGAAATAAAATAAATATTGCTATGAATAATTCATGCACCCTGAATTCTACCAACGCATTATTAGTGTAGTCCACAGCTAAGGATAGGATAGGAAATACGTTAGTTTCTCTAGGAGGGTCTTGTGCTAGTAGCAGAAGGGTTCCATCTTCCGTCTTCTCACAGGGTCGGCGCCCCTATTCCAGGGCTCCGCTGAGCTTCGCTACTCGCTGGGCGTGCTGGATTAGACCTAGTTGGCAATCCAAATCGCCGCTGGAGAGCCGGCTCTCTCACTGTTCCGCACTCGGGTCTTTACGAAAGCTGTCGTTATTTTTACATTGCCACGTGATGTGGTATAACGAAGGTTTGCTACCGCACCATGGGCAGGTGTCCCGATATTGTGACGGGTAAATTTTTCTTAGGGTATGCAGGTTAGGGAATGTTCCTGTCTGCAGTCTTCGCCAGTACACTGCCTCTTGTTTTAGATCCCGATGAGGCGGCGGATAGCGGATGCGTACCCCCTTACAGTAGTTCAGAATGTCTGAGTACGTAGGGCCGACTCGCTCGGGTAGATCGTCCGATTGGGAGGAAGCTCGGCTCGTGTACCCTCAAGCTACCTGATCGGCGCGTTCGTTCCCCGCAATGTCGGTGTGTCCTGGCACCCAGTAGATGTGTTTGACTTTTGATGGGGTCGCGCTCTGGAGGAGCCTGAGCGCGGCGCGACCTATGCGGCCGTTCATGTAGTTACGGCATGCTTCTCTAGAATCTGTAAGAATGGTAAGGGACGTGTTGCTTCGATACCCGGCTACCACCGCAAGAGCAACGGCCAGCTCCTCCCCTTCGGTTACCGTGCATTCCCTGACTGAGGCGCTAGCTAGTTCCTTTAGGTTGGAATCAATAGCTACCGCCACTGCGCTATTATGTGAGCTTCCTGTATACGGAGCCGCGTCCATGTGTACCGTTGTAGATCTTGTAGATAAATTTATTTGTACATACTTCGCCCGGGCTGCTCTACGGGCCACTTGCAAGTTGGGGTCCATGTTCCGGGGAAGGGAGCTAACCTTTAGCGTCTGGCGAATTGCGTCCGGTATGCTCGCAGTACGAATCTCGATTTCCGCAGTTGCACCTAGCCCCAGTCAACTAAGAAGCGAGCGCCCCGTAGGAGTCTGCTGGAGCCTGGCTATCTGCGTGAGCAGTTGGGCTTCTTTAATCTCTTCGAATGTGTTGTGAACGCCAAGGGCTAGTAGTTTTCCGTTAGAGGTGTTCATTGGTAGGTGCAGGGCTGTCTTGTAAGCTTTGCGGATGATGATATCTGCACTTTTCACTTCTCCTTTGTTGAGGTTGAAATACGGGAGGGCGTAGCCTACGCGACTGAGTACCAGGCTCTGAACCAGGCGCAGGGTATCCCCCTCTCGCATACCGCTCCGCTTCTGCGACACACGCGTGATCATCCTGGCGACCTGAGTGGTCGATTGTTTGAGTAGGCCGAGCGTATGGCCGCATCGCTGATTGTTCTGAAGCCACATTCCTAAGACTCGTATCTTGTCTCGTTCGGGAAGTAGCTGTGCTTCGAGAGAGACATTGAGGGTCCCTTCTTTGTGTTTTCTTTGTGAACTCGCAAGAGTTCGGATTTTTCTGTGGAGCAGGCGAGACCTCGTGCATGGACATATTCTTCTACGCAGGTAGCCGCTGCTTGCAGACGTTCTTCTTTCTGGCCGAGCGACCCGGAGGTAACCCAAACCGTGAAGTCGTCAGCGTACATGGCGTGCTGTATGTTTTCGATCTTCTCAAGTTGACAAGCGAGTCCGATCATAGCCACGTTGAAAAGTAGTGGCCAGATGACGGACCCTTGAGGTGTGCCTTTGTTGGGGGTCGAGAATTTATCGCCGCGAAGGTCTCCGAGCCCAAGCGTTGCAGTTCGGTTGGAGAGAAAGGCCTTCACGTAGCTGTGAATCTTCTCGCCCCAGTAGAGGTTGTCGAGTCCCTCCATTACAGCCGCGTGGCTAACGTTGTCAAAGGCCCCTTTAATATCAAGGGCCATGACCACGTTCTCGCCAGCGCTCGGGACATTGGTGAGGACTTCCTCTTTGAGTTGTATGAGGACGTCCTGCGTGGAAGGTGAGCTCGGAAGCCGAACATGCTGTGGGGGTACAGGTCTTCATCCTCCATGTAATTTTTGAGCCTCCGAGTAACGACACGCTTGTAGAGCTTGCCTAGGCAGGAGGTGAGTGAGATAGGTCGGAGGTTTTCGATCTGGAGTTTCTTACCCGGTTTTGGGATCATTACGACCTCTGCATGCTTCCATTCTTCAGGAACCGTTCCTGCGGCCCAGTGTTCGTTGAGGAAGGTTGTCAATTGGTCGACTGCCCCGTCGCTGAGGTTGCGTATGAGTGCATTATGGATCTTGTCTGCACCCGCCGTGCGCGTGCATACCTTTATGGCAGCGAACACTTCTTCCCTGGGGATCGGCCTGTCCAGGTGAGTGTTCGGTCTTCCCAAGTATGGTTTCGGGTATGCTGCAGGCAAGGTCGTGCCGTAGCATTTCTCTTTTACTTTATCTAACAGTTCCTTCTCCGTACCCTCGAATGTGTGGATGAGTCTGCGGATAGCTTTCCCGCTTTCGGCCCTGGTTTGGATAGGGTCGATGAGGGTCTTGAGTATACGCCACGTTTTGGCCGTGCTGAGGGTGCCGTCCAGCGAGCTACTGAACTGCTGCCAGCTCTGCCTGGCCAGTTGGGCTGCGTACTCCTCCGCTATCTTGGTGATTTCTGCAATCTTCAGCTTGAGTTTCCTGTTAAAGCGCTGCTCCTTCCAGCGCTTGGTGAGCCCTCGGCGTGCCTCCCATAGCCTGAGGAGCCGAGGGTCCACCTCTGGTGTTTGCTCGGTGCGATCCACTTCCTGAGTCTGCTGATTCTGGATGTCTTTGAGTTGTTGACACCAATCATCTATGGAAGTAATCCCCCCTTCCAGGTCCGTGCATGCCTTGGGGAAGGCCGGCCAGTTGGTGATATTGGCCGTGCCGAGCTTGCGCTTGATGTTGGTGGCTGTTATCGTGATCTTCAAGATATAATGGTAACTGCCTAGATTCTCCAGCAGATTCTCCCACGTTGCATGTTTCGCCACCTGGCAAAAGTTAAATCCGGACACGTATCCTGGCAGACAGAATTGCCAAGGCGCGTGGGTTGAGTTTCGTCTGTTAAGAGGGTACATTGAATCGCTTCCGCCGCATCCTCGACCTCTGTACCTTTCTGATTATTTGTAGGGTATCCCCATTGCTGTCCGCGAGCGTTAAAGTCACCTACAATTAGCAGCGTGTTGCTTTTAGCAAGTTTGCTGGCCCCTAGAAAGAGTTTATGAAAGTTCGCGTCCCGCTGGCGAGGCGGGCTATAGAGGTTTACGAGAAAGACACTCTTTTCCTTGTGCTTCTTTTTGGGAATAATTTCCGTCACTAAGTGCTCAATTTTCGTGTTGGGAATGAGGTATGGCGTCTTGTGTAATGGGATATTCAGCCTCATAAACTAAGCCGGACAGAGCGGACGCGCTACATTTTGGGCACCTTGGTTGTTTTGGGTTGGAGCCCACTGCAAAATAACGACCTTTGTTAACCAGCAGGTAATGGCGCCTTTCCACTGCAGCCATGGCTGGTAACACCCCTCCCAGGATGCTATGCCCCTAGCAGTACTGCTGCCAGATTCAATGTTGCTCACTCGTCCATGAGATGTGTTGTTCAGCGCTCAATTGGTGTCCCGAAGAGTCAGTTCAGGTGTCTGCAGAGATACAGAGCACTACACTACGAATCAGAGTTTGCAGCAGTGATCGTTGCAGGTGTTGCAGTGCTGCACAACGTGTGCATTTACTCACAGCTGCCTGAACTTGACATATTTGAAGACGCAAACACGGATGGGGACACCGACCTCTGCGACGACAATGAAGAGCACCCTGATCTGTGCCAGGCAGGCAGGCGTAAACATGACCAGCTGCTGCACGCGCTTGAGCTTTAATTTTGCCGGTGGACAAGTCGCACCTTGCTTTGCCAGAGACATTCCCAGTCCTCAGGCTACAGCACCTGTCATTCTGCTAGTTCCAGCCAGCCGCCTTGCCTGCGGCAGCCGCCTTGCCTGAACCAGCCACCTTGTCTGCGTCAGCCGCCTTGCATGGTGCACCAGTCGCCTTGCCAACGCCAGCTACCTTGGCAGCGCCACCTGCCTCGTCAGCGCTAAGCAGCTTACCAGAACTACCCATCGCGCCAGTGAAGACACCTCACCAGCCATGTTGGCAGCACTACCTTCATGCAAGCAGTAAGTGGAACTGCATACATTATTTTATGCTGCAACAAGTATGTTGCAGATCTTACTTCCTTACTACTTTGTGAAGTGAAAACACAGTTCCAGCCCTTTATTTTGCACATGTGTAGCACCGCATGCGACCTCGTACATCATAATTGGTTATTGTATGAGCATGGACCGCTATTCTCTAATCTTTCTATATCACTGAGGCTGAGCTCCTGGCCGGCGGAAGTCATCTACCCAATGGAAACCATTGGGTACCTAGCGGAACCAAAAATCAAACCTGATACTTCCAGAATCTGAGGTGGATGCTCTTCCATAAGGCCACTGCTTCGGTTCGGATAAATTACAGAACGTAAATTCGGATTCAATCTCCCATTCCCAGATGTTATGTTGCACTGAGCATGCAGGCTCACCATAATTCAACATGAAGCATTTTGGTTGGCTATTTTCAGAGTTTTATTTCCCACATGCGGCAGAAAATTCTGCCTGCCTCTAATCGTATTGTGTACACCAAGAGTATGCCCCTTCACCGCATTCAGTGTCAGTGGTGTTGAAGAAACAGTCCATGCTCTTCTGCTCCAAGCTGTGTTCTTCACGTGTGCATTCCATGATGTTGAAGTGTTGTGAAAAATTCCGGCAGTCTACAGTGGCGTATGGCACGTTTTTTGTAATCGTATTATCAAACTGCGGAAATTGTGCGGCAAACTGTGACCACCCTGTGACATTAAATCGCACCTTCTCTACACATTGTGACCAATGATTGCTCCCTGTTCTCCAGCCACAACCTTCAGTACGGTAGCCAACTCTAGCCTTCAGCGTCAGTGTCGGGGGGTGCCTGAAAGACCGTCAACTCGGGCCTCTCCTTTCATGTGGGAGGGTGACATAAGAATAATCCAGAAATAACCATCTGCATTCACATTACCTCTAGGTTGTGCAGGCACCTCCATATGGCGTTGCTAAAGCGGGACTTTATATGCGGGCTGGTAGCCTATGCTATCGCGGCATACTCTTGGCTCAGCTTAAGTGCCCCCAATATTGTAGCACCCTACAGCAATTGGGCGTGATAGCGAAATAGTGTAGCATGCAAAAGAAGCTTCCTCTTCCATCCAGGTTAAACCAGAGCTAAACCACGGGTAATTTTTTGTGGCTGCCATTGAAACCTTACTGACGACACTTACGAAATGCTAGCTCTGTGTTGGTACTGGTTCCAGGGTGATTTGCACACTGTCAACAAAACAGCTTGTGTGTTCAGCATCCAGCTTCAGATAATATTGCTATGAATCAAATGCACGATGAGGACTCAGACGAAATGCGTGTGTGTGTGTGTGGCACGTGCTCGCTGGTGAAGCGCATTTTGGCAGCCTGTGCCTTGACATCCTTCTGTGCCCTGTGTCTTGTGTGGTGCGGGTTTTGGTGCTTACACATGCTTTGAACACCTTCGGCCCTGTAACAATGTATTCACCTGTCCACACTGTGTCTTGAACAGGGCGGTTGCCATGTGTGTTCAATTTCGATCACAGGTCATCCCCAACGATTGGATTGGCGTCTCTCACAGCCGGAGTCGCTTTAGGACGTTAAACCCCAATAACCAATCAACCGACCATTGGAGCAACGCCTTGCCTTTCTATTTGTCACCATCCCTGCAGGCAATGTGGTGTGCAGTCTTTCCGCACAGTGCAGATGCATATGTTGGGGTGGTAGTTGGTCCGGATGTTGGGCAGCGTTAACTATGCCTTTTTCACGCTATCAGTATATTGTGACTCTGTGTTGTTGGATTACTTGCTGTAGTTTGCTCATTATTTATTTCTTTGTAGATTTTTCACATCTTGGATTAACCTGCGCTTTTGCAGTAAATCTGCCTTATGCTGCGAAAATTGGTGCTTTTTTAATCATTTTTAATTAGATATACTGCTTGTGGCACGTTAATCTCACATCAAAAGATGAGGAGCATGCACGATCAAGCATGGAAGATTGCTTCCGATTTGACAAGTAATCTTGTATCCAGTAGAGAGCACAGTAATCTGCAGCAAACATTTGAACACTGGATTAAGAGCTTTATCATTATGACAGGGCAGCAAATATAGTTATTTCGCAACATGTGACGCCCAGTGCCTATCAGCTTAACACGATGCTTTTTCCTTGTTAGCAATGAGGTATTGTGACAGTTTTCATCCTGCTACTGTGAACTAGTTGCAACAACAGCAACAAGAGAAAGCAACTTGTGGCATACAGGCGGCACACTCTTTGGCGATCTCTTGATTTCACTTGCTGATATGTCACAACATGAGAGTTTGACTTTGCGATCGTTAATTCTGGTCTCTGGGCACCGGCTAGCAACAGGGCTATTGGCTTCGATACTTGATAATGCGTTCTGGAAACTTTTGTCCAAGTAGCACCTTACATCAGAGATGGTGCGCTATCGTGTTGCTATTGAGCTACAGTTTTAATGCGTTGTTGGACAGCGCTACATATTCCAGTTGCTTTGCAGAAGCAGCCTGACTTTGAAACGATCTCTATGCACATTTGCCCGTTCGCCAAAGGCTGTTATGCCAAGTGCATGGATGTCCTTGACGAACAAAATTCTGCGAAAATTGTCCAGCTGTCCTCAGTGTCCATGCTGCTTTGTGACGGCGCTCTTGTGCAATGTTTCAGTATGGTTTTTTATTTTTTCAGTGATTGTAGTGTCTTGGCAGCACCTATATGTTTTGCCTGTATGATGAATGCCTTTGCTATTCATGTCAGTGACAAGTACCTCTCCTGCTCTGTTCACAGCACAGTAGTACAGGCATGAAGTTTATGATTATAATCAAAGGGTATGCCTCCAAGGTAACATGCCTGCTTTACATCATGCTTTATATTTGCTGCCCCGTGATTGCCTTTGTGAGCATGCACGTTCATCATTTCAAAACACCAGAGCACTT
This sequence comes from Amblyomma maculatum, assembly GCA_023969395.1. Classification (NCBI taxonomy): domain Eukaryota; kingdom Metazoa; phylum Arthropoda; class Arachnida; order Ixodida; family Ixodidae; genus Amblyomma; species Amblyomma maculatum. Next base: position 227,490 of record JAJIZL010022073.1, on the reverse strand, counting down.
GTAAAAGGATTGATAGAATACTTCACTGCCTTTCTGCTTCCTTGCTTTTGATTCTCGTCGGAGACTGCGATTTTGTCTGTAACATGTGTAGAAAAAACAATAAGGAAAAACATTAATATGCATCCTTTTCATAAATGCCAATTCCACTTCGCCTGATTGCTATTTGCCTTACAAATGGCAGAACAGAGTTTTAAAACTGCACATTATAGCCATCGTTTGTGTGTTTTTTGCAGTAGAGTATATTTACATGGCACTCTTCTCAACACTACAAGTGAATGTGAAGAAGTACCTTGCAATTTTAATGAGTTAAGTTTTTTTTATTGATGGACATTTGTAGATTATTTAGGGCAATGTGTGAACTGGAGTCTATGAAGCAATTTATGCAAAGGGTTCATTGTTCCACTTGGTGAAAATATGAACTGTGCATTTAAGAAGGATGACGGAGGTAGCAAAAGGAGAAAGAGAGGAAGTCAGTAGTGGAGGATGTCAGATTATGTTGAACTTCCTGGGGTTGCTTAGCGTGCAGTGACGTCGTGCAGCACACAGGCGAATTTCGTAGTTTGCCTCATAGAAACATGGTCATCATGGACACGTTTGAACTTGTGCCCTCAACCTTAGCAGGCATGCCAAACACAGTGGCTACTAAAGGTAGCACCTGTGGCCTATAATGAACTGGCCATCTTTGTCACTCTCAAAAATATGTGACTGTATTTGTATAACACTTGCCTCATTAGTCCCCGTCATTTTCTTGGGACGCCTGGCTCTGCTCGCCTAGAGGTGTTGTTCCTCAGGGCCAGCACGAGCTGCTCGATCGAAGCCTGCTAGAGCGCCAGGCTCTAGCAGGCTTCGGTTTTTTTTAAACAGTAGTCGTTCTTAAACACTCTATACTTGAGGAAGCATTGGACAAGCATAGTTCAATACTTCACCTCTGTGAAGTCGGTTCTGAGGAGCGCCAGGTCTGACCTTATGCCCCTGAAGTGCTAGTCCTAACTTCCTGCCAGGCGCCTCTGGTCCAAAATTATCGAACCAAAATTATGCGGAATTTTTTTATTGCTCCAATAATAATATTATATGACAGAACAATGCAAGTGAAAATTTTAAATACTAATACATGTTACTGCATGTTATGTCATGCATAATTTAAAAATTTGTTTTTTAGGAGAATTTTTGTGTCTTTCCGGAAACTTCAAACCGCGCTTATGCAAATATGAATATATAGTAAAAAAGACCGATGAAATACGTTTAGTGCCATTGCGAAAAAGCCATATTTTTGTGGCCTGGGACGTTTCCCATGGAATGAGCCGACGCTGAAAGTATAAGACCGTGAGGCCGCTAATAGTGTGATTCTCCATCACTATAGGGCCATGCCTGACTAGTCGCTGCCTGGCAGTAGCGCTCAGCATTCCGGTATGAGAGTTATACAATCACGAAAGGGTCAGCCCCCTCCCCTCCTTAGCATCGGTATTTATAACACTGGTGGCAGCATAGGACAGGCAAAATAAATTTTATCGACCACACTGAACAAGCCAAGTGATGGCTGAAAGGAAATGCAAGCACAAAATTCTTGTATAAAAATTACAGATTCAGAAAGAAAGCCTGCAGAGTTGCTACACCTGAGCTTTTCGACGCAGTCGAGATCCGTCCAACTTTAGACTCGCAGTCGATGTAGCTGCCTGGAGTGGGTTATCGCTAGCCGGGCTCCATAAACGCGAACAACTGAGCATCGCATTGTCACTCTGGATTCTTCCTCCAGGCTGCTGCGCAGAACGGCCAAGGCAACCAGTTTCAGTTGTACACCAACAGCAGGCACTCAAAGAAAGAAAGGAGGTATACACCGCCGGATGAAAGATGTGTGCGAAAACCGTCGCGTTAGCGGCTTCGCGGGGACGACTTCTTTAAAGAAAAGCGCAGAGGAATAAGACAGCCGTCGTGCAGCGAGGAAGCCGGGCTGTCCACTTGATCCATGTTGCGGATCATAGCGGTTAGTGCCACTCAACAAAAGCTTGTTGACATAGAAGAGGTAGACCGAAAACCAATACTGGCTTTATCTACAGCGGTCAAGGTTTGGCAATGAAAACTAGCAACACAAGGGAGTCCGGAGCCGCTCGACGGTGGTAATGTCGCTCAATAAGGCACTCCGACTTGAGAGCGAGCTGACACGGTGTACCTCGGCTCCGTGTTTTTCAAATTGCGTATGCGGATTTTAGTCCCGATATGGGGGCGAAGAGAGGATAACCGATGGTCTCTGAGGGTAACAAACTGGATTCCAAGGGAAGGAAAGCGTAGCAGGGGGCGGCAGAAAGTTAGGTGGGCGGATGAGATTAAGAAGTTCGCAGGGGTCAAGTGGATGCAGCTAGCACAAAACCGGGTTAAGTGGAGAAATATGGGAGAGGCCTTCGCCCTGCAGTGGGTATAATCAGGCTGATGATGATGATGATGATGATGATGGGGGCGCCAACCGCTCGTCAGCCTCGGCTGAAGAGGCGAAGAAAAAGATACCAAGCAGTTAATAAAGTTCACTCACTCACTCCCACTCGAAACGGTCACTGAAGGTATTTGACACCTGTTTGCAACAATTTTGTTTTCGACTCGCTGTTCGATTTGAAGCATTCAAGGACCAATCCTTTCTGACGCGTCTAAGCCTAATCGACGCTCTCAGGGCCCACCACGACCACGGCTGCTCCCGGACCACAGCCAGGCGGCGTTGCCGCTGCAGCGCGTCCGGAAGATGTGACCTTCAAAATTTTACGTCCGGCGACTTTCACTGCGGGTAAACCACCGACTACGACCCCACAGTCAAGCCTAGTTACAAGGCGTTCCAATTATCTGCCCTTACTGGCAGGGCACGAGCAGACTGGCGCTGCGCCGTACTTCGCATCCAGCTGAACCCTCATTCTGACACCACAAACACCACAGGTTACACCAACTACAACCCCACAGTCAAGCCAAGTTACAAGAAGTTGTGATTACCCGCTCTTACTGGCGGGGCATGAGCAATGAGCGCGGCGCCGTACTTCGCATCCAGCCTAACGCTGACTCCGATGCCACAAACGCCACAGGCTAAAGGGAGTTGTGATTACCCGCTATTGCCGACGGTCTACAAGGAAACGAATGCCGCAGCTCTGACTGTCTCTGCAAGCCCTCCTGCTCAGGTTAAGAGAGCTACAGGATGCAGCATGACTTCAAAGTATCGTAAGTGTCAAGTGTCCCCGCAACGCCTGCACACAGAACGGGTGAGTCGTCCTCATTTCACTGCTCTGATCCAGCCACTTAACAAAGTGCATGTCACAAAAATTCCGAAACAGGCTATTACCAACGCAATAGAGTAAAGTGCTCCGTCTCAGTATCTTTCGGATATGGCCATTCTCCGTTTTGATTCTGCTGCTAACTGCATCCGCATAACTGTCAGGGACGCTGAGCATTTCAAGAAGCTGTGCACATTGACCCGTCTAGTCGCGCGAAAGCGGGATTCTGTTCAAGCGTTTGATGTGGACACGTCCCCACTGAATCAGCCTGCGGTCGGTAGCACGAGAGGTGTGATCAGAATTTGAGAAGGCCTCTCGATGAACTATATCATGCACATCTGCGCTGCGAGACAGCTGAAATCACAGACATACGCATGCTCGGCAAGACAAACCCAGGCAGCACACCACATCTCACCAACCCCGGCCCAACGTCAATAAAAATTGGTACCAGCATTGGCGTAACACGTTTTTTTTTGAGAAATTACATTTTATATATTGGTCCGGCTTACATGCCAACATTGCACCTGTCTTGACACTGCAAACATAGGCTATCAGCTGACCGTGCCGCTAGTGCCACGTATTGGCATGCCCCTATTATTTATTGGCACTTGTGATACTGGCAGTAAACCGGCCGTGCCGCCAGTATCACATATTGGTATTTATTGGCATGTGACAAGTATTCATTGGCAGACTTGGCATTGGTACTGCCACTGTTAAGCCACCTTTAGCCATGCAGTTATTTCACCCTTGCCCTCACTGCTGCGATTTGCTTAACTGTCATTCTGGCAATTGTGGTTTTCTTATGCAGACATTTCCCAATACCACCTTGCATGTCATCTCCCTAAGGAGCCATAAAAATCATGCAATTGAATGAGGCAAGCGATATACTTTCCGAAAACATTTTATTGAGAGCTCATATACATGTACATGTATATGCCACAAGGCATGCCACATGTACATGTACATGCCACAAGGCATGTACATGTATATTCTTAGAGCGACAACGAAGCTGGAAGCGTCGATAAGATTTGCCATATGTGGGAATGTCCATGCATGTGCGGACCAACGTTTAATTTATCCCTCAATAACCCTGCTTTAATTTAGGTCACCATTGTTAAATCGTTTAAGCGAAAGTACATGCTGCGATGCTTCGTATTCGTATAGCTTAAACGGCCTAGTGTATTTTTAAAGTGTATTTCGATGAAGCGCGCTCGCCATAGTCGATCTGAGTCACGTACGAGCCTTAATTGGCCGACGCTTATCGCTCATTTTTTGCATCGCACTGCATGCGTGTCCTGCGGTAATCGTCTGTTTGAAGCCACTGTTGTTAAAACTAATACACTCGGGGGCAAAGAATTTTGCTACGCTTTTCGAATTCCCTTCACCCAGAGCAGCAGGAATCGCCACGGGAGCAGCCATGGAAGAACCTAGACCATTGCCGAATAGAATACAAAAAAAAGTAACCATCGCCTATGCACAATATATGACATGTTGTTTTGATTCTTTCTAAACTCCCGGTCGGCGTGGAGCTATTTATCACCGCCGCCGCCCTGACGGACCAGCAAACGGTGATGAACTTATTGATATTTGACGCCGCTGACCGATCGTCGGTCTCATCCAAATTCGTCACAGTATGGATTGATTACAGTGCCAGCTTAAGTCAACGAAGGTCTAGTGTAAAATAACATGATGTAATACCAAGCAATATCAACAACAGCTAGGTGGGAATAAAGCAAATACGACGGAAACCAGCACCGTGTAACTATAACTGTTTAGACACAAGATTTCCGAAGTATTTAAAATTGCAAAGGTAACTTGAAAGCATCGATTACAACAGCACAGTTAACGACTCCAAGTATTAAATGAGCCTGCCAACCGCAGAAGCACGCTAATGCGGTTTCCCCACGGAAAATTTCCAGCCACATGCTGATTTGCATCTTATATTGACCAGTAGGTGAAATAGACAAGACAATGTTGACTAAAATGTATGTCAATGCATCTGGCGGGACCTGGTAACAGAACTGACAGTATTGTCCTGCATATGCCATATATTAGCCAACGTCAGTGGAGTAATGGCTAACGCTGTTCGATATAGCCATCCTTATGAAAGGGCAATGCCAATACCGTTGATATGTAAGGTATGCCAGTGTATATCTGACATTGGTGGGCAATTGTAAGAACGCTCACATTATTGTCCAGTATATGTCAAATACTGGCCAACATCAGTGGATTGATGGCTAATGCTGTCTGTTATAGCCATCCTTATCTCATGGCAGCGCCAACACCGGTGATACGCCGGATATCCAGGCCCATCATTGCCATCCTCTTATAATGGCACCAGCGATATTGTGAGGGCCTCGGATATGACGGGCCAATGTTGTTTTCATTATAAATAGGTGCGAACAATATTGGTTACCAATGGAGTCATCAGGGCCAGTGTTAGATTGTTACAGAATGGCACAACCAATACCAGCCATAAGATGGCAGCGCTGGGCCTACATAGGGCTGATCTCTGCCAAGTCACTGACGATATTGGCCCGGGCTCTTGTGCTGCCTGTGAGTTTGCTACTTGTGACCTTCGCATCAGACACATTACTTTCTCGGATATTATTCGACTTCGAGATTACACGAGTCTGGGAATACCGCCCGCGCCCAGCCGCATGTTATAACTGTCACCGCATCGGCCACGTAGCCAAATACTGCTCGTTTCCCGCCATTGGTCAGGATTGCTGTAAGACCCCGCACCCGGAGGACACCGGCTGCAAGCAGTTTCCTCATTGCGTAGCCTGCAGCGCTTCCACGCACATCCCCTGAGTGCCCAGTGCCCAGCTCGAGCTTATGCAAAGCCTGTCGACAAATCGGCACCTAAGGAGCCGGATGATCCGAATACGAATAAGGTGACATTCTCACATACTGTCTCCAAAAGTGTATCATATGCTGAAAAGATCTCTTACCCAAGTTTATCCGAAGTCATTGAAAGCATCAGAGCAGAAATATCTGAACTACACCGTGAAAATCAGCTTTTCCTGGAGATGATAACCAAGGACAAGATAAGAGTCGACACACGAACTCGTTCCCAGACTACGCCACGCAGTCGCTCACACAAGGGCTACAAAAGCTGTTCGCCTACCCGCCGGCCGCAACCGGTCACAGCGTCTGATTCCGCCTATACCCACATGCTGGGGCTAATTTGACAGGAACACGCCCAAGAGACACAGAAGCTGGACGAAACCCTGCTAAAGGAAGTTAGCGCAACTCTTAGTGCTACCCTCACTTCTATGCAGAGCCATCTGCAGACTATGTTTGAGGAGTTCAACGTACCACACTAACAGACGATAGTAAGTGCCATAAATCTGTGCCCCTTTCATGAGTACTATAGCTCATGGAATTCCATTGAACTGCAGAAGCTTGAATCAAAACGGTCCTACCCTTCGTACATTTGTGCCTCAGAAACCGTCCTCTTTTCATACTCCTTCAAGAAACGCGTGGTCCTTGTAAAATTCTTGGTTACTGCACTTAGCAGACACCTACTATCCAACATAAAAACGACCATTCAGAGGGACAGGTGGCCGTCCTAATTCGAAACGATTGTCCTCCCACTCAGCTCTCGCTTCAGTCCCTTTCCTCTCCCACTCGTGAGATTGTTGCAGTAAAAATCTTCCCCCTGGCCAAAAACCTTTCGTCGCGGCATCGGCCTATTTCCGGCCAGATTCCGTCTTGGCAGAACCCTGTACCTGGTTCCCTGACCTTGAAAACGCAGCACACCGTTATCCTATTCTTATCGGCGGAGATTTCAACGCATATCACGCAGCCTGGAGCTCATTTCAGCCTAATAAACGTGGTAAACACCTCAAACTCTTATCACCCTGTGCAACGAACCTAACGCGCCGACCCGTATTTGTCTCCATCCCTCTCAAGCTGACACTACACTACACCTTACATTCTCATTACCGCGTCTTCTTCGGCGCTGGGAAGTCCTTCCTAATTCTTGGGGTAGTGATCAATCTCAATTGTAAATGTCTTCGCGTTCTGACAACACGTTCGTTTTTCAACTGGGGCAAGTTTCGTGCTAATACTACGACTGCCTTCTCGGATATTGACTCCTTTCTGTCTGTAATTTGAGATGCCCGCACTCAAGCTCTGGAATATATCCCCTGTGACGATTCCACAGTTGGCATGGATGCTCACCTGGCTACCCTTTGGCGTCACGCAGATCACCTCACGCAGCGTTTTCAGACACGCGCAAAACGTAACAAAGATCTCGTGCTTCTTCGACGACAATTCAAGCTCATCCGGGCATACCAGCTTCACCTGCAAAGTGAGGCTACGCACTCTACATGCGACCGTCTTGGACAAGTACCGGGCCTATCACAACTTTGGCGCATCTCTCGTGGCCTAAATGCCAATGCACGTGGGGCCCCACCTCTCGCCGATCTTCTCAATGGCAACCCGGCTGATGTTGAAGCCGCACCTTTTTCCCACACTCCAGCCTGACGCCTCCACCAGCAGTTTCCATTTTTGCAGTCAGAAACCCTGATCCAGACCTGGATCGCCCATTCTCAAAGGGAGAACTGCAAGCAGCCCTCAGAAGAGGCCGAGCTCGTGCCACACCCGGGCAGGACCGAGTCAGTTGGCAGGAGCTTCGCAATCTCGACTCGGCAGCCTAGGATGCCCTTCTCGACATCATTAATTCTTACTGGGAAACCGGAACGGTACCGGATAACCTAAGCTTTCTCTTATTCTTCCTATAACTAAACCTGGGAAAAACCTGGCATAAACCCACACACAAAACGTGCGAGCAGCCGCTTATCCCTCCGATTCAAGGTCGCCTCACAAAGTAGTGGGATGGAACGAAAGGAAATAATCCCGCGTTCTATATACAATCAAAGTACCCGTGAATCACACCCGGTGACCTAAATAATCTGGCGCCATCCACTAGAACCTTCCTAATAGCTTACGTTGTTTCGGAACCACAAACCAAATTAATACGTGTGTGCGAACGCAAAATGCTAACCGAAAGCTAAAATCATGGCCTGAATAAAGTCGCTCCTATGTCATAGCTCTCATGAGAAAACGGTCAATTTCAATGCGCTAAAGCCCGAACAATGCATAGACACACGCAACCGGAGTCAACAATATTAAAAAAAAAAAAAACAAACTGATGAACCATGGCACTTCACAAAGGCGTGCATTTTTGGCAACTACCTTGAAGGCAGCCCGCCGGATCTTGTGCAGCCGAACATTTCTTTGAGTTGCGCTGGCCGGACAGCAAAGACTTTTGCTTTGGTCTTGTTGGTTGCGTCAACCGAAGGCGCCGTAGCAAGGCATTGCGATGAAGCTTTCACGTGCAGCAGTTTTGTCGCGCTAATAATAATAATAATAATAATAATAATAATAATAATAATAATAATA
>JAJIZL010022073.1:175101-218823 GCA_023969395.1 Amblyomma maculatum | reverse complement strand
ATAATAATAATAATAATAATAATAATAATAATAATAATAATAATAATCAATCTTTATTTAATGTGCGAAGGAACAACCATGTAATAATAATAACAATAATAATAATACGTTTCGTCGCACTAATTCGAAAATGGCGACCAGCGTGCAGCGGCAAGAAAAAATATATGAAAGCGCAGCGCGCGTTTACACGTGACACGCACTGCCTAATGGGAGAGCGGAGGAAAGTGGAAAGGCAGGAAGTGGAGAGGCGAAAACTCCGGGGAGAGCGCGGAGGCAGAAAAATCTCATAATGCAGTACTTTTCCAAGGTTACAGGGGTTTTAGTCACGGCACATTTAAAGCCCCTCTATCCCAGCGCCCCATAATGACCGGCACAACCTAGTGTTGTGAAGGTATCGCTTGAACTGTAAGTCGGTTTATAAATCAAGAAGGGACGACTCGCATGTGTCGAGGTCTCTTGTAGATGAAACAGACTTACACGGCGACTGCTTTACCTATCGTAGTAAAGCTTTCGCTTCAATACAAAAGGGCCATAAACTAGCTAACATGCAACGAGCCATGATGTCTACGAAACGCGAACGTGAGATCTGAAACGCTAGCATTAAACACAGAGCTATGAGCGCCTTAGGTATAAATTGGAATGGAGTTCGGTACTATACATCGAACACCCGGCGTGATCATGGTGGGGGGTGACAAATATTTGTTGTTAAGAAGACCACAATTATACAGCAGCTTTGTGGGTGGCCTTCGGACTGTCGGTTGTGGCGTCTAGGTTGTGCCTAGTCGCGACTTCCTTCGCCCGGGTCACTAGCTGAATTTGGACATTATAGTAGTTTATTTCTTAGATTACCGTCGGCAGAGAAACTTCGCTGCAATTGATCGACCCTCCTTAGCCCTTCACTACGACCTTTTTCTGCCTATCCACTTTCACTGCCCTTTTTCTCCCTTTCCTTACGGCGGGGATCAGGTGACCGCAGAACAATTGTGACAGATACTGCGCCTTTCCCTTTCATCTGAGCCAATATTTATTATAATGATTAAACCTCAACAATGTTTAATAATAATAAATCAATCAATCTTTATTTAATATGCGCAGGAGCAACCATGTGGTCTTCGTGCTGCAGCACAAATAAAAAAAAGAAACAAAAATGAAAATGCACAAACATGTTTACACACACAGAGAGAACACAAAAAAAAGAAATAAATAATACATGAAATGAAACTGAGACGAAAAGTATCACGGAATTAAAGCAATCAATGAGTAGCGTCACTCATATACACAGCCAGGTAATTGTTGAGCACATCACGAAAGAAAAAAAAAGAACGGTAGATAGAGAGAAAACGACAACAAATAACTGACATTAATTATAGTAATATAGAAATATACATAAAATAAATAACAATTCCAGGCGCAACAAGTGCGTGGTACTTAAAACACAGGCTAGAAATACAGAATAATACAACAAAGAAATAGAATTGAACACGGGACAGTAAGATTCGAATATAAAGTTTAAAGTTGAAACATACATAAGAAACGGATAAAAAGCAGTTCAAGATAAAGACAGCATTGAACAGGAGAAAAAGCAAAAAGTGAAGTAAATACAATATTTTTGGCTAGAAATTAGCAGTCATATGTGATAAAGTACTATTTAGAATACAACGCTACGAACATTCAATATAAATGAACAGACCTTTGGAAGATATCAAGGTGAGGACAAAAAGAGTTAAATAACCACTGCATTCTGTCCAGAGGGGAATATGGGAATGAAGAGACGGAGAAACTTGAAATGGTCTGAATTCCATCATGCTCTTTCGCGAAACGCGCAGTAGGATGTACTCTAAGAGCTGAGGGCATATAATGTGGCCATGAAGGAGTTTGTACAGAAAAGTGATATCAACTCTGATACGACGGCAGTGAAGAGAAGGAAGACTCAATTGGGCGCTCCTGGTGGAGAGAGAGGAGGAAGTTGGGCAAGGAAAGCAATAATGAAATATCCGTAAACATTTTTTTGTACTCTGTCAACCTTGTCCAAGTTCGATTTGCAAGTGCCATTCCAAACAACCGACGCGTACTCCAAGAGCGGCAAGCATATGGACAAGTAGAGTTTTAAGAACGGAAGTGGAGTACGGAACTCTCTCGAAAGTCTGCAAACAAATCCGAGGGTGCGCATAGCCCGCTGAGTAATGCGTTTAGTATGAGAGGAGAAGCTGAGGGTGCGGGCAAAAAGTACACCAAGGTCATTAATTTCGTCAACCCTGTCCAACAGCACAGAATTCACAGATTAATGGTAGAGAAAGTTCTGTGTTTTACGGGTAAATGAGACAACCCTAGTTTTGGAAGAATTGAGGGTAAGTCGATTTTTCGCACACCACTCACTTTTTTCACACACCAATCAATCAAAGCAGATATGTCCGATTACAACAAGCAATCTTGGAAAGAATGTGTTACCTTGAATATTTTTGTACCAGCATAAAGAAGAAACGAGGAGTTCTTTATCGCCGAGGAAACATCATTAATAAAAACGGAGAAGAGAAGGTTCAGTACTACTGAACCTTGAGGAACTCCACTGGTTGCAGGGTAAACGAAAGAGGTCTGTCCATTGACACTGACAAAACAGAAGCGATCAAGGATATCGTTGCGTAGGAGGGCTACGAGTAAGACTTCGACGCCACAGAGTAGAAGCTTTTCAAGTAGTATTGAGTGAGTAACAACGTCGAAAGCTTTGCTCATATCACAGTACACAGTGTCAACCTGACCTCTCTGAAGGACGGCTGCAGAGGCAAACGTCATAAACGTGACTAGGTTGGTAGAAGTAGAGCGACCCGACATGAAGCCATGTTGATTCGGTACAGTGATATGTTTGAGATGGAAGGAAAGTACGTTGTGCAAAGCTAATGCGAAAAGCTTAGAGGTTGAACATAGAAGAGAAATCGGAGGATAATTGGACACATTAGATTTGTTTCCAGACTTGAAGACAGGAAACACGCCTGCCATTTTCCACACGCGAGAAAAGGCAGCGTTTTTTAAACAGTTATTAAAAATGGGTGTCAGTACTGGTACAAAGATATAACTGAAGGCTTTTATTATGGCGACTGGAATGCCATCAGGTCCAGGAGACAAAGGTGGTCTCAGACGCTTAAGACTCTCAGTTATCAACTCCTCGTCAAAGAGAACGGAATTAGATAGAGCACCAGATGGGAGGAAAACGGAATCACAATGCGGATGTTTGTAAACGGAGGAAAAATGTTGGACAAAACTGTCGGCAACATCCTGAATTTCCGACCCCTGAGAGTCAACTAAGCTGATACTCAAATCTGATTTAGTGGAATGCTTGCGAACGTAACGCCAGAACTGACTAGGACGATTTGTGGCACTCTTCTCTAAAGACTCAAGATAGGAGTCGTAGTCACGCTTGTATAAGCGTTTGCAAAGAGAACGCAAGCGGCGGAACTTACCTGCCAAATTGTGAAACCCAGGGCTTTTAGCTTTACGATGGGCCCCTTCCTTGAGTTTTAACGCCGTTATTAGTTCCCTTGAAAACCAGGAAGGGAACTTCCTACGCGTAGGAGTACGCAAAGGTATGTACCGACGCATACCATCAAGAACTATTTCTGTAAAGCGACTGACTTGTCCATCTGAATCATTAATGTCATTTAAAAGGGACCACTCGACGGAAGAGAAGAAATTGAAAAGACCGACATAATGACCACGTGCATACGCGAAACGGGGCGAATTCCTCACCCATTCTGAAATAGTAGAGGTGAGGCAGAGACAGCAGTAGTAACTAGAAGCGGAGGGTGAAATTTGTCACAGCGAGTCAGCGGTATGTCTGAACTCGAGACTCGAACACTTTCAAAATTCCATAGACAGATGTCAAGAATATTACCACAGCAATTTTCAATGAAATTGTGTTGCTGCAAAGAGTTAAAGGCTATAAAATCAAGTAGAGCGTTACACTTACTTAATATGTAATAATTGTTGAGAGAAGAAATAAATTAGTTCCAGTTGATACCAGGAGTATTAAAATCGCCTAAAATAAGAAGCTTGTGTTTGATATGACGGGTTATAACATGTTTGATTGAGAGCAGAACATCATCATAGGCTGAAGGAGGAAGATTCGGAGGAATGTAGAAAGCTGCAAGTAAAAGTTTTTCATGTCGATTTAAAGTGAGCTCGAGCCACACACATTCTTCAACAGTTTCCAGATCGGAACGTCGAACACACTTTACAAAACTGTCAATAGCAATGAGCACTCCACCTCCTCTTGAGTTGGGACCTGTTTCAGGGCGGTCGCTACGAAAAACAGAGTAATTATTTGGAAAGAAATCATTGGAAGGAGTATCACTTGACAGCCAGGTTTCGGTAACCAGAACAGCGGTATAACAAGAGGACAAGACGCTAGAAAACAATTCAGATCCCTTAGTCCGAAGACCTCGGACGTTTTGATAATAGATATCCAAATTAGGGGCCACTGCAATTTTGCGTCAGTTTAGAGGGATGAAGCATATAATAATAATAATAATAATAATAATAATAATAATAATAATAATAATAATAATAATTAATAATAATAATAATAATAATAATTAATAATAAGCAAAGGTGCAGTATCTGGCACACTTGTTCTGTGGGCACCTGAATCAATCTAGAAGGGGGAGGAGGCAAATGGGGAAGTTTGCTGAGAGAAAGAGGGGTAAGAGTGGAGGACTCGGCAGTAATTTCGACCTCCTCAGGATCTTTACCGTGCACTGACATCGCAACAGCACACGGAGGTCTCTCCGTTTCGCCTCCATCAAAACGCAGGCGCCGACGGTCGGAATCATACACGGGAACTCCGGCACAGTAGTCGAGCATCTAACAACTGCACCACTGCGGTGGGGCACGCATATTTTTCATATTAACCACTTCTAATTGTTTTCGTGGTTTACTCTTTCTATACTAATATTTCTATATTACGTATACAATAAATACATGTGGTTTCCGGCTCTTTATAGCTGCGTTTAGTTTTACTTTTTACATAAATACATGCGACATAATATTCCTTTTAAGTCGTCGACTATGGTATCTGGTTTTGCCTAGCAATTTTGCGACACAACTGAACAATGAGTTAAAATTTTGATTCCGAATCCCTAAAAAACTCGCAGATGCCTTGTATGTAGATACCCCGTGTAACGAGGACGGTCCGTAAAGGTTTGCTATTTTCAGGCAACGTAATCCAAGACAGGAAGACCAGTGCGACTAACCTTGCACGGGAACGTAGCCTCCTATGCAATCCATTACCAGCCATAGACGCCAAAAACGTTTGGTTGCATGAGTATGTAAACAGTTGGCAAGAATGATTCGATCATAATGTCCGGGAGCAAGTACACATTAGTACCTTAATAGTGCGGTGAGGTGAAAGCCATTGTAGCGCGGGGGATCGTAGCCATCCACTGCGGCACCTCTGATTCCCTCTCTTCTTTCACTTCCACCTTCCTTTCTTCCTTTACGGTTTGGTACATGTGTCTTGCCCCGTCGCGGTGGTGCAGTGGTAAGACGCCCGACTACTGTGCCGGAGTACCCGGGTTCGAACCCGACCTCGGCGGCTGCGTTTCGATGGAGGCGAAACGAAGAGGCGTCCGTGTGCTGTGCGATGTCAGCGCACGTTAAAGATTTCCAGGTGGTCGAAATTACACCGTACCCCTTCACTACGGCTCGTTTTTCAATCTTTCCTTTTTCACTCCCACCTTCCTCCCTCCCCTTACGGCGCGGTTCAGGTGTCCACAGAGCAAGTGTTGTAGTTCATGGCCACTATGCGCCTGTTTCATCCTTCTCGACGGTCGAACATCCTGCTTCAAATGCGCAAACTGTATTCGCGTTTCCCACAACTAAAAATGTCTGGGATGCTCTGAAGATCAAATAAATAGTATTTTGCAATTACAAACAAACGCATACCACTCAAAGTTTGAAACTAGTTAGCTGGTTATATTTACTTGCGCAAACAATTGCGAATCACATTTGTTTGACGACGTCCGCTATGTGTGTTATTTAGAGTCTGAACGATGAATCATCTAGGTGCATCCAGTCTAATACAAAGTCACTCCATGAAAAAGCATGCTAGCGTCGGTCAAGGACTGTAGAAATTACTACATCATGTAAAGCTCTAGAATAAATAGCAGGGAGAAAATATTTCCAGTATGCGGTTCAACACCTGCTGCTGGTGGTCGTTCATGCGAAGTCTCTAGTTTTACAGTATTTATAACGAGCTCGCATTGCGCCCTGTTCTGTAGCTTTCCAGAGAGGATAATACAATTTTCCGCGTTCATAGAAATGGTAACCTACGTTCCGCAGCATTGCTGTACCAAGTAATTTTAGAGAAACGTAGCATGCGATGCGAAGGTTATCTTCGGTAGAAAAAGGTACACTCTGCACACATCTTCAGGAAGAATATCTGAGGTTTCTGGCCAGCCGGCGTTCAGTTCTTGGTTTTAGGCAGTAGAATCCGGGACTATGCCAATACTTTCCTCCCTCCCCTGGGGAGGCGGGGTAGCCGGACATTGAGTATGTGAACCTCAGGATGTACGTCCGCTTTCTGCTAGGGCTACCGGCCAGATCAGCGCTGAAAAAAATGTGATTAGTATGCTATATTTCGTTGGCGTTACATTATAATTCTAAAATGATTGGAAGTATATTCACGTTGAGTGGGTCATGTTTATCCAGCGATTAAAGCTGTGTAAAATTATCGTAGGTGGAGGCAACGTCAGCCATCTTCTTGGGCATACATTTGCTCAGCGTATTTATACAATTTGTTATGATGAATACAGAAATAAGGAGGAAAATTTGACCTATTGTATTTCCCGAGAAACATCTAACACCTAACTAGACTGCGTGGTAAAAAAACGCATGTTCCTTGCTTTCTATTGCTCTATGTGCGCTACACTCGAGTTTCCTCAGCGAATACAAAAACTTTCATTGCTATGCCCTTAATGTGGAGAGGCTAGAATGACGGAGAGGTCGCTGCCAATAATGTTGAACATAGCTCATGAGACCTGCATAGCCACGTTCAGTGCGCAGTGAATATAATGTGCTAATTCTTTTTCGACATACGAAAGCAGACAAAGCAAGCTACGTTCGGTACCTAGGAATTCTTCTTCAGGTTTTCGGAATGCGTTGTATCTACAAATTTTGTCAAATGTATAGAGCCCATGTGATGTGTTGAGCCACACAATGTGGCTTGCAATGAATTGCCAGAGCTCCAAATCTTCTGAAAATACGTTTCCCGTCTATCCTCTCGAATCAGTAGAACGTTCACGAATTATTAAAAGAGCCCCACTACATGATTTAGAAAAAAAAAGCCTCCTGGGCTCCAAGTACCATAGGAAAAGCTCGGCCCAATACTTTATTTGCGTCTGCATATCTCAACGGGTGCTGATGCGTCCACTCTGCCGCACTGAATACAGCATGAAAAAAAGTGTTTCCTTCAATGTCCCCTTCGAATAGGACGTTTTTATTTCGGCTCTGCCGAACGCGCGACCCGATAGAACGAGGGTACGTTTACAAGTTTCTCACGTTCAAGATAACTTTATTGCCGTGGATGTCGAAGCACCTCCGCGCCCTAATTAGTAAGGCCCTTTTGTGTGGCGGGTGCATATTCTTCGAAATTGAAGCGAGCTTCACTCAGTTCAAACCTGGACATCTCTTTCTTCTGCCACGTATGACAGCTCCTTCTGGGTTTCCCCTATAATGGCCAGGATCTTCCTGCCCTCGTGGAACTAAGTCTCTAGATTTGCACCTCCCTCATCGCTGTAGCGATTTCACGCCACGTATTATGTACACCCGTTTTCAACAGCTTCTCAGTTGCAACGCTGGTAGGCATGTCTAGTCCTTTTCATATGCCCTCCCAATCAGAATACCCAGTTTCTGCTCCTCGCTCTGGCTTATATTCAGAAACGGGGCTGCATAAGCGATCCTGCTAATAATAAACAGCTCAAGTGTTCCCTCAAACCTTTATCTGTGAGTGAGATTTTTTTGAAGACTCCGGTTACCTGAGACGCATAACTTGCTGCTTGTTTACGACTATGTGTTTTTTTTTCATTCTCTTCGAGAAGGAAGCATATACCTTCGATTACTGGCACCTTATGTACCCTGTTGCCCCTCACCAGTACCCCCACCGGAGTGTAGGGGTTTGGAAGGCGCCTTTTTTTCCAGTTCCATCGGTGAGAGTATAAAAATTTCAAACTTAGGTGAAAAAGAGGACAGTCCTCTGGCGAAAACATTCTTATACCGTCTCCGCCGCAATCTTAAGTCTATGGGAGATCGAGGGATTGGACCCCCACTCATCCAAATAGTGATATCGTGAGCGTATATGCGGCGTCGGATGTCCTCTATTTGTCTTAGGAGAGGGGAGAGTTTCCTCAGAGGAAAGATTGAGTAAAATGTTGGAGAGACGAGATATTTGTGGCATTCCTCTTTCCCCCATCGCCAAAAATTCAGACTTCAGATCTAAGAATTTGATGGCATTCCGTCTCTCCGAAAGAATGTTCTTAACCTGCTTGAAGCATTTCACTTCTACGCTGGAATTTTTAGGGCTTCGAGTCCTGCCCTGTGTTCGACATTATCAAAAGCCTTCATGAGGTCCAGCCCGATAATCGCTTCTGTGCGGACATGTTCTCCTTATCTAGGAAGCTGTGGTTACACTGAAGCATCATACCTTGTGTGCTGAGACCCAGCCTGTACCTAACCATTTTGTCTGGCTAGAGTTTTTCTCTTTCTATGTATTTAGAAAATATTTTTTGCATTACCTTCTCCATCAGCTTCCCCATGCAGGAATTAAGGAAGATGAGTGTCACATTATTCAGGTTAGGAGGTTTGACTGATTTGGGAATAAGGACTAGGTTGAACTGCTTCCATTCCTTTGGAATGTCCCCATTTCCAAAATAGTGTTCATTAATTCCGTCAGATACGTGATTGAATCTAGATTCTTAAGTGTGGTATATGTTATTCAATCTGGACCCAAGAATAAACGCTTCTTTAACTCGGCCAGGACCGCTTTTACCTCTATCTCTACAAAGGGCTCGCCCAGTTCCGCAATGGATATGCCCGAGTACTCTAGGAGCAGCATGCCTAGTTCTTGTTTGATGCATACATTTCTAAAGTGGCTCGTTTGAAACCTGAAAGTTGTGCTTTGACACAATCTGGGATACCCTAGTTTGTTGCTTCGAACGATTAGGATTTATTAGGTCACGCAAGGTTGCCCACGTTTTCGAGATACCAGTATTCGACCGAACTCGTTGCACAGGTCCATCCAGCCCTGTTCGCAGGACCAGGCAGCCTGCTTTTCGATATACCCATTTTTTACTGGCCATTTCTGTACTTAAGGGCCTATTCGATCTCTGCTTCTTTATTTCGACTTCCAGCTTTTTCCTCCGGCGCATCGTATTGAATAATTGTCTGTCCATTTTAGGAGGGTCGCACGACGTCTTAGCTTCTTCTGTAGCTTTCGCAGTTCCTGCGTCCGGTCATTCAGGCGGGCTCACCGGTTTCTGTTTTCGGTAGTCTTGATCTCTCTAAATTTGTTCCGGTAAGTCAGTTTGGCTTTACCCCATAGTTTACAAACTTTCAATTGTAATGATATCTCTATGATTAGGTGATCACTTCCTAAATTATACCGGTGTTGCTCCAGCGAGCATCATCGCAACAGTGGGTGAGAGTAATGTCAGGCGTAGTGTCTTTACATGCACTGTTACCCACCCTGGTGGGGCAGCAAGGGTCCATGACTAGAGACAGCCCCCTGGCCTAGATGTCATCTAAGAGTTTGATTCCTTTAGCAACCTGCGAGTCGCACCCCCTCTCCTCATGCCGAGCATTAAAGTCCCCAACGATAACCAACTCCTATTTCCTAGCTATTTTACCGCCTTCCGGATGAGTGGCAAAACGTCAACCTTTCCCCTACCTCGGAGGACTACACACATTAAGGAAGAAGAGATTTTCTCTGTTCTCGTTACACGAGCATAGTTCTAAAAGAAGGGATTCATTGCTCCCGTTTATTGGGATGCTGAGTAACTGCCGTGTTGTGTTCTACCGGTGTGGCAACCGTAAAACGAAGTAGCTCAATTTCTCTACAATGCTGCTATTGCTTGGATTCTTTCATGAATCACGTGGTTTCTGCTCAAACAAAAACAAAACGCCAATCTGCGAAGCACATAAACATAAAGCTTTATATTAGACTTACTTGAAATCAATTTTTATTTTGACACTGGACTGCTGGCTGGAATGCGACATGATAATTTTTAATTCATTGAAATAAAAAAACTGTTCAAAATAAAATAAACAATATTCTGAGTGGTTAGCCGGTAGCGAAATCGCGGATACGTTAATTTAATTTTTTATTATACAAATCATCCGTCTAAAGGCCTACTCTCAGTGGATCGCAAATACATTCGATGATAGGGTGAAGCAGCCTCTACAAGATCGTGCCGTTGTGAGTTTCTAGTCTTTCGCACAGAATATCTCGTTTTGGGGATTATAAGAAATTGGTTAAGAGATAACATTCCAAGATATTGCGTTATTCAGCAGAAGTCAGCCAATTTCGAAGCCTACCTGTGGTAATGACAACTGTTCAGAAAGAAGCAGTGATAGCGCTGATTTGTATTGTTTGTGTACGCATCGCCAATCATTTCTTTCAGTCTGAAAGTACAGCTTTTGGAACCTCATTTCACGACCCTGAACCATTTCTACTAACTCGCTGTTCAAACTCCAAGCAGTGGATGGATAATTTTATTCGAGACCACGGCCTAGAAAGCATGAAACGCGCTTTTAATCAAACATGAAAAATGGCTGCACTTGCGTTTACGAAGTGTTTGAACAAGAAGGCGACAAGCTTCATGTAAATATTGTATATTGCACAGCCCTCACCCCTCCTTCACCGGATGTTTTGAGAACAAGCCATGTCTTAATGCGGAAGGCAAATGCTCGGCGAAATGAGACGTATATTCCCTATCCCGTATAAGTTGCTAAGGATATTACTGAAATTCAACGTGCTTTCCTATATCCTTTAAAGCGTATGATCAATGTTTTGCTTTCTTATAATGTTACGTCAAAATGTAATTCGCGAATGAAAAGGTACGTTTTAGATTGAAGAAGTACGCTTTACTCAATGATCAGTATAGGATATTTGACTGACCCTTTGTATGTCTCTAGCATTGAATAATTACATACGAAAATATGTTTTGTTTTTTGATCTTCATTTTTGAAGAATTTAATTTCAGGCACGTTTCTCAAGCTCCAACAGTGACACGTTGCTTCCAAGACTTCTGCCATTTCTAGTTGTTTGTATGATAATAACGTTACACATTCCGTTCGAAGACCTGCTGACGAAGGGCAGTCATTACACTCGGTCTAAAACGTCTCTGATGTAACTCTCCGAAACGGCACCTTCAAAATTGTGTCGTTTGCTTTAAAGAAGTAAGCCTTAGCAACCGTGCTAGAAAAAAAAATTGCTTTACATTTGGAAATTTAGGAAGAAAATTTGTTAATGTGTATCATAACAGCCCGCTGTATACCCACAATGTTAAAATTTGTTCTTCTTACATGGTGCTCATTGCATGCGGGTATATACGCCTAGAAAGACGTTATATACAAAGAACATAATAAAGAATTCTGACAGTGGCTTCCCTTACCTAGCTTTACCGAGAACACAGCACTGTAAAAAGGCTGTAACGATAAATGCCGCATCAACAGTGGACGCTGCTCCGAAGGATCATAAGCGTTGTCGATTTGACAAAATACGTAGACCAAGTTGGTGTCTGGGTGAAACAATATGTTCAACATTGCTTCCATGCCGCGCGTCTTCAATGACTGTGAATTCTAATGAGAAAGATCACCATACAGTTCGTAGTCTGGTGCAGTAAATAAAGGGAAATGAAACTGCAGGATTTTAAGAACACTTTTTCTTTTACTAATTGTAAATCCTCCCTACCTTAAAAGAAATCACGTATTTGATATGCCCAAAGCCATGCTTAATGATTTTGTAAACGCCAGTAAGTAGATTACACAAAATATTGTCATATTAGCGGATGTCAGACAAGAATGGTAAAACTATTATTTTTTTTGTGAGAGAAAAAATTGACATCTTGAGCACCTGTGATTCCACATCATGAGTCTCTAGGCCAGAGTACACAAAATTACACAACTATAGCGCCAAAGCCAGGTTATAAGGTCGAGTTTCAGATCATTACCGCGGAACAAAATATAAATGCACATTGAGGAACCGAACGCTCAAAACGTGCTCGGAAGCTTGGACTTCCTGCGTTACTTCGAGTAAAGAGTGGCTGTCAACAAAGCATAAAGAAAGCACTATAAAAATAAAGGTTGTTGAGGAGTTAACCTACAATGATGCCATAAAAATTGAAAGAAAAGGATTGCAGGAAAAAGAAAGAATTGCGACAAACTGCATCGCACGCTGCCCCATTAAGCTTATCCCTTTGTTTTAACAGGCATGGAAATGCTGCAACGCCACATGGGTAACGCACGTGCCTGCAGTAATGATATAGGGACATGTTGGGTTTGCAAAAACACCGTAGGCAACGAGTGTAATGAACGTGGGCGCGTTTGGGGCGCTTCCCCATGGCCAGGTATACAGGAAGCTAGCAGAGGGGATGAGATGTTCAAAGAACAATTGCGACAAATAATGCCCCTTTCATTTGCAGTATTAATATTAATATTGATATTATATTAATAATATTATTATTACGATAGATGGATGGATGGACGGAATATAGGAGCGTCCCCTTTGAAACGGGGTGGTAGCAGTAGCTATCATGCTCATTTTCTCCCTATATCTTAATTATTGATTTAGAATGGTTAACTAAACCATCACTCTATTTATTAATTTTTTTTACACACCGATTTCTATCATGACAATTCTATAATAGATACTATAGATCTTCCTATTTGAATTTATGACTTCCTTCCTTGACATATTCGGTGTCATTTCAAACCGTCAATATGGGTTCTTTGAGAGAAGAGTCACTACGTTAATGCTTGAGGAATTTGCTGGTGAGTTGTCCGCTGCTTTCGATGAAAACACGTTTAGCTCTTTTCCTAGACGTTAAGAAAGCCTTTGATACGGTTAATCATACTATTTTATTAGAAAAATGTACCTTCTGGGCTTCGAGGTCCTTTCTATGTTATTCAAAAGAATTTAATAGGCAGACGTTCACAAGTGGTCAGAATTAACAGCCAAATGAACAACAGTGGAAAGGTTCCTGTAAAATCGGGTGAACCACAGGGACCTATTCTATCTCCTTTCCTCTTTTATATATTTACAAATCATCCGAACTCAGTAGCATCCAAGTGCTTGATTTTTCAGTACGCGGATGACACAGTCCTGCTCACGAAGCATATAAACTACGAGACGGCAGTGAATGTGTTGCAGGTAAACATTATATATGCCATGAAATGGTTTGCCAACAATGGAATCTCGGTGAACATAAACAAAACGAAAATGACATGTTTCAGAAATCTCCTAAAGACACTACTCATAGATAGACAAGTATTATTGCATATATCATGATTCCCTCGCCAGATGTTTGAAGCCAATAGAATATGTACACTCGATCAAATATCTAGGTGTAGGTTTTGACAGCAGCTTATCTTGGCATGACTGCTTGGCAGATCTGTGGGCTAAGCTACGAAAAGTTACATGGTTACTCTTCAATATGAAGCCTTTGGCGCCAATGTCAGTGAGAAGAACTATAATTCATGCACTCGCACACAGTGTTCTCACATACGGCATAACTACATTTGCGCGATGCCCTTCACGCTGGCATTGCCCCATTGATAGTGTATTAGAAAACATGTTAAAGTGCATTGCGTACAATTGCCATATACTATCCGGCACGGACGTCTTTCAGTCCCTAAGTCTTCGGGCATATCAGTCTCTTTTTGTGCAGACAGTTGCTCAGCGGCATTTTTGTAATTCAGAATTCTTAATTATCAATATTCCTAAACGGAAGTTAAGAAACACATTACATTATTATGTGTGTCGGAGTGTAACTAGATACGGGAAAGCAAGACGCTGTGCTTATGTACCTCAAATCTTTGATGAGTTACCGGATAAAGGTTTTGCTGTAATTTCTTTGCAAGACCTAAAGATGTACCTGAAAGCCCTTTGCTGATATTTGTATTCTTTAGTTAGAGTGAAGTTATGTTTAAAAATATTGGTTAATTTATTTTTTAGTCTACTTGGGTTTAGAGTTGAATTTCTGAGTACTCATGCTGTTAACATGTGTTTCCCACTTGTTTTTTCTTTCGCTTGGATATAACAAGAAGCGTTGTTTGTTGCTATATATATTGCCTTTTTTGTAGTCTTGGCCGTAACATCCGGGCCCATTCCCTCCAGCCTCTTGTTGGCTTTGACGGGCCTGAACCATATTGTATCCTCTACAAAGTGGCAATAACCAATGATAATATTATTATTATTAGATGCCATCGGGCAAAACATGACGCTCCGTAGAACACAGTGGGTGGTTTCATAGGCGGAGAACTACGTTTTCTCACAACAAACATTCAGCGCTACCATCGTCCGTTCTCACCGTCGTTACCAACACGGTCTCAATAGTTCATTGTGCCGTACATATCGCGTCAATTTCGCTTCAATCGGTTGCTGCTGTGGGTGAACAATATGCTGTTTTTACGCTATATTGAGCACAGCATTTTAACAGATGAAAAATTTATCAGGAACAGTTTATTATACGAGGATACTGTATCCCGCTACCTACCGTATGGTGCTGTGTTTTATCGTGCTCTGCACTCGGAGCCATCTTTAACCCAATTATAACTGAAACATATTTTGTTTGGGCACCTATATCAAAAGCCGACAGAATAACATGAATACTGCAAGGTTTGCCACGGCTATTCGGTCCTGCAACAAAGGAACAAATGTTAATATTGTGGAAGAAGGCCAGGTCGAGACGGCAAGGAATAATATCGCGACGGAGCATGTCATTCACAATATGTCTGCTTGTATCTTACATACGCTGAGTAAGGGGGTACATATTGCCTTCTTTATCTTCTGATTTGATTTCGTTCGATTTATGGGGTTAACGGTTTAAAGAAGCAACGCGCCGCAGCATAAAACAGGCGCCGTATTTGAGGCCTCCGAGCTTTTCGACCACCCACGGTTCTTTAACATGCACTGACATCACATAGCACGCAGCCGCTTGCCTTTCACCTCCATTGAGCACCGGCATGGTTCGGATTTGAACCTGCAGCCTCGGGTACTGCAGCCGCGAGACCTAACCAGTGCCGCGGAAGCATCTCTTGATTTTAAGAGGTTATAAGAAGACATCAATAATCCACGAACTGTCAAATTGTGGGCATATCTACGTTGAAACATATATGATCATACTCATGCCAGCATTGTGCAATTTGATATCTGCGCACCCATTTCTACGTTATCTATCATTAATAATCATAAAGACAACGAAATTAATAGACAATATGAAAGCAGATAGCATTTGGTTGTTGATATAGATAGTTCCCATCGGGAAAAAATAAAAACATTTCTGCTGTTACGAGAAAATATCTGTGCAGTATTTGACGGGAAACCTTTTCTGATAAGCAAACGTTTTGCAGTAACATCAGAAATTTCTGAAGTTACAACAGAAAAGTGCTTCAGAACTACAGGCAACCGAAATATGCTACAGAAAAACTACAGAAATACAAAAACGTTTTACATAACTACAGAATATATTGTCGTTTTTTTAATAAATAAATTGGTTCACAGGAAGGGAAAGGCGCAGTAACTGTCACACTTGCTCTGTGGACACCCGAACCGCGCCGTAAGGGAAGGGAGGGAGGTGGGAATGAAAGTGGAAAGAGAGAAAGAGGAGCCGTAGTGGAGGGCTACGGAGTAATTTCGACCACCTGGGGATCTTTAACGTGCGCTGACATCGCACAGCACACGGACGCCACTTCGTTTCGCCTCCATCGAAACGCAGCCGCCGCGGTCGGGTTCGAACCCGGGAACTCCGATTCTGTATTTTTTATATGGGTTTGTTTTCTTCAGTGCTCATTTATAGAGTCCCTATCCTATATATATATATATATATTCATGAAAGAAAGAAGCCAACAGTCAGCGAGGCCAAGGAAAGCATTGGGGATTATGTTTTTTATTTTTTTTTTATTTTTACTTGGATAATCACAGAAATGAGTAATGCAATCTGCTTAGGGGAATGATAATTAAACACAAAGTAGAAGAAAAAACAACGTGCCGATGGTGGGGACCGAACCCACAAACTCCGAATATCGCGTCCGGTGCTCTGCTTCCTGCTTGACATGCAGAAAAAAATATTTTAAATATGTCTGAACTATGCAAGGTGCGCATTTAGAGCATATTTAAGCAGGAGGAGATCTGCCTAACTTAACACCACAGGCGCGATATCCTAGCTTTCGTTTGTACTGTGGCATTTGGCACTATAACAGATCAATCATCGTGCTTAAATGACACACTGCCGCGTTCTACCTTCTATATCGTCACATTAATCAAATTCCATTTGCACTCAAGGTGTCCGAACCCACCGCTAACGCACAGCGCCCCAAGATGCATCAAGAGTTAGAAAAATTTGTACCATAATCATCACAACCACCAGTCTGACCATACCCCCTGCCGTCTGCAGGGCGAGGGCCTCTCCAATATTCCTATTTCAGGCTCAAATATTTACTAAACTTATAAATACTTCTGCACCTACTATGCTTGCCTTCCTTTGAACTTCACTCTGTCACCCTTATGTACCACAGGTTATCCAGGATTAGAACTGCATTTCCTTGTGATGTCTATTTCCCCTAAAATACAATTAACTCAAGTTATTTCCCTGATCCATTCGGCACGCTTCCTCTGCTTTAATCCTACACCATCCATTTCGATTTCATAGGTTTCAGCGTGGTTATCAGTGGAATAAACTAAACTGAGCTAGATAGGTAAAATAAAGAGTGTGCTAGAGCAAAGGTTCTCACCAGCGATTGCTCAGACAGTTGCCAAAGGGCTAGCTTTGAACCCACATCCTCTAACCAAAAGAGAAATGTCCTGCCAAAGTGCCTCAACAGTTAGGGCGCTCGACTGCTGCTCCCGAGGAAGCGGGATCGAATCCCTGACGCGATCACCGCTTTTTAATGGAAGCAACAAGCAAGGCGTCCATATGCTGCGCGATGTCAGTGCACGGTAAAAAGCCCCACGTCCTCCGCTACGCGTCCCTCATAGGCGCAGTTGCTTTGGGAACTCAAACGCAGCACACCGCACCATACCAATTCAAAATTGAAATCACAAGGGACGTAAATGGCGCACACTTTGCATTTCGCCAATTGAACTAAAATAGATACAAGGCTTTCTTATCGTCCATTCCATTACATGATCTTCGAAACGATCTAACTCTCGCCTCTGAGAACGCGTGACTGTGCTTCCATGCACGCGCGTGAGCAAAGAACACAATATACTTGGGATCTCTACTTTAAACAATGAATCTTGCAGATGTCGCAGAATAAATGGTCTGCTTTCCTGCACTCGCTACACGAATAGTTGCCATGCTTTTATGCTGATGCATGCGGTAACTGTAGCCCCACCGATCCGCGAACAGGTCATCAACATTAACATACAGTGGTGTCATACCACCTAAATTAATGAATGATATAAGTTCTAATTAGGCTTACCTTTCTTTCAGTGGTACATCGTTACAGGGTTATTTTGCTTAAATATGATGGCAAAAAATGAGATGAAAAAATTTGATGCAATGCTCAAAATGCCAGAAACCACTCACGCACGGGCCTCAGGGATTGGCTGGGCTATATATTGCCGCGGAGTCAGCAAAGACTGTGATAAAAACACTGCTTTTACATATTTACATATGACTACTATCGCCATGTGAAACGTTGCCAAACGAAGAATATCTTAGATATTACAAAGGCGTGTTTTATGGACAGGCAGTTTTAAAGGTACAGTCAGATGTTATTTTCTCTAGATTGATTCCGTTGAAACGCCGGACATTTATTTTTTATGCTTTGGAAATGAGATTGGCATATTGTTTGTATTAAGGGAGAATATATGAGATGAAGCGATTTTATTTATCGTTTATTAAATATTTATACGCGAGACGATTTAAAGGATTGCGCTAGAGTTAACGACCGCGAAGTATGACTGCTATGAATACATCGTGATATTGGGTTTTGCACGTATTTTGAAGCATCTTTTATTCTGCGGTGTTCTCAATAAAGACGATTTCTCCCCGTTTGGTGACAGCATGAAGGTCATGCTCGTGCCTAAATGTTTATAAAATATATATTAAATTGCAGTTCTAAAAGTAAACATGCACTTTTCATCAAACCATAGGCAAAACATTATGGTGGGTACTTAAGACTGCTAACGTTCTGTGAAGGCGAAAGTATGAATGTCTCGTAACAAGTTTTTGCGTCGCCGCTTGAAATCTCTTTCGTCACCTATCCTCAAACTCCACTACTACCTTAATTCTTTGTGCAAAGTGAGCTCGAATAACACCACCCCGATTATACTTCAGAAAAAACACTAATGTCACTGTTATTATTTAAGAATTAGGAAAGCTTTAGCTTTAAACACACACATCCTCACAAAAAAAGACGTATGTTACGTGCAACATGATATCCCATGACATCACTTTAAACGCTGCCAGATGAAGGTTTGAGTCACGATGTTGATACGACAGTACTACCTCTAGAAAGTCTTGAGTAGTAGGTTTGTATTGTATTTAGATGTCAAATGGAAAGTTTAGTGGTATGACACTCGCTGATGGCTGCACAAAAGGCGGTCGCGTCGCTAATTTGATACAAAAGCACGTGATATATATTATTTACTACTCACACGTCTTGCAATGCCATTCATATCGCAGATTTCTAACCTTTTAAGTGATCCACACTCCACATGGAAATCATATCCAGCACTGAACACTTATAACCAAAATCGATCAAGGTGAGGATAGAAAAACGACCATACATTATTTCAGTTCTGCAAAAATGGGTAGTGATCAGCGATAATAGTTGCTTGGACGTCATCTTAAGCACATAGCATGCAACCAAGAACTACGCCTAACCATTTAGGAACCAAAACCAATATATTTTCTGGATCTATACACAGTCAGCAATGCTCAATATTACAATCATATTTAGCCTGTCATATCTTCACAAAAAAATATCAACTCCTTTCTCATCCCGCCGTTCCCTCCCCTCAAACCCGTCCCGTTAGTCTCGTAATTTACTTGGTCTGTGCCGCAAAGGTTGATGTCGTGCTAAAATTTGTTTCGTGTTACTGAAAAACAATGCGAAGAATTGAATTGAGATCATTTGGGTCTAAGAAGGGAACATTGAGGTCTCGAGTTCACATCACTCCAGGCCTTTGGTAGGCAATGACGGCGACGATGAGTGAGTAGGTATTATGGTTGGCGCTAAGATCGGTATTTGGAGGCATTAATTATACAAGGGAAAAAGCTGGTAACACGCAACAGAATGTCTGAGGAGAACAGCAGAAGACTGGTGCTTTATTGAGCGTTCCCGGCATGTTTCATGTTATCAAGTGAATCATCGAATTTAATTAATATGCCGAAATATTCGTCACAATGAGAGGTTCAGTATTACACGCTGCCTTGCGTTAAGAAATAACTCCAAGAGGGTTGTGTGCTAAATTACATATTCAAGTTCTTTTCTAGCACTGTTGTCACCGCGTGAGAGACATGAGTAAAAGGTGGTTACATACGCTTGGAGCACATAAAGGTGCTGCGAAACTGCACAGTCTTGCAGATGTTTAATAATAACGCGGGAGCGCCGCAGTTGCTTCGAACAGGCACCGAGGCTAACCAGAACTGAAATCTGATGAGGCAATGAGCACGTGCACCGTTGATGCTATGGAAGTGACTATTTTCTGGATCGTCCGCAGATCTTTTTTCTGCACTTATCTTGTTTTTCTGCCATGTATATGAGCTTTACTGTTGTACGTAGTCACAGGAGATCCCCTTGACGATTTTTACCTTGGCGCCTCCTTCTCAAAATCAAATCAAACTAAATCAAACTCACCTCGAAGCACATTTTATGACCGAAATCTGAGAGCATTTCTCTTGTGCTCTGCCTGCGGTGTCGTGATTGTGGTTTTGGACGGAGGCAAACACTCAATGTTTCAATAAGGAGGGTATAGTTTGTGATTTCATTCGTGCTGCTACTCCAGCCTCGTGGAATTGTCTAAAGAGCAGACAAACACTGTTCCGAAATCTATTGTCGGTCAATTTAATCTCGTTCTATTACACACGTGCGGCCATTTTCGAATGGAGTCACTTCGTGTAGGGGCGCTTTGTCTTCGGTTACAAATTCGCAAAAGGTTGAATTTTTGAACTACACAGTTTATATAAAAGCCGTGCAGTTTGCTTTGTAACCGTAAGGGTGCTCTTCTATGGACGCTAAATAGTAAATACTCCCATTAAACTAAAGATAATACGCCACTAATGAGAGCCCTCCTCAGTTTATTGTTGTGACCAACAATTGAGATTTCTTTCTTGCCATATAAGGTGTTCATCACAACTTTGTGCTCCTTTCGCCATTGCTAGCACTACATGAGTGGGGTAAAAACATTTAGTCAGAGGTACTTTGTGCTCATCCCATAATAACCGATTTTGATTGGCGGATACTACTTTGCAATACTCGGGACAGCCTACCATGTGCCTCTCGCTCCAGTAACAGCCACTGTGGGCGTGCTTGTGCCCTCACAGCCTTTTTCCTCGTCCTCATCTTTCATTCCCCAAGGTAAAATTAAACGCTCGTCAGTTTGATGCAATGTCTAATGCAGCGACTCTCCGCTTCCACGAATCCCCGCAGCGAGCAATGTACCACTATATCTGTGTCATCGAGACCTTTTTTGTTTCTCTAAAAGGGAAGTAGACAGTTAATTATTGGGGAGTTGTTTTACAAATTATACTGCATTCCATAATCTTAATTCTCCGTGTTCCCATGAATCACTCATTCTTGTCATGTTTAAATTGTCTGTCAAAAAATATTCCTAATCTCAAATTACCGCAGACTTCATTCTTGTCTTATTCCTGTTCTGAAAAATGCATTTTTCGTTTTGCGTTCGACGGAAATATTTTCTGCTGTTTATGACATCTTTCGGGTAAAACATTAACGTTTCTGAGAAAAATATATGCATATGTGGTTACTGCACGGAAAGTTTGATATCAAGTGGCAGTAGAAAAGACAGGTATAACGTTGCACGCGACATTTTAACTTTTCAAGATTTGGACAATCGTACGCCTGTACGAAGCCCACAAGCCTTTAGGGAGCTAAAACGTCCTTGCATTATCGATTTAAATTTTTGGTATGAACTCTCGGGTGACTTAAATTCATCCGGAGAATTCGACCGCGGCGTTTTCAATATCCACAATGGAGCGCAAGGGTTTCAACTCAGAAATGCCCCGTACACTATACAGAGCAAGGCAGCTTCAGTATACTGACGTTCCCCTGAATAACAATAAAAGAACAGGTTCATCAAGCTTGGCCTTGTTCTTTTTTCAGTAATGGTGGAATTGACTCCTTTTTAGGATAATCACATAAGAGCAGTTCGTGCTAATTTAAATGTACTTACTGTTTACACCCCGCCGCGGTGGCGCAGTGGTTATGACGCTCACTACTGTTCCCAAGGACGCGGGATTGAATCCCGGCCTCGGCGGCCACTTTTCGATGGAGGCGAAAAGCAAGGCGCCCGTGTGCTGTGCGTTGTCAGTGCGCGTTAAAGAACCCCAGGTGGCACAAATTTCCGGAGTCTCCCACTACGGCGTCTCTCATAGCTTGAGTTGCTTTGGGACGTTAAACCCCACAAACCAAACCAAACCACACACTATTTATTAAAGAGTTCGTAGCTTCATCACATTTTTTATGTTTCTATTTTGGTTTGATATCCAGAATGCCGGGTCATGCATTCAAGTTCCCTCGCTATCAAGATATAGGTAAGCAGACGAAAATATATAACAATGTCAATTGTTCGTTGTGCTTACGGCTGTAGCGGTAGCCTGACTTGTGCCGATTCCAATAAACAGAAACAATGAAATCGCAATATCGCATTTTTTATGATGTTATGTTTTATATGATATTGAGTTGCACATTGCAGATAACAATCATTTTTAGAAATCGAAGCTGTATGAAATCAGCAACACAGCTACATTGTGAGGAGCAGATGCACTTAGTCCCTCCGATGAATGAAGAAGTTGGCGCGGAATCGAAGCTTCGCTGCCGGTTCGAACTGGTCCTTTGGATCGTGTGTATCGTCCCAAGTTACCAGGAGCGACGCCAGGCCAAAACGCCAGTTAAATGATCACAGCGAGCTATTCAATATAGATAACTCATAACCACCCTACGTGCTACACTTGATGATTACTTTACTATAATGTCTGCTTTTGACTTCGCCGTCTCCCAGATGCATCAATGCCTCTTCCGGCTTCCCGATGCTTTCATCTTGTAAGTCTTATGCGCATGTTGAGCCACATTCCGGTCGTTCTTTTCCCCATTAAATTCAATTCAATCTGATCACCATGCACGTTCCCTGCGACCCGGCTCGATCTCTCTGAGGTGCTATGGGTCAAGTGTTTTTCAAAGTAAGAGAATGAGGCGGAAACTACGCCCCGTACAACATTCCTCGGCTGCACTAATAACATATACTTGTTCGAATATTGCTTGTAGGAGTTGTTATCATGCTTTTTATAACGGAAATGAGAATACCTCGAATGAACGGAAGTCGCTGAAACTGATTGAGTAAATACAAAATTTCATCTAAAGACAAATTTCTTCTAAGGACTTCTTGCGCTTACCAGGAAGTCGCTAGAAGGATGTCTTGCATGAGACGAGACCCATGACTGCTTCTATGCGAGGTTCATCATATTGATTGATACTTTAGGCAGGCACATCTTCCCACGTAATGGGGCTAAAACTGATTGTGCTTGGGCTGAGGTCTGCTTCTTTCAGTACCAGTGTTGAAGCCTGTCATCTAAGACATCAGTTTTCTTTGCTCTTGAAGGCCAATTTCACAGTAGCCTATACTTACATGGTCGCTTGTGGCTTACCGAGGCGTTAAATAGTATTTACTGTTTGTGACGGCTCTCCGACCGAGAGGTCTTCAGCCGGTTTCTAAACCACACTTTCTTTTCCCATGCGGGAGGAGAATTATGACTCTCTGTGCCTCCCTATAGATGCGCTCAGTGCATGATCTTGAGTGCCCGCTTGTTCCTCTGCCGAAATTTCCGTCGCTCATAAGCCTTGCGATGTTCCCCCGCCACATTGGACGCAGCTGTGCACCTTGTATACCGGTGCCCACACATTACAGTGCCTGAAGCTTTCCGTAGAAACGACTCAAGGGCGACCTTGCCTAGCGCTTTTGAAATTGAAGCGCGCGAAGTGGAACAGGAACGATGACGAGTAGGTACACGGACGCAGCACTTCTGCAACTGAGAGATTTACTGCACAAATCTCAAAAGATATTGGCAGTTATCGATACGAAAAACAACGAAAATCAAAACTTGGCACAGTAATTAATGATCAAAGCCTTATTATTTATTTTGCGTTCAGATTTCCCCTTCCTGTAACAGCACCTGAGACAAGCAACAGTGTGAATAAATAACTGAATAAATGATGCCACACACTCAGACAGATTGGCATGTTTTTTCTTAACGAAGCACACGGGGCGCTCACTTAGTTTTATCTGCTTTCTGATTAGCAGCCCTTCTGTGATCTCCCAGCTGAATTTTCCTTTTCGCCATTTAATGACACGTGCTTTACAAAGCCTCAACGACCCGTCTTTCCATTTTCTACCTCGCGCAGCCAAATAGAATTTATGGCAGCCTATTCCCCGTTGCATGGACCTCGAGAAGCCGTTCATAATGATGTTTCACTGTCTAATGCAATCATTTCCGCAAAGATAACGGCATGATGCCGACCACAATTTGGGAGCCAATTACAAAGGGGTCATGGTGGGTTAGCGCGAAATTCTGTCATAACTGACTCTAGGAGTTCGCCCTCACGCGTAACTTGCGCGAGATTCTAGGGGAAAGAAAAAAGCCTTTGCAGTGATTTTATTGACAG
The DNA here is from genome assembly GCA_023969395.1 of Amblyomma maculatum. Taxonomy (NCBI): domain Eukaryota; kingdom Metazoa; phylum Arthropoda; class Arachnida; order Ixodida; family Ixodidae; genus Amblyomma; species Amblyomma maculatum. Next base: position 194,712 of record JAJIZL010022073.1, on the reverse strand, counting down.
CCTTTTGGAGTGGTACTACAAGCAGACATGTATGAAGCGCTTGCCCGTGTAGGAGCCAGTCACTGTGCTTGCATATCGTGGGCTTCAAATCTGAAAAAAAAAGAAACGAAAAACCTATCATGAGTATGCAACCAATGTCCAATCCAATGAGAAGTAATTATACGAAACGCTACAGCATGGCATCATTCAGCCCTGAAGCAGCACTTGGGCTTCGATCGTTAAGGTTACGAATAACAAAAATGGAACAAGTTTTTTTTGGGCGTGGACTACGGTGTACTTTATGAATCTCGCCAAAGAATGTCCAGCCCACCCAGCGTATCAACAGCGCACTGAACGTTTTGCAGGAGCCAAACTCTATTAAATATCGGCGGTGGATACTTGCTGTCCCCCTACACAGTCGACGATTGCCCCAAAACTGGTCTTGTGCGCAGACTGCCTGTATGAATTTACTGCGATGTTTGTCGACCATTTAATGCTCCTGGAACCTCTCAAACGATTGTGCCTGCTATTGCGCGAGCACATAAAGGGTATACGGGACTATACGGAACACACTTGTACCTTGATTGACTTGTTCACTCACCCTGCTTGGACTCAGTGTCCGCAGTATTTTGTAAATAAATAAATAAATAAATAAATAAATAAATAAATAAATAAATAAATAAATAAATAAATAAATAAATAAATAAATAAATAAATAAATAAAATATTACATCGAATGCGCAGCCTTCTTTTCTCCTCACTTTGACACCAACGTCTACCCTCTGAAATACGTCATGCACTGCCTCTCTCATGGCGGGCTATTGCTAAACCTAACGAAATGCTTCTGTGCCTCCCGTCGACAGACTATTTTACTTCGCGTTGCCTGCAATGAAGTTTCTGTCTCTAAGCGTCCAAACTTTGTGCCTTGGGTTCAGCATGCTTACGTGGCCAACTAAGCTGTATCTACTGTTGGTTCCTATCATAGGTTTATTCTGAGCTTGGATTAAATTTGTGCGCCTTTTACGGAACTTTTGTACTGCAGTTTCCATTTTCGTGTAAACAAAGTTACAAGCAAGGTGTACAAGAACGGCCTTCTAGAGCAAAGAAGAAAGCCGATGACTTCGAAGACAGGTTGGTTGGTTGGTTTGTGGGGTTTAACGTCCCAAAGCAACTCAGGCTATGAGAGACGCCGTAGTGGAGGACTCCGGAAATTTCGACCACCTGGGGTTCTTTAACGTGCACTGACATCGCACAGCACACGGGCGCCTTGCTTTTCGCCTCCATCGAAAAGCTGCCGCCGAGGCCGGGATTCGATCCCGCGTCCTTGGGAACAGTAGTCGAGCGCCGTAACCACTGCGCCACCCCGGCGCTGTAACACTAGGAATCAAAGAAGCAGGTTTTGGCAATGGACATTGAAAAACAGAGACTTCAGCCCGAACGCAATCAATTTTATCAGAATTACGTCGGAGGAAATCCCATCCTAAGGTATCAGTGCGATCAACCTGATTGTGTAAATGCAGACCTGGATCACGACTCATGCATGGTATCTTTTTAACGGCTTCCGGCGCTTAGCCAGAGCCCTGCAATTGAAATTTTGTCTTGACTGAAATGATGACAACAGTTTTCGTCCATTGCAGCTATTCTCACTTCCGGTGTCGCCAAGACCACAATAAAAACTGAGTAGAACTTATATGAGGGCAACTTGGTTAGATGAATATTACAACTTCTGGCGCTGCATTGTCCATCACATACACACATACAAAAGAGATTGCAACAAGACGTTGAAGCCCATTATAACGATAAAAACTTGCATGACCAATATTTGAATAAATGTGTGTTATTAGTCGGGTCAAGGAAAGTTCTACGGGGCGCAGGTTTCACCGTATGTTTTTACTTAAAATATTTGAGCCATGGCGCATCGGAGAAATGGAGCCGGGTCGCAGGTAAAGTGATTGCCGGTCAGCTTGAATTGAATGGTGGGAGGACAAAGGCGACCGGATGGTGGTTCAAGTAAGACTGACAAAATGGAAGTAAGTATTCGGAAGACAGAATATCAAACCAAAATATACACATGAAATTATAATGAATGTACGAATTATTTAATAACCACTAAGTGCAATAAAAACGCAACAGCTCTAGTGTAATTACCAAAACGATTAGTCAATTTCAACATTACTGTAACAGAGAAGAATGTCAAAGGATGGTGAACGAGTTCATTTATTGTTATCAGGTCAACTGCTTTATACTGTTGCTGTCTGATCTCTGCAGTATAGCGGAACATGTGCATGTTGACACCCTTGCGCTACCATGTGCATGTGAAGAAGGCCGCATTCAAGTTGTCTGGAAGAATTTAAATCGCCCGAGGATTCAAGAGTTTAAATCGATTATAATGAAGTTCGCAAAAGGCTGCATGATTTAGTTCAGTTACTCGATTGTCCTACTTATGAATAGTTTAAAATGTTTCATATAACCTGGGACCCACTTTTTTCTATGCCGGTGCATTTCAGATTTCTCTTCAATAAGTACATATGTATATAGTTTTTTCAAGATCACGAAACAGACGACACGTGAAAGAATCTTTTATGTTTTGCACGAAACATATCATAAATAGCCAAATTATTTTTGTTATACGCAAAACGAAAATAGCATTTTTTACTGAACAAGAATAGGAAAAGAAAAAAAGACTGCGGTTATTTGAAGGAGAATGTCCTGGTTGACAGGCAATTTAAATAAAAAAAAAACGAGTGATTCATGCGAAAAGTGGGCTTGGGATTAAAGCGATATATTTCGTCGAACAGCGTTCCCCTTAATGACTGTCTACTTTCGTTTAGAGAAAAAAAATGATTATTTATGACAGAGGGATCGTGGCATTCTGGTCGCTGCGGGGATTCCAGGGAGCGGAGAGATGCTGCATGAGATTTTACGTCAGACTGACAGGCGTTTAATTTTATCCCTGGGCACTGGAATATGAGGAAGAGGAGAAGGGCTGGGAGGGCAAGGCTACGCCAACAGCTGCTGCTACTAGAGCGAGAGTCACCCGCAACACGCTGTCCTGATTACTGCAAAAATAGTCTCCGCCAATCATCATCAGCTAATATGGATTTGCGCACAAAATGACTATGTCTAATTGTTTTTAATACCACCAAGTTGCACGAGCAATGCCGAAATGGGCGAACGGTTGCGATGAAACACCTATATGGGCAAGAAAGAAATCTCAGTTGTTGGTTACAACAGATAACTGAGTGGGACTTTCATTAGTGGCTAACTATTTTTAGGTTAATTGGAATAATTACTATTTAGCATCCACAGAAATTCAAACTTGCAGTTAAAAAGCAAACTGCATGGCTTTTACATAAACTGTGTAATTAAAGTTTTTATCCTGCTGCGTATTTTGAATTCAAGACAAAGCGCCCTTACGCGGCGTGAATTCATTCAGATCTGGTAACACATGTGTAATAGGGTGAGAGTAAGTTGACCGAAAATAGTTTTGGGAACTGAGTTGGTCGGTTCTTTAGAGGATTTAACGAGGCTGGAGTTGAACCGCAAATGAAATCACACCTCACACTCTAGCTGGTCCTTGCGAAGTTGGGTGTTTTCTCAACCCAAAGCCACAAATATGGCACCGCAGGCAGAGCATAAGAGAACTGCTTTCACAATTCGGCCAAAGTGTGCTTCGAGGTGGGTTGCTTCGGGCGATGCAGAAAATAATCACTGCCATAGCACGTGCGTTGCGCTCACTCGCTGCCTCCTCAGATTGCAGTTCTGGTTCTCCTTGGCGCCTTTTCGACGCGGTAACGACGCTCCCATGTTTTATTAAACATCTGGAAGGCTGTATAGTTTCGGACCACCCAATGTGCTCCACGCGTACGTAAAAAAAGCCTTGTATTGTGTGTCTCACTCGGTGACAACAGTGCTAGAAAAGGATTCGGTCATGTAGTTAAGCACACAACCGATGTTGGAGTTATTTTCTCTACTCAAGGCAGCGTGTAATACTGTACCTCTCATTGACACAAAACAATTCTGCCTAATAATTAAATGAGAAGATTTACTTGATAAGATAAAACATGCCTGGCTCGCTCGATAAAGCTCTAGTGCTCTTTGCAGTTATCTTGGTGCACGTTAACAGCTTTCCCTTGTTTAATTACTGCCTAAAAATACCCATAAGGGAGCCAAAATACCCATCATCATTTCATCATCTGAAGTCATTATGTCAGCGCAAGACCTGAACATTCGCTTTTTAGTCACAAATGTGCGCAATTCAGCACTGCGAACACGAAAAAAAAAGCATTAGAAAGAAGTCAATCTTTCCAGCACAGAACATGTAGATAACGGGACTGCAACCAAACAGCTGTGTGTTTTTTGCACAATTGGTAGGCGCAAAATCTGTAATAAGATTATAATATTGAGCTTTCCTCACTGCTCAATGGATGCAATGATGTACCATCAGTTGCAACCCCACAATTTGAACTAATTCGGACTTTCGTATCAGCTTCGTGACGCAAACATTCGTCGCGCTTCGAGTGATGTCTTGGAATTTCATGTTGCACGTAGCATACGTCTTTTAAGGGAAGTTGGAGGTTTAAATCGAGACACGAATTTCAACGGACGAATGAAATAAGTGTGCCAGGCTACAACTTTACATTTTTTCTATTTAACAGCTGAGAAATTATAGTTTGTCGTACAGTGGCTATAAGGGGGTGTCATTCGTTTTCCTTGTGCTCATAGGATTGAAGTGATAGTAAAATTAGAGGCTAGATCACTAAAGCGATTTACACCGGCGACGCAAGAACTGATGATCGGATATTATGCTCTCGCCTTCGCGTAATTCCGTCTCCTCAACGGTCGGGTCCCGCAACCCCTTTCTCCTCGCTGATTGCCTCTCAGCGGGTTAAATGGCGATAGTTACCGAAAGGTGTCTCCGAACGCTACCTAAAGGTAACATACACTCACTGACGGCAGGAAATGATTACCGTGAAGGTAATTGATTAGTGTTACCATGGTCATGCCATCACCTCGTGGCTCTGTTCACAGCTGATTTTGTTGCTATTAGGAAATAAAAAAACAGAAATAAAAAAGAACACTCTCCAGGAATGAATTTGGTAGTTTTTATAATGCTGCAGTAAAAACAAAATTAAAAAAAGCTATTATTACAGGATTCGAACATCTGTTTTACGCGCTTAGTGCTAGGGTAAGTAGTGTCAATCCATTGCGGCACTGAAGCTTTTTTTTTCTTCATTACCAATTTTTTTTAAGCACACAGCATACACTCTGAATACACAACAACAAAGCAAAGCAAAAGGAATGCTAAAAGCACTAGGCACGTTCTGCCTAAAGCGCTAGATTTAAAAGGGCTTTACTGAAGCCAGCTGGTCCAGTACAGAGCGACTCCGGAGAATTATCTTGTGCACGCAGAATTTCTCTCAGGTATACCACGCTCTTCGAGAGGTGTTTTTGGCAGTGCCAGTGTACCGCACTGTGTATAATATAGGGTCTGAGCGGGACGTTTTGAAAAGGGTAAAACGTGTGCCTGTCAGAGCTGGTGCAAAATCATTCTTTTTTCAATTGAATTCCGGCACTCTTCCAGTCAAACCATGGCTACAGAACAAAGGGCTCTTTGTACCTTGGTCTATTACCTGCATTATTTGGAGAAAACTCGAGACCATTGAATACATCTTCTTGGAGTGCCATGACTCAGTTTTCCTCTGGGATATCTTGAAGCGAACTTTAAAAATGGCATTGCTAATAACGCCATTCGGTATCCGATATCTGCCATGCGCCGACCCTGAATTAGTGCCGAATGACATGCTAATGCTATTATGTGTGCATAGCGTATGAAAAACGCGTATGGATGTCAGGAATGGGCGAACCATTGTACACCCCACTCGACACTACTTCATCGAGATTGCACCACTGAAGCAACGAGTTCGGCATGCTTTACACCCCCTGCTATTCATTTTTACAATATTTCCGCTTTCTGTCGCCAAGTGACGCTGCTCAGAGGACCCTACCGTTGAGAGAACGGAATCACGCCTCGCCTTCACAAAAAATAATCAGTATTAACTACCCTCCGCAATGTTTTTTTCATGGTTTGATGCAAACTGCGTGTTTGCTTTTAAAAGTGCAATTTACTGAGTATTTTACGAACACTTAGTAATAAACAAGACCTTCAAGCAGTCACCAAGCAGGGGAGAAATATTTATATTGAATGCTGCAATGCAGATTAACAGCAGCTTATAGACTGATGCAAAAATCTCATATCTGTATATTTTCATAGAAGTCTGGTATTTCGCGCGCGGCCATTGACTCTGGCTCAATCTGCTAAACCGTCTAGCGTGTAGATTTTCTATAACTAATAAATAAAAGCACTCCATCTCATACATTGTACCTAAGTTTAAACAATATGCCACTCTCATTTCCAGAACACGAGGATAGTATGACTGGCTCACCAACGGAATAAATGTAATTATAGAGAATGACATCTTACTGTGCAACGGTCATTGTTGCTGTCAATCAGAAATGACCTCGCAATGATCCATATGTACGTCGGTTTGGCAACTTTTAAAATGGCGAACATCATCATATATTTTGTGTAAAATTTATGTTTCTATTTGGGTCCTTCTTGACAACGTGGGTCAGTCTAATTTTTCGCTATATAAATACCGACCTATGCAGGCATCAGTTCAGTAGACATTTCTCTTGTCGAGCAAGTCCCAACAGGCTGTGTGTGAGTAGTGCTAGACTGTTTGAACCTTCGATCAATTATTTCCGTCTAATTTTTGTGCAATCGCTTTTACGAAAATATTTTTTTGAACGCTATACCACTGAGAGAAACATTAGCCCAAATATAAAAGAATGCATTTAATAATCTTGATGGTATGGTACCACTGAATGTTAGTGTTGATGGCCTGTTTGCGGATTGTTGGGCTACATTTATTGGATGATTCTACATAAAAGGAAGCTATTCAGTTGGCTAGTGCAAGAAAGGGGACCATTTATTGGGCGCAATCTCTAGGATTGATTGTGTTGCGGGTGGAGATCCCTAGTATTGTGCTCTCTGCTCCCGCGTTCATTGAAGCTCAGTCACGTTTTACCAGCGACAGTTCTTACATCGTTCCGAATTTCTTGTGTTTGGGTTGACATTCAGAAAACTGTAATTGGATCAGTTGAAGCAGTCATGTGCGAAGCATGTGCACTATCTGTCCCTTGCGATTCCAATTTTATATTGGCTTGGTGCGGTTTGTTGGGCTTGACGTCCTAAAGCGACTCCGGCTTAGAGGTGCCGTAGGGGAGGACGTGGAGTAATTTAAAGTGCGTTAACATCGTGCAGCACGTGAGCGTTTTACTTTTCTCCTCCATCGAAAAATGGCCGCCGCAGATACAATTCGATCTCGCTTTCTTGGGCACAGCAGTCGAGAGCCGTAACCACTGAGGCACCCTGGAAGGACATTTCTCTTAACGACAGGTTGTAGGGCGAGTATGAGCATGATATCCAGAACAGCAGCGCTAGGACACCACCTTGGATGAGAGTGGTGCTAACTTTTATTTTTGGTCAAACATATCTGCTTGGGAAATGATGTGCAAGTGGGATTTATTTGTTCGTACTCGGCTGTGGTAAAGGAGGTTCGGCTTCCTTTTTCAGATTACTATTGGTCGCATGCTCCGGCGTTGTGTTTGTCTCTTCGTGCTGTTTTCACTGCGCCGGTGTTCTGGGAATTCCTCTTTTATTTGAGAGACCTCTTGAGCAGTGCACCTTTATTTTTACGTCTGTTTGCCTAAACATAGTTTAGTTTACATGACCTTATAACCACGCTTACAGCTATGAAACGAAAATGGTGGGTGCAGCGTTAAAGGAGAGGAAGCATGCCGACTGGATCAGCAAAATAACTTAAGTTAATGACATTCTTGCGGAAAAAGGCGCAACCAGAAAATTCAATTCTAATTCAGGATAACCTTTTTCACCAAAGGTTGACAGAGTGAAGTCCGAAAGAAGGCAAGCGTAATAGGGAGATGAAAAACGTTTTATGTTAGTAAGGTTTTGAGGACCCAAAATAACAGGGTATTTGGCGGAATCTGAGAGAGGATATCTCGATTAAGACGGTAGGGGGCATAGTCAAGCTGGAGAAGGAGATCATTATGATATAAATTGTTGCTACCTCTTAATGCATATCACGAGTGCTATGCGTTAACGGTTGGTTTGGACAACCTGAGTGTACATGTAACTTGCTTAATATGACAACATTGAAGGTACCGCTTAATATACTGGTATTAACGCACGATGCGCGATCGGTTATAGTAACAAATGCCGTGGTACAAACGAAAGCTAGATTAGTGCGCCTCTGTTGTTGTCAGTGTATGAGATCAGCTCCGGCTTACGTATAGTTCAAAATGCAGACTCTGCGTAGCTAACCCGCAATAAAAAAAATATTTCTGTTTGTCAAGCCGGCGTCAGATATATGCGCAAATAACTGCTTGTCGTCGGATTTAGAGCCCTTGTCCCTGCACACTAAAGCTATCGCTTCCGCAGATAATTCCTAATATAAAAATTCCGCATAAGAAAGCTGAACGGAAGAAATTATTTTATATCCACAATCTGGAGTTATGTGTATTCATATCGCCATCGCCAAGGTATTAAGAGAGGAGGGAGATAGACAAAAATATGACAGAGCACTGAACACGGGTAGAGGGCGGAAGCCTCATTTCGCAGGTCGAACCGATGTTTCGACAAGTGGACTTGTCTTCGTCTGGGCACACGAAGACAAGTCCATTTGTCAAAACGTTGTGTCGACTTGCACACTGAGGCTTCCCCCCTTTTACTTTATTCAGTGCTCTTTCATATAGCCTAATATTATAGTTCTCTTTATGATTAATGATGATGGACAGCGGAGCAATTGGTGCAGAGGCATCAAAACAAACAGTGCCCGCAAGAGTATGATCATGTATGTTTGATCGTACATACGCCTACAATTTGATAGTGTGTGGACCATTACTATGCCTTGATAACCTTTTCAAATAGAAAAATTCCCTTGTTGCATTGTGAGAGTGGTTAGGGCAGCTGTCCGGTGTACTCAGTCATTTAAGGTCGAATCAGGTCAACAGCGGCCTCTTTCCAATGGAGGTGAAATGCAAGGCAGCCGCGAGCTATATGATGTTAGTGCATGTTAAATAACCGTAGGTGGTCGAAAAGCTCGGAGGCGTCAAATACAGCGTCTGTGGTATGCTGTGTCGCTTTGCTTCGTTAAACCGTTAACACATAAACCGAATAAAATCAAATCCTACTATGAAGAAGGTAATATGTATCCCTATTGTAGTGTTCGTCAAGATGAGTCAAGATGAGCAAGATGAGTCACAGCACATTACTGTACCTAAGGCAGTATATTATTCTCTGCTACGAAAATGTTCCTGATAAATTATTTTATCTGTTAAAAAGCTGTGCTCAGTATAACCTACAACTAAGAACCGTTGTCACCCACAGCTGCAAGCGACTGACAGGAAATCTACAGTACAACATTTGTGAACGCATTTTTAATGACGGTGAGAATGGACCATAAGGGAGCTCAAGGCTTGTCGTGTGAGGACCAGCTTGTTGCACCTTTTAGGTGTTCGGTTCCTCAATGTGCACTTATATTTTGTTCCCCGCTAACAATCTAATAGTGGCTTCGGCTTACGGTACTCGTGGAGTTTTCTGTGCACTCCTGTATAGCTCCGAGAGTGTTATCCGTCTCTGAGGCCATTCAACGTGCCCACAAATGGTGTCTAGAGCTAGTGCTAACTAGAGACGCCGGCGCATGCTGCGAAATGATGCGATTGCGGTGGTGTTGGTTTGTCAGGCACTACAAGAGTGCTCCACGAGTGTCATCAGTAGAAGACATCATAAAACTTATCTTGTAAACCGTGTTTTTGCGCCATCTTTGTGTAATAATTTGACCTCTGGCCTTAAGGCCCATCATGTTGCATCACAGGTGCACAAAATGTCAATTTCTCCTCACGACAAAAACGTTATTTTGGTGCCGTTCCTGTTTTATATTGGACAACAATAAAATATGTTGTGTCATCTATTTACTACCGTTTTTGAATTCATAAACTTGGGCGTGGAAATTCCAAAGCCGGTAAATGTTTTAGGCTAGGGCAGGAGTTACTAGTAATCAAGGAAAAACGTGTTGTTAATATCCTGCAGTTTAATTTACTTTCTGTTTACTGAACCTGATTGCGGACTCCATGAAACCTTTTCTCATTATAATTCACAGCCTATGCAATGTATATGCGAGCTAGAAGCCAATTTAGTCTAAGTATTTTGTCCCAGCGAGATCGAGAACACTTATGATCCGTCGGGCAGCGTCCTCTTTTGATGCGGCTTTTATCGTTACAGCCTTTTTAGTGTGCTATGTTCTCAGTCAAGCTAAGGAAATGAAGCTATTATCTGAGCTCTTTTTAATGTTCTCACTATATAACGCCTGTCTGCAAGAAGCCCCATGTACGAAGTAAAAACTCCCACATTTGGTATACACAGCGGGCTTTTTATTATACACGCCAACGAATTTGCTTCACGAATTTTCAACTCCAAGCTGATATTCTTCCGAGCACGGTTGCTCAGATTTTGTCCCTAATGATAACGAGGTAATTTTCTAGTTCATATTGCCGACTGTGACGTCAGAGACGCTTTAGACTAACTGCAATGGTTGTCCTTCAACGTCCGGTCTTCGCATGGAAAGTACGACGTTATTACCACCACTAAACGCCGGTGATAGCAGAAGTCTAGGAAGCATCGTCTCATCGTCTCTGCTTGTGAATTATGCCTGAAATAAAAGCATTTTCAAATACGGCCAGAAAACAAAGCATATTGGCGTATGCAATTGATATATGTTAGAGACATACATAGGTACGTACCAAAGGAAAGTCAAATATTCTATGCTTCTCATTTATTAAAACACGTTCAATCTGAAAGTACTTGTTCAATAGCGAATTATCATCTTTTTACGTAAGGTTATCAGAATTGCCAGACATTGATTCTACGATTTAGAGTATAAAGAGAAGTCACTTTGAATTCCTGTAATATCCTGCTGAAAACTCCTGGATACTTGTGATACCTCGCTTTTTCCCAAGCAATTGCCTTTCGCAATAGCACGTGACTTATATTCAGGTATTGGGTGATGGGGGGGATAGCACAATGGGAATACTTGAATAAATCTTGGGGCGTCTCATGTAAAGCTCCTTAAACGCAGCCACGCACATTTAGAATGTTTGATTGTTTAGAAAAGCGCATTTCACGTTTTCTGGGCCGCTGACATGAATAAAATCGGCCGTAGGCTGCTGGAGGTTTGAATGTCTCTGCAGCAAATTGTACAGTGAGTAAGTGACTTTAGGTCAGGGTCGCGAAATGGGGTTGCAAACGATTTACTTTCAGAGACTGAAATAGGTCAGTGGCGACGTGTACGAAAACAATGCAAATCAGCTGCATTACTGCTTCTTCTAGAAAGCTGTTCATGCGCACAGATATTCTTCGAAATCGGGTGAGGTCTGCTAAATAATCTCATCTCTCGGAATGGCATCTCGCAGCCAATTTGCATATAATTCCCTGAATGGGACATTTTGAGCCAATGATCAAAACTTACTGCGGCACGATGTGGTTGAAGCAGCTTTGACCTTATTGACAGTTTTCAGCCACTCTGATTATGTCCCTATACGGACGATTTTTATACTTGCAGGAACTAAATCTAACATCTCAGCAATTGCGCTACCGGCTAGCAACTCAGGGTATTGTTAGTCTTTTATTTTCAGATTTCTTTTTCAATGAAATAAAATTTTTCGTTTTACCTATTGCATATCTGTCAGCATTCTAGTGTCAATTTGAAATTTTGGTAGCGGGATGTCTGATTCATTAACTTTTATGTTAATGTGCGTTACATATTACTGTATTTTATTTGAACAGAAGCCGCGCCAAATATGAAACAATTCAAAGCGATAGCAACACTATAACTTGCGACACTTGTAAGCGTGGCCTGGTTCTTTTAGGTGTCGAGTTCGATGGCGTCATAAAATTCAGGGGACACTTTGGCTCACTGAAATGCTTCAAGGCGGATGCAGTAATGAGAGACTGGTGCAATTTTACCGTAGGACGTAATTACCGGCAACAAAAAGGCCCAAGTCTCTAAGCATAAACTTTCACTAGTTATCGGCTTATTAGCACAGGCACGCTAATAAGCTAATTCGTGTATTATACTTCAGTCAATTATCAGTACGAAGCATACCTATCAGTAAGGCATAGTTCAGGTTGAGCAAGCAAAAACTAGCGCTAATAAACTAATTACCTCTACTCTGACCATTCGCCCAGTAATGTAATTGACTATCACTTCGCTCAATTGTAAGTACAGCCTCGCTTGTATAAGTGTATATTTAGGAAACTAATTATTGAATAAATATTCTAATTAGGCAAATAAGCTGTATGGCTACATAACCGACAACTAAACGGTGTCCCAATTAATTGCAACATCACTATAACAGATACCTTTAATTGGTAGTCGGTTCCTACCCCAAGTACAATTGGCCCCGTTTGAAATTCAAGCACTGTTAAGTCACGATCATTTCGACCAACTGAAAAGCGCGACATTTCTGTCGACAACTGTTACTTATAACGTTGAGGCATTAAAGGCTCCGCCTTCATAGCGAAATCGTGTCAGACGGGAAAATTCAATAAATAATAGTTGATTCGCAGGAAGGGAAAGGCGCAGTACTGTCACACTTCTTTTTATGGACACCTGAACTTCGCCGTAAGAGAAAGAGGGAAGGTGGGAGTGAAAGTGGAAAGAGAGAAAGAGGAGCCGAAGTCTTGGGCTACGGAGTAATTTCGACCACCTGGGGATTTTTAACGTGCGCTGACAACACACAGCACACGGACGCCTCTTCGTTTCGCCTCCAACAAAACGCAGCCGCCGAGGTCGGGTTCGAACCCGGGCACTCCGGACGGTAGTCGGGAGACTTACCAACGGGGCAATTCAAGGAAACACTTTTGTCAAGTCCGTGTTGATCTTGACGCCAAGCAGTGGACACATCAGTACCCAATTATTATTTGCAGACGGCATTTAAGTAGTATGCCCAATGTTTTGTAGTATTCTTCTTCTTAGGAGCCCAGGAGGTTTTCTTCTTACTAATGTTGCCAGTTTTTTTTTTTTACACTCGTGAAAGTCCTAGCTATTTGAGAGGATAGGACCAAAGAATTATTTCCAGAAGATTTGGAGTTCTCGGAATTCACTGCAAGCCATATTGTGCGGTTGGGAAGCTTAAAGCAACAGCTCCAAATTTTTGAAAAACTGTGTGCTAAAACGCTTTGTCGCGAATTTTTTACTTTCTAAACGTAAAAAAGAATCAATAGATACCTAACGGAACTTGCTTATGCTGCTTTCTTATAGCAGAAGGTACTGGCATGCTGTATGTTATTGCGCACTGAATACGGCTATGCAGCTCCCATCGATTACGTTCAACATTGTCCCCAGCGACCTCTCCGTTATGATCGCCTCTCCACATTCAGGCCATACGAATGAAAGCGGCTGTATTCGCTGAGTAAATTCTCGTTTAGCGCAAATAGAGTGATTGAAATCATTGAGCACACCCTTTTATATCCCGAAGTGTAGTTAGACATTGGATGTTTTTTTGTAAATGCAACCGTATATTTTCCTCATTATTTCTATATTCATGGGAACACAGTACAGAAATACTTTGAGAAAACGAATAAAATGCTCAAAATAATGACTTCGGTTTGCTCCAGTTGTAATGCTTTGATACAGTTTTAATCATTGGGTAAGCATAGTCGAGTCACCGTAAATATATTTCCAGTCACTATTGAATTAGAATGTAGAATGAACGACAAGTATACTAATATGCACTTTTCAATTTTTGCCAGTAACTCTATCAGCAGGAGGCGGTACTCCTATCTTGGGTCATTTAGTGAAGCCGGGCCCGCCTCCCCAGTGAAGGGAGGAAAGTTTCGATATTACTTCGGACTGAACCCCCAAATACAAGAACTGAATGCCGGCAGACACTCTACTTTGGACAATCTTCCTGAAGATGTGTGCTGTGTGTTTTCTACCGAAGATAGCCTTCGTACAGCGTGCTCTAGAAATAAAGAGTTGTACAATACTTCTTTCTCTTTGAGGGAGAATTCCAAAGCTATCGGTTTTCTCTAAAATTATTTCTACAGCTATGCTACAAAGGTTTGAATACCATTCCATGAACACGGCGAAATTTTATGTACTATTCTGTCGGGAAATCCAGAGAACAACTCGGAAAGCGATCTGTTTAAGAATTCTTCAGAGACAAATGAAATCACATGAATGACAAGCAGCAGCACGTGTGGAATCGAATTCTGCAAATATTTTCATGCCGCTTTAACATCTAGAGCTTTGCATGGTGTAGTCAATTTTACACTCCTTGACCTACGTAACTATGGTTTCTCGCACAGTGGCTTTGTTTTGAAAAATAGAAAAAAAAACAAATGCGATAAACAGTTTTTTGCGCAAGTAAATGTAATCATCTAATTATTTTCAAACTATGAGATAGACATCTATTTGTAATTAGAGAACTATATTACCTTAATCTCCATGTCATCCGAGAGAAATTGAACGTGGGAAAAGAGACTACAGTTCACGCACTTGCAGCATTATTTGTGACCGTCGAGAAGGATGGAACAGCCTCATGGCAGCCCTCAACTCTAACACCCTTTTAAGGTTTCTCCCCCCCTTGAGCCCCGGCATGCTATGCTTCTGTTCGGCCGGCAGAAACAGGGGGGGGGGGGGGTTGGGGTCTTGCTATGGGCACTTAAATCCATAAGCGTGAGTCGTTTTGTTTCTGGAGAAGGTAGCTTTGAGCATCGTGCCACACAAGCAAGTTGAATATCGTCGCACCTAAAATTCAAAAACAGACGCACCGATCTTCCGTATTATATCCTAACTGCAACAATACGCTCAATATATATTAAATATTAAAAAGGAATAGGCAAATATCCTGATTATAATTTCACCAAGGCCGCTATTTCACCAAGGCCGGAGTGATATCGGTTACTGAAGATATTTTAGGCCATCTTCGACGTACTAAAGAAGCTCTAGAAACAGTACACAAAATCAGTAGCGATTTTCAATATTGACACATTTTAGGCAAGCCCCTTACGTTAAACAAAAAAAAAAAACAATTGCAGAATTTGCCGTCAATGTCTTAAGCGAGAAACAAGTCAGTTATAATTTACTGGGCAAAATGTAGGTGGTGCTAGAAGGTGGCCAGTAGGCGCATCCCCGCCGATGATGACACCGGCCGACACGCCCCACGCCATGGCTCGGATCCGGACATCCTGGTCGTCGCTGGCCTTTATATTACATGACGCATCAAGCGAGGGATTAGAGGTAATGCAAGTAGTGTAGCCCAACTGTCGTACATTTAGTGATTTACATTTACCTTTTACCAAGATAAGTGGCATATTTCAAAAAAAAAAAAATGGCTGTGCAAAAAAAGGCGACTACTAAACACTTAAAGAACTGGACAAGCGCTTTAAAAGTTTACAAGGTTTAAGTGTTTAGTCGTCGTCTCTTTTACCTCAGTGTATTTTTTCAATCATGTCTAATTACCAACTCGCCCAACTTTCCACCTCATAGAAGAGGCAGTTCGAGTTGATTTCTGATTTGAGGAATCTGGAAGGTAATTATTTCAATTATACGGCTTCAGGGTTTCTCTGCACCACTTTTTGCTCTCCGTAAAGTTTGCTGTGCGGTGTAGGTATTTTGCCCACATGCTCTGTCTAAGACGGCGTCCACAGTTCAGTAGCCTTGTATTCGAGTATGTATGGGCTGCCTGGGTTAACAACGCTTGTTGCACCCCAGAGTGCAACTATTTTTCGTGTTACCATTGGGCTCAAACTTGAGTAGAATACTTCTGACGGTGCCAGAGGTTTACCATTTTATATAGATGTATATGGCTTGTTTAAATTCGCTCGCAAAGGTGGTGGCTCCAGTGCAGATTATGTCTGTTTCTCTGGGGGATACTGCTGAGGCTAACGAGTGGCAGGTTATGATGGTTCCAGCAGTAACATCGTGTATTCCCCAAGCCCGGTAGTTTTCCCAGCTGCTATCAATCACTATTGTCATCAAATAGTCCAGTTAGGAAGTGACGCTTCCCTATGTGCGCAGAAAACAAGTGTTCGCTGTAATGAAGTGTATCCGCAAAGATGCATGCGCTCGTATTTCCAAGATCGCGGCTTCATTCCCTGGTAAGAGTTCGACGTGGCTGTATGGGCTTGCTATCCTTATGTCATTAAGAGTAGCTATTAACTATTTTATCCATCGCGACTAACACATAATTTTATCCTTCGACGCGATGCTGCGTTTGCCACCAAGGCTTCCCACCCACCTACTTGGGCTGCTGTCGAGGGGCTGGGACTAAGTCGACCCGGCCTTCACTTGGTAGCGTGCAGAGACTCCGGGTTGATGAAGGATTGAATCTTCGAAGTTGGTAAAATATATACAAGCAGGTTTAATGGCACTTTGAGAAAACTTATTTACATGAAAAAAAAGGTATACCAGCAAAATGGCAAGCGCTAAGAGTTCATAGCGAGAAGCGTCGTGATGAGCCGTTTACCCAGGGCTCAGAGCGTCATTTCGTGCTCTGAAAGGTCCTTAAAACCCCCTATGTCCAGCCCCTCTCTGAAGATGTTGACCAACCAGTTCCAGGGCAGGCCCCTCAGATATCGGCATCCAATCGAACACATCACGGCACTGATGGTCTGATGCACTGACTGGCCGGTATTGTTTCGTCGGGCGTGGTCACGTGTTGGCGGGTAGAGCTTGAGGACGGCGAGGAGGTACATTTCTATTCTGCAAAGATCCGATATGGTGGTTCCGGCAAGTGGATTTTCTTCTCAGAAACCAAAGTGTACGTGCGCGCCACGAATACTGCTCCCAGCATTGTCCCTTTCCGGCAATTGCAACTCTTTCCTGCATTCCCGGGAAATCCTCTAATGGCCGTATTATTCATGCTCCTTTCTTCTCCTGTAATCCGCGGACGTTTCATTCCGATCGTCTCCTTTGGAGAATAGGCATTCCTCACTTGACAATAGCGCCTCTTGACGGGAAGGGTGAACAGTTGAACAAAAGCACTTCCGGCTATTTCCCACAGGGCGACAATTTCTTTGTATTTTTCTTGAGGTTCCCTTGACAGGGCCAATTTGGCAGTTGCAGGGTCTCGACAAAGAAAAGCAGGCTCACACAAAAAGATTCATTGAAACAGGCTCACTTACATCCCTTGCACCAACAGCACATATCAGTACCATGCCCACAGGCGAACAATAGAGCGCGCAAGGGCGGACTATGCACGGTCACAACAGCCTCCTTCCCCGCCAGAAGAGTCACGGAAGGCAGCAGTCACAGCTGCTGTATGAAGAGACGACGTAATGGCCTGCACATCAACGCTCGAAGCTCGCTGTCGCTTGTCGCGTTGTCTTGAATGTCGTAGGCCAAATGGCTTGCGCTGTCTGAAACTTAACCACATGTCTAAGCAAGCACTCGGCTCCCGTCTGAAGAGACCAGGTCAAAACTGTCATCGTTGTCCGAGAAAAGCCCACACTCAAGGCGCTCAGGACCCACATATGCCTAGAAAACCAAACGTGCTGCTTCACATAGTCACATGTGTACAAGCGCACGAGAAAAAGAAAAAGAACCTGAGTATCAATTTGGATACTTGGTGATGAGCACCTCGGACCGCTTATAAACAGCGGCTAAGCGCGTCCGCATTCCCATTTAACTTCCCCTTTTTGTATCTTATTTCAAAATTGTACTGTTGTAAAATCAAGCTCCACCTCAGAATTAGACTGTTCTTCGATGTCGCAGTTTGCAGCCAAGCCAGGGGAGAATGGTCCGTCTCTACGGTGAATTTGGCCCCTCCAAGATAGCACTGCGATTTTTGAATGACCCATACAATGCAAGCGCACTCTTTCTCTGACGCGCAATAAGCCCTGTCTGCTGCGTCTTTTTGAGAAGCTCCTGAGCGTTGCTTTCTTTTCCGCTGCGGCAAATCAAGTTGTCACCAATCTCCTCGGGAAGGTTTAACGTTAGATTTACCACGGGTTCCCTGTGCACATAAGGCCTCATAAGATTGCAGTGATAAATGCGCACTTCTTTACGCCTACCGGGGATTTTCACTGCGTAGTTAGTGTTAGAAAGTTTTGCAACGACTTCAGCAGGCCCTTTCCACTGTACTTCGAGCTTATTCTGCCGTGAACCTCTCAGCAACATCACCTGGTCCCCGACACGAAACGTCCTTTGATGGGCTGACTTATCACAGTACACTTTGGAACGAGCCTGGGCTGACTTCATGCTGGCCTCAACGAGTTGTTTAGTGTTATGGAAGCAATTCAAGAGGTTCAGAATGAATTCTACTACTGTTGGGTCTTCTCCGCGCCCCTCCCAGGCTTCGCGCACCATTCGCAAAGGTGAGCGCAGTGACCTTCCGTACACCAACTTGGCTGGGCTAAATCCAGTGGATTCGTGCGGCACTGACTGCAAAGCGAAAAGTGCGGCAGGCAGGCAGGTATCCCATTCGCGCTTGTTTTCATAGCACAGTCCCCTGAGGACGCGTTTGAGAACAGAATGCCATCTTTCTACGCTGTTGCTCTGCGGATGGTGGATCGAGCTGTGCACTACCTTAATGCCGCATCGCCTAAGAAAAGAGGTGCTGAGGACTTTTGTGAAAACGCTACCCTGATCTCTTTGGACCTCGGAAGGGAATCCACCTCGTGCAAACACTGACAGCAGCGAATCCACTACACTCTCGGACATCACCTCACGCAGCGGAACAGCCTCTGGAAACTTTGTGGCTGGGCGTAACATTGTGAGGATATAACGGTACCCTGACTCTGTCACAGGAAGTGGCCCAACTACATCAATTACTAACCGGTGAAACGGCTCGGTAATGATTGCTACAAACAACATCGGAGCTTTCCACTTATCTTGCGCCTTTCCAACACGCTGGCATGTGTCGCATGACCGTACAAAATTTTCCGTGTCCTTAAAACATCCAGGCCAATAGTATTCTTGCAACAGCCTCTGCTTTGTTTTCCTTATTCCAAGATGACATGGCCACGAGCTGCCATGCAAAAGTCGCAGTAAGTCTTCGCGGTACCTTTGGGGAACGACTAATTGGTCCCGCTCTACTCCGCGCTTATTCTTGAATAAGCGATACAGCACTCCATTTCTCATCTCGAAAGAAATATTCTTTGCTGTCTTAGTGGCGCGGTGGCGCTCCCTTATCTCGTGTATCTTAGGATCATTGGCTTGATCCATAGCTAAGTCCTCTCGGGTTCCACTTAGAAGTCTCGTGAGATTACTAGACACTGGCGGCAAGAGGTTGCTCTCAAGAACGTCCTCATTCCGCGTCTCATCAACTCACTTTCAAGTTGACTTATCTGAGATGCCTCGCTCTCAAAGTTTTCTGACCCGCTATCTTCCGCATCGACCACTGTTTTAACTGTCGTTTCCTCCGCTGTGGAATTTCCTGGAATGAGCAGTGTAGCTAGTTCTCGCGCCCTTGAACGTGGTAAAGCTTGCACAACTCTGTCTCCGAAAAGGATGCCCCTCTTTCGCAGCAGCATGTCCGATTTGT
>JAJIZL010022073.1:60684-155101 GCA_023969395.1 Amblyomma maculatum | reverse complement strand
TACTAAAGTTCTGAAGCTCTAAATCTCAAATGTAAAGGCGAGCACCTGTCCTCAATTCTTAACTAGTTGTGATAAAGTGGAAATCTTCATTAGCTTTTAATACAAGTGAGAAGCAAAACATGCAGCCTGGTTACTTTTAGCAAAGATGGCACATTCGTTTTTCTTTGCAAAATCCCCCCTGTTGGGCTCCTCGGGACTGTCGCCGTCAGATGTCGGCTGCTCTTCATGAGCTAGCTTGTAAACACCGTCTCCGCTTCGCTGCATGAATTGTCTGTTCACAGATGTTCCCGACTTTCATTTTCTTTAGCAGCGACTTTGAAACATATTTTGGTGCGTCCGGAAAGATGGTCGGAACGGTGTCATCAGTAAGTATGTGACCGGCCTCTACTCCAGTTCACCGTTGATTGTTTTATACGTGCTCTGAATGAAAACTTGCTCAAAAAAGCGCTCGCACACAACGCTTGCTTCGTTCAGCCCTCTGTCTGCTTTCTTTATGATCTGTGACCAAAGCTCACAGCGATCGGCGTCGATTGATACACGGACGAGAGAGGAACTCCCTTGCACAAGCTGTAACCGCTGTTGCAGCCCGGTACTGTCCCTTATGTCGCGTCGTCTTTCCGTCGTCGTGCACGCATTGCTTAGATGTTCCAAGTGGAGAGCACAGACGAGGTTTCAACAACACACCAAGGAAGCTCAACAAAAAGCGAAGAACATGCAGAACAACGAAACACGAATTCCTCAAATCAACGCGCGAAGGCGGTCTGCGCTCGTCTTTGCATGCAAGCGAATGGAGCTCGGCTCGGCGCACCGCACCCCTTGGCACACCTGTTACTGGCAGCGTCCCTGGGTGTCACGCACGCTTTCATCGCGGCGGCGACCTCGCTCCTCTCTTGTTCTACGGCGCGGACGACACACTGCCCAAGACTCTAGAGCACTGTAGCTCTGTATTTCGCCCCGTGGAATATGTTAGAGTAAATAGAATGAAGCAGCGGCGATCAGGAGTCTATGTGACGAGTGCTATAACGTGATTAGTTTGGTTTGTTTGGTTTGTTGGGTTTACCGTCCCAAAGCAACTCAGGCTATGAGAGACGCCGTAGTGGAAAACTACGGTTATTTCGACCACCTAGGGCTCTTTAACGTGCACTGACATCGCACAGCACAGGGGAGCCTTGCTTTTCGCGTCCATCGAAAAGCTGCCGCCGAGGCCGAGATTAGGTAATGGTCAGTGAGCTGCTATACCGGAAAGAAGGTGGGAAGACGTAATTTAAAGAGGGACAAAGTTATTTCGATGCGCCTTTTAGTAGCAATTAAGAGCTGAAGTTTTATTGGAATTCAGCTTAATCTAGCCGATTTTTCGACAGTTCTTTGGGGATAAAACACAGGCTGTTCGAAGTTTTGCTATCAAAAGCGCCAAATACATGTATAGAATTATTCCTGATCGGTTTCGAGCTGGTTGCTAAGAATATCCTGCAATGCGCTCCTTTTGTCGAAGAAAATATTACGATATATTTTAGCCAATGGGCAGACGTCAGATGTTACTGCTACGCATGCCGTTTTTATTTTTGCGCATTTTATCTAAGTGCTATATATGCTTAGCGTACTTTTTTTACTGTTTACCTGCTAATAATAATAATTAAAATAATAATAATAATAATAATTAGTTCAAAGGAAGGGAAAGGCGCAGAGTCTTTCACACTCGCTCTGTGAACACTTGAACCGCGCCGTAATAGAAGGGATGAAGGTGAGAGTGAAAGTAGAAACAGAAAAAGGGAGCCGTAGTGGAGGACTACGGAATAGTTTCGACCACCTGAGGATCTTTAACATGCGCTGACATCGCGCAGCACACGGACGCCGCTTCGTTTCGCCTACATCGAAACGCAGCCGCCGAGGTCGGGTTCGAGCCCGCAAACTCTGGCACAGTAGTCGGGCGTCTTACCACTGCACCACCCCGGCGGAGCTTACTGTTTACCTAATTGCTATATTTTTGTCGCTCTAAAACTTTTTCCTCCTCCTTCGCGGTTGCAGCCAAGAGGATGCGTAAAGAAAGAAGTCTGCCACGTCAACCGGGTCAACAGCCAGCTGACGAAGAGGAAGCAGCTCAGAATTCTGCAACCATGGAGCACAGCGGTGGCGGCGACGTTCCCTCCCCGGTGGACAAGATCAAAGCAGATGATGGGCAGCGGGTCAAAGGAGGACAAAACCTGACAGCTTCTAATTCGAAGAAGCCCTTCCCTGCAGGGGAGTCTTGCGTTTCGGATGAGAGGAAGCGTACAGCACCCGAGTCAACTGAGTCAAGGTCACCATCTGCAGAAACCGACAGGACAGGTAACCCGCATCAAAGCAGCGAAGAGCAGCGGAATCAGGTGAGTTAGAGAGCAAAGCCGATCCGTCAGTTTTGCCCTAAACAAGCGCGCGGCCGCAGTAGGGAACCAATTAGTTTGCCCAACCCTTATTCTCCAATACTCAAGCTTCACTATTATGGAAGAAATGACTAAAGTTCCGTAATAAACTTTTTTAATTACCTCAGTTCAGTTACCATTGCCAAAATAATAATAATTGGTTCACGGGAAATCAAAGGCACAGTATCTGCCACACTTGCTCTGTGGACACTTGAACCAGGCTGTAGGGAAAAGAAGAAAGGTGTGAGTGAACGTGGAACGAGCGAAAGATGAGCTATAGTGGAGGGCTACGCAGTAATTTTGACCATCTGGGGATTTGTTTGCTGATATCGCATAGCGAACGGACGTATTACCGTCTCGTCTCATTTGAAACGTAGGCATGAGCCAGAAATTAGGAGCAAGTCGAAGCTATATTAGGTCATGTGAGTAATACCGGCGCTTTATTTCGCAACCGTAACTTAAAGCATTAGGTGCACTGAATGATCGGTGTAGACGCGACGTCTGCTAGTAACGTGTGGCAGTAGCTATGGCGCACAGTTGGACCCATTTTCTTGCGGCGCTGTTGTGGCACGCCGTGTACTACGTACACTCTTTGCCAAAAGTAACCGCGCAGCCCCGCCAGCAGGCGCAGATGGCACGGGGCCGAGCGTCTGCTCTACCATCATCATCGCAGGCCGCTGCTCTCCAGCGGAGAGTTGGTCGGCTGGTTCCACAACTTAAGTCTAAGCTGGCTGACGTAAGCATGCAATCTCGCTCTCCTTCCTAGGATTATAAAACGTAAGCTGGTATCCATAACGTGCGGCGTCAGATTCGGCGCGTTCGGAGCGCTGTGATAGCAAAGGACGGTCCGCACAGCAAAATTGGCATAACTTGCTCAGCACTCCTTTATGGCAGGCGCTGTGAAGCTGCGCTCTACGTCACTGCTCCTTCGGATTTGATATCAGTACAGTGTTTCCTCGATTGTAGCAACGACTGGGCAAATAGTTGCTTTTCTGCTCGTTGGAGTGTCGGGAAAGAAAAACGATGCTTTTTTTTCCTGTGATTCCCATTCGTCTGTTGTGTCGACCGCTGGCTTGTTGCAATGATTTCTTAGGATGCAGGAGAGACTAATAACATATTCCCAGCTGCTTTACATTTCGCGGCATTTGGTAACCTACAAAGAGTGCATGATGTTTTTCGCGTTGGCCAATGTATTCGTCTCACGAGCGAACTGAATGAATATTTGAATGAATTATTTTCTCATGTGCGGCCTTTTTCTTCATTAGATACCATATGACCATCCTAAGGTCAATATGATCTGGACAGGAACAAAAGCTCTGACTCGAAAACTTTTATCTGTGATATATGTTTAATATTATTATAATAATTGATTCACAGGAAGAGAAAGGCGCAGCATCTGTCACACTTGCTCTGTGGACACCTCAACCGCGCCGTAAGGGAAGAGCGGAAGGTGGTAGTGAAAGTGAAAAGAGAGAAAGAGGAGCCGTAGCGGAGGGCTACGGAGTATTTTCGACCACCTGGGAATCTTTAAGGTGCGCTGATATCGCACAGCACACGGACGCCACTTCGTTTCGCCTCCATCGAAACGCAGCCGCCGAGGTTGGGTTCGAACCCGGGAACTCCGGCACAGTAGTCGGGCGTCTTACCACTGCACCACACCGGCGGGTGATATATGTTTCTATTACTCGCTTTTCTGTTACAAAGAGAAGTCCATTTGTCGAAACGTTGGTTCGGCTTGCTAACTGAGACTCCCCATCTACCCTACTTCAGTGCGCTCATGTCACCCAGCCACTTGTTTGGTAGTTTATTTGCTGCTGGAATAGGAACTTCAAGAGAAACACAAGGTCGCTTTCACAAACCTGAGACTCCCGCCCTTGCTGAAGACCATGATCGCAACAGGCTGAAGTTTGAGCGCGAGGTTCAATGCAAGTAGAAGAACAATTCTTTCGTAGGTGCCCTTCGTAATAGCGAAGCTTTCTTGGAGGAGGATATACTGAGAAGCATTTACACTACTCATTCGCAGCTGCCAAATATTTTTAAGCAGTTGCTACATGTTCTCAAATTGCGGGATTCCTTTTTAGCGTCACATTCGCGAAAATCCTTATGCACTTCTGCGCGTTAGCAAGCAGAGGTAAACGTGACGCAGGCATGTTCGCCCTACACTATAGGCATGCATAGCCGCACATAAAACAGCAGAAACTATTGCCTTGGTTTTGATCTTTACATGTAGCTCGCTGAGAAATAGGAAGTGCTTTTGCGGACTAGCTGTTTACAAATTAAGTAACCACCTCTCCGGTCTTGCTCGCTACCAGTGCCTGGATTCCCGATTAACACTTGGTGGAGGTCGCGGGATTTATCATGCATTTCCTCGCCCTGGAGACCCGCAACGCCGGACTCCGACCTCAATGGCCGATTCTAGCACCAACCCTAATGGCCCCGCTCCTTCGGCCCCTTCATTTCAATGCTCCGGGGTGCTTCGACAGCGGGACACGCCAGTCTTCTGCGGTACCAACGATCAGGACGTGGAGGACTGGCTTTCGTCGTAGTGAACGCGTAAGAACCAGCAATAAGTGGGATGACGTCTTGAAGCTAAACAACAAAAGTAGCAAAGTTGTGGCTCGGAAATCACAAAGTTGCCATCTCAACTTGGGCCTCGTTCGCGTCTAGTTTTGTGGATGTCCTCAGTCGGCCTGCGGTCCATACTGTTTGCGTGACTAGGTGTAGCAGGCATTGGTTAGATTGGGCAATAATAAAAAATAAATTCCCTGCTTGCACCACAGAAACCTTCACTACCTACATCAAAGATTGGCTGGTTGGTTGGTTGGTCCATAGGAAGAGAAAGGCGCAGTATTTGTCACTTGTTTCGTGGACTCCTGAACCGCGCGGTATGGGGGGGGGGGGGTTAGTTGGGAGTTAAAGGAGAAAGAGAAAAAGAAGAGCCGTGGTGGAGGCCTACGGAGTAATTTCGACCGCCTCGGGATCTTTAACGTGCGCTGAGATTGCATAGCACACGGACGCCTCTTAGTTTCTCTTCCATCAAAACGCAGCTGCGGAGGTCGGGGTCTAACCCGGGTACTCCGGCAAAGTAGTAGGATGTCTTACCACTGCATCACCCCGGCGCGGCGGCTACATAGAAGAAGTTTTAGATTTGTGCCATCGTGTCAATACATCGATGCCTGAAGCCGAGATTTGCCCCATCATGAAGGGCATCCACGTTGGCGCATTCCACATGCTCATGGTCGAAGATCCCCGTACTGCAAGTGATGTCATGATTTGTCAAAGCTACGACGACCTTCGTCGCCAACGCGTCGTTCGTCTACAACCTGAAGCCACGGTCGCGACCACATCTGATGCCACTCTCAGCTACACCCTCATTCAAGGAATCAAAAACATCGTACGAGAACAGGTTGCACAGCAATTATCACTAATTCCAAATGTTCTGCAATCTAGCTCACACCTGGCTTCGACGATACACCAGGTTATTCAGGAACAAGTTGCCGAAGCACTTCCGCCCCCTTGACAACCAACTCTTTATGCCGCTCCGCTCACTCATGCCGACGCTGTCCCGACTCTCATGCATAAAAGTCGACAAGATGCTCAGTAGAGGTGTCATTCAGCCTTCCAGTAGCCCCTGAGCATCCCCGTTTGTTTTAGTCAAGAAGAAAGACTGATCGATTTGATTCTGTGTGGACTGCTGCCGCCTTAATGCGATCATACTAAAGCACGCCAATTAGCTATCTCGAATAGACGACGCGCTGGAGACTTTGCATGGAGCGAAATTTTTCTCTTCAATCGATTCACGATCTGGCTACTGGCAAGTTGAAATGGCTGAGGACGATTGCCCCAAGACAGCTTTTGTCACTCCCGACGGCCTCAACGAGTTCAACATCATGCCTTTGGCCTGTGTAACCGCCCGCCACCTTTGAACGCATTATGGGCAATATTGTCAATGCTTTCAAGTGCACATATGTCTTTGCTACTTGGAGAATATCGTCGCACTTTCATCCGACTCCGCTACCAACCTGATTGGCCTTGAAACTGTCTTGCAATGTCTTATTGATGCCGTTCTGCAACTCAATCTAAAAACGGGCCGTTTCACCGCTTGCGAACTCACTATTTTAGTGCATTCAGTTTCCAAGAATGGCATCGTTCCTGATCTATCTAAAATCCACGCTGTCGCTGAGTTCCCGAAGCCAACATCTATCAAACAATTACGGAGCTCTGTAGGCTTGTGTTCCTATTTTAGGCATTTTGTTCGGACCTTTGCGACCGTCATCGCCCCTCATGCGGCTTCTCATCGCTCACAAAGATTTTTCTGCCTGGTCGCCGGCTTGCGATACTGCTCTTACGAAATTACGCACGATACTTACCTCCCCCCCCCCCCATATTGCGCCATTTTTGCTCGGCTGCTCTTACCGAAGTGCCCACCAATGCCAGCGATGCCAGCATCGGCGCTGTTCCTGCCCACCGAAAACCTGGTGCTGATGAATACGTTGTGATGTACGCAAGTGGAATGTTAATTAAGGCCGAGACAACTGCTTAGTGACAGGTACGGAATGCTTGGCCATTGTTTTGGAGCTTCAGAAATTTCGGCCATACTTGAATGGGCGCCTATTCGATGTTGTTATGGACCACCACGGTTTGTATTGGTTGTCTTCACTGAAAGACCCCAACGGCCGTCTCACCTGCTGGTCGCCTAAATACAAGAGTAGGATATCCGAGTTGTCCATCGTACAGGGAGCAAGCACTCCAGCGTAAACGCTTTGTATCGCTCGCCGGTGCCTTCTGATGCTCCGTTCTCCCCTGCATCCAGCTCCGCCTTGCCTTCCCTGTCCATCGACGACATGCCATGGGAACAGCGGAAGGAACTGTGGTTAACATCACTGATCGATCTTCACACGAACTCGTCACTTTCGCAGGCTCCTCACTCCCTTCGGTGCGACAGTGCTTTTAATGGCGCGGTATGTATACCTTAATCAGTATGTGCGTTTGTGAATCTATCAGCAGCGCCGCAAGCATCCTCCTCTCTATTCGCTGGCTCCACTATAACTTCTTCCATTTCTGTACCTACCATTTTATCGTGTTGGCATCGATTGGCGTGGAACGCTGCCGTACACACTGGTTGGATCATCGTGGCCGTCCATCACCTTACTCGCAGCGTGGAGACAGCAGCACTTCAGGATGCCACCGCACCCAAAATCGCGTTCTTTCTTCATCATTTCACCCTACAGCACCCGGCCCCCCGTGAACTTACAAGTGATCGAGGCAAATCTTTCTACCCGAGGTTGTCGAAGCTTTCCTATGTGAATGTCAAACCATTCACCGGACAGCCAGTGCTTACCACCCTCAAACCAACGGCCCCACAGAACGCTTCAATCGCACATTGGGTGACATGATGTCCAAGTACATCTCTTCCGATCTCTTCAATTGGGACAAGATTCTCCCATTTATAATCTATGCTCACAACGCAGCTCTTCAAGCAGCTATCGGATTCTCGTCATTTTGTATGCTGTACGGGCGTGAACCTTCGCCTCCACTCGACACCATCTTCCCCTACAGTCCTGATATCTGAGTATACATCGCTTTAAGCAGCTCCTAGGCACACTGAAGATTGTCGCAAGCTGGCTCGCTCACTTACTTCTGACGAGCAAACCCAGAGGAAAGCGCACAGCGACAGCAGTCACTCTGTCCACCAATTCTCTCCCGGTGCTCGGTTCGCGAAAAGCACCGATTGATTAACGTGTCTCTGTTATGTATCATTAATATTACACATACACCAAAAAGATTACCATGCTGGCGGCGTCAATGCGAAGGAACTGAGTCGCGGCGACTGATGGTTGGCATAGGTCTGGTAAGAGCAAACGATGAAGGGAGCTTGAAAGATCATGTGACCATCACGCTGCTTCCTGTCAGAGCGGTGGTGGTGGTGAACTCTTTTATTGCGCCTAAAAACAGGGGACCAGTCAAAGGGCCGGTTGCGCTGACTTAGAGGAGGTCGGCGGGGATCCTTTTGGAACGCCGCGGCCTCCACCGCACGCTGGATAAGCCAGCGTTGGTCTGCTGGCTCGGAAGTACACAGGAGAGACTCCCACGTCTCTGGAGTGTTTGTGTTGTCTGTGTTGTAATCTGTACAAGTCCACACCATGTGTATGAGTGTTGCCGGAGTTGAGCAGTGTTTACACATGGGGGCTATCTGATCCGGAAAGATCCTGTTGTATAAGAGGGGGTGTGGGAAGCTGCCAGTTTGTAATTTGCGCCATTGGACGGCCTCGCGCCTTGTTAGATCGCGGTGTGCGGGAGGATATGTGCACCTTTGGAGTCGGTAGTGCTGAAGTATGTCCGTGTAAGTGGTGAGTAGAGAAGCGCGTGATATATTAGTGTCAGCGGAAGCAGGGTGGCTGATCATACTCTCGGCTCGGCAGCTCAGATCTCGACCGAGAGTGTGTGCCTGGGCGTTTCCGCTGAGCGACTCGTGGGCTGGAGCCCAAAGAAGTAAGCGAGATGTGGAAGAGGGTGCTGTAGAATGTAGAATGTGTGACGCCTGGCAAGAGATACGGCCAGCATCGTAATTGCGATAGCCGGTTGAGAGTCACTGATGACGACTTTGGTATTAGGATCGGCTAGCGCTAGCGCAATGGCAACCTCCTCAGCTAAGGTTACTGTTTCTGCATTGCGAATGCTGCAGGCTGTGTACTAGCTGCGGTGAGGGGCGAGAGCTACCACCACCATCGCTGGCCTCGATGGATGGTAAGAGTCGTTCATATACGTGACGTCCGGACGTCCACTGAAGCGTTTCTCGAATTGACGAGCCCGATCAGCCCGTCTCTCGGCGTGGTGTTCCGGGTGCATCCGTCTGGGAATGGGAGGAATGCGGAGTTTTAGGCGATATTCCGGTGTAAGTTCAGCGTAACTTGGGGTCGATCTCGGCTAGGAGATCCCAACTTGCTGCAGTACCGCTCGGCCAGCGTGTGTGAGTGAGAGCCGCTCATACTGGGCGGTGAGGGTTGCCTCGATCAGTTCGCTCACGGTATTGGAGATTCCGAGAGCCATGAGCTTATGGGTAGCTGTGGACATAGCAAGATCTAGGGCCGTCTTGTATGCTTTTCGAAGTGACGTCTCTAGCCGTTCGCTTTCCGCACGCGTGAGACGTAAGTAGGGTCCTGAGAAGGTGATGCGGGAGCAGATGAAAGCTTGAACGAGGCGCAGGAGGTTGGACTCTCGCATGCCATGATGCTTGTTGGATATTCGCTAAAGGAGGCGTCCGATCTGTACAAACGACTGGTCGATGCGTTGGATCGTGATGTTGTTGCTGCCGTTGGCCTGTAGATGCAAGCCCAAGATCCTGATGTTGTCTGCTCGAGAAATCGGGTTTCCTTGCACCTGGAGGTTGATGTCAGGAAGTATATTTGAAAGGCGTCGTCCCGGGGAAGGGATGATGATATACTCGGACTTTGTCGCCGAGCAAGTAAGGCCAACTCTACTTAGATAATCTCCAATGCGTTCGATCGCGGTCTGTAAAGTCTCTTCAATCTGGTCGTAACTGCCGCGCGTGATCCAAAGTGTGAGGTGGTCAGCATAAATGCTGTGATGCAGGTGGGGGATGTCGCCCAGTAGCTTCGGCAGGCCTATCAGTGCGACGTTAAAAAGCACCGGCGAAAGTACGGCGCCTTGCGGCGTGCCACGGTTTCCCGGAGAGATGATGGAAGGATCTCCAGTGCCGGCTTTAAGTTGCACTGTGCGGTCGGTGAGAAAGTTTCGGATGTACGCATACATACGATGTCCAACACCGAGAGCTTGAAGTTGTTGAAGAATCGCTTCATGGAGGACGTTGTCGAATTCCTTGGCAACATCGAGGCCGACGATGACTTTCGTGTCTAGTGTACATCTCATGACTACCTGATGATAGAGAAGAAGCATAATGTCCGGGGCCGCTAAATGAGGGCGGAAGCCGAACATTGTGTCTGGTAGAAGATGGTTGTCTTCAAGGTATCGTGAGAGTCTGGTCTGGATAACGTGTTCCATCAGCTTCCCAACGCAGGACGTGAGAGAGATGGGACGGAGGTTGGCCAAGGTTGGTGGTTTGCCCGGCTTCGGGATGAGGGCTATATTGGCACATTTCTACTCTTGAGGGATGGTACCGCTGGCCCAACATTCTTGAAAATAGTCGTAAGAGCATGAATGGATGCGTCGTCTAGATTCCGAAGCATTTTATTTGAAATGCGGTCAGGGCCGGCCGCCGAAGTCGTCTTGAGGCGATTGAGTTCTGCTCGGACCTCCGCAAAAGTGATTGGAGCGTCTAGACAGATTGTCCGCGCCCTGATAGAAGGGGAGGTTGGTTGTTGGTTCAGGGCGGATGTAAGTATTTATAAGCTCTTGTTTGAGCTCGTCAGACGTGCCAGGATACTGGTGGAAGATTCGCTCGAGCTGTTGGCGTGTCTGGAGCTTGCCTCCTGCTGGGTCGAGTAAATGTCGAAGGAGGTTTCACGTCTTACGAGCGTTTGGAGTCTTGTTCATCTGTTCACATATGTTGTGCCAGCTCTGTCGAGTGAGTTCTATTGCATAGTTCTCGATATTCGTATGTGCGCGTGCCCTGTCAGCAAGTGGTCCGGGACGGAAAAATCGATTGTATCCAATGAATATTAAGCGAGTTCTGCGCGCAGCGACCTCCTTAACCAGCACTGCACTCAAAATGATCGAACTTTGACGCCACACTATCTACCCGCTTACATATTATCATTCCAAGTAAGATAGCGAGGGAGAATTTTACGCCAGCCAGCTTACGCTCGCAGATGGGAAGCAGCGGTCCCCGAAGGCGACCGCTATTCTTTCGTTCGGCCATAATGTCTGCTGTGCCGGCCGGCGGCTGCGGCCTGGTAACTTAATTTTGCTAAGGACGGTACTTTATGTTCCTTCGAAATATGATGCAAGAAAACTTTTTGCCAACTGTGGGGATTCACGATATATATCGACAGAGCTCTCAAACACATATGATTTCTATCACATTTAAAGAATTAGAGGGACTTTTTCCCATGCTGTGATTCAATGCTTTAGAATCCCGGCTGTGGTGTTAGCGTTCTGATTGAGGGGATACAGAAAAGAGCCATGCAATGCTCGAAGTCAGCGCACATTAAAAAATCAAAAATAGCTGGTGTCATAGATGTCTCTTAAGAGGAGAGTGGCAAAAGCCTACCTTTCATCTCCTGTCGTATGACTCTCATTGGTTGTCTCTTGTCGTCCGGCGTTGCAGTGCAGCATATAATTATCATTAGTTTACAGGGGAGGAAAGCCGCAGTATCTATCACACTTTCTCCAGCAGCTGTGTTGCACGGTGCATCGCTCCTGTCGCGTGGCGTTCCTTTGCACGCGTTCAAGTGTGAGAATGCAGATGACACACGAGAACAGATCTCAGGGAATCTCGCGGAATATATCTCGAGCACTGTTCTCGCGCAAGGGATTTTTTTCTAAGCGCCTAGAATAATTTTCGCCTGAAACACCGATTGTCAACTCTGGGGAGTAATGTTATGATATCGACAGAGCTGTCAGACACCGATGACTGTAATCAGATTTATAGAATTAAAGAGGCTTTTTCCTATTCTTGTGATTCAATACTTTGGAATCCCGGCTCCAGTGGTCTCGTTTCGATTGAGGCTATATGGAAGAACTGTGCAATGTACGAAATACGCCCAAATTCAAAAGCCGAAAGGGAAGAATTTATCCGCAGCCCTCCAGTGCAGCTTCTCGCATATATTGAACCACTTTGAGACGTTAAACTGCCTAAAACCAAACCACTGCAAACCAGAATGATTCTAGTGCAGTATAAATTAGGGTAAGAGCCTTAGAAGAGCGGCGGTTCCTTGATCTCTCCACAATTGTGGATACTACTTGATTTGGTTTGAGGGGTTTAACGTCCCAAAGCAACTCAGGCCACGAGAGACGCCGTAGTAGAGGACTCCGGAAATTTCGACCACCTGGTGTTCTTTATCGTGCACTGACATCGCACAACACACGGACGCCTTGCTTTTCGCTTACAGAGGCGTCTGGCAACATAGCAGCTCCACCAAGCTGGCGTCTTTTTGTGCTGAGGCTTTTAGGGTGGCTAGCTACACATTTTGTGCCGAGACCTCTCTATGATGGCTAGTTCCTCGCAGTGCTGGGCGTTTACAATTGCAGTCAGCAGTTATGCTATTTTTGTTACCGACCTTTTGGAGCTTTACTATTATTAGTGCACGTTGGATAATATTGTCACGTCTCGATTGAACGCCAAGGAGGACCCAAAGATAGGACGGGTTTAATAAATCAACCTGGACGAGTCTTGCGCTCCAACTTCCTTCTCTTCCAGGCTCGCGCTTGTGGGGCCCAGTCATCATCTTTGGCGTCGTCTTCTATGCGGCATTTGCCCCCCTCCTCAGGGAGCATCGTCCCGATGAGCATAAAAGGGAGTAAGAGGTCAAGGTCAGTCTGAGTTGTACGGCTTCATGCGTACAACGTGGACGACGTCGGTTTGTTGCTGGCGTCGCTTTGATGCTGACACCTTGTCGGGCACCACCTCATAAGTGACGTCGGTTAAACGTCGCTGAACAACATATGGCCCGAAATATCGCCGCAATAGTTTTTCGGAGATTCCACGGCGGCGAATAGGCGTCCAGACCCACACTTTGGCATGTCATGACATGTCATGTACGAACCCACAGTTTCGTACATGACATGTCGGCGTCTATCTTTGTAGCGTCGTGCATCATGCTCTTGCTGATTCTTGATCCGCACACGCGCTAGTTGGCGGGCTTCCTCTGCACGCTGAGCGATTTCCTCGGCGTCCTGATCGAGATCGTTGGTGTCGGCATTCGGGAGCAACATTGCATCCAGCATAGTTGTTACTGGTCTCCCGTGAAGGAGGCTGAATGGTGTCATACGAGTGGTGTCTTGGCGTACCGTATTGTAGGCGAATGTGACGTAGGGAAGAATTTCGTCCCAATTCTTGTGGTTCACGTCAACGTACATGCCAAGCATGTCTGCGATGGTTTTATTGAGGCGTTCCGTCAACCCATTGGTTTGGGGGTGATAGGCTGTAGTTTTACGGTGACTGGTACCACTGAGGCGGAGAACGGTCTCCAAAAGTTCGGCCGTAAATACAGTTCCTCGGTCAGTTATAATGAGCGCCGGAACGCCATGCCTCAGGACAATGTTCTCCACGAAGAACCGAGCTGCTTCGGCGGCGGTACCCCTTGGCAGAGCCTTGGTCTCCGCGTAGCGGGTTAGATAATCGGTGGCGACAATTATCCATTTATTTCCGGCTGTCGACGTCGGAAAGGGTCCCAGGAGGTCCATGCCGATTTGCTTAAAAGGTGTTGTTGGCACTTGAAGAGGATGGAGTAGGCCAGCTGGTTTTACAGGGGGTGACTTACGGCGCTGGCAGTCTATGCACGCACGTACATAGTGTTTCACTGTCGCAGGCAGTTTTGGTCAGTAGTATCCGTGCTGGACTCTAGCCAGCGTACGGGTGTAGCCTAGGTGACCGGCGGTTGGCTCATCGTGACACGCTTGCAGAACTGCACTACGGAGAACAGATGGGACGACGAGTAGATGACTGTTTCCCCCAGGGCGGAAGTTCTTCTTGTAAAGCACGTTGTTGCGAATAAAGAATGAAGAGATTACTCGGGTGAAAATCTTAGGCACAACGGTAGTTCGTTTTTCCAAGAAATCAATAAGAGGGAGCAATTCCTGGTCTTCTCGCTGCTGTTGGGAAAGCGTTGCGTCATCTATGACACCTAAAAACGCAGTGTCTTCATCGGTCATAGTGAAAGGCTCGACCGGCGCTCGCGAAAGGCAGTCAGCATCCGCGTGCTTTTTTCCAGATTTGTAAATAATTGCCATGTCGAATTCTTGTAATCGAAGGCTCCAACGCGCGAGTCTCCCTGAAGGGTCCTTTAGATTCGTCAGCCAACAGAGCGAGTGATGGTCGCTAACGACTTGAAAGGGGCGAGCGTACAAATAAGGGCGGAACTTCATAACCGCCCATACCACTGCAAGGCATTCTTTTTCGGTTGCCGAGTAGTTCGCTTCTGCTTTAGATAGGGTCCTGCTGGCGTAAGCAATTACTTTTTCCACACCTACCTGGCGCTGCACCAGCACAGCACCTAAGCCCACGTTGCTGGCATCCGTATGAAGCAGTGTAGGGGCGTTGTCATCAAAGTGCGCCAGGACAGGTGGTGTCTGTAAACGTCTCCGCAGCTCATTAAACGCTTGTTCCTGTTCTTCACCCCAGTGAAAGACAGCATTGTCACGCGTCAGCGAAGTTAATGGCCAGGCAATTCGTGAGAAACCAGCAATAAACCGGCGGTAATAGGCGCAAAGACCCAGGAAACGCCGCAATGTCTTTTTGTCCGTAGGTGTCGGGAACATGGCGACTGCGGAGAGCTTTTCAGGATCGGGCCGGACACCTTCTTGGCTAACGACGTGACCTAAGAATTGCAGCTCCTCGTACCCGAAGTGACACTTCTCGGGTTTTAGTGTGAGGCCCGCAGATCGTATGGCCTGAAATACAGCTAGCAGACGGAGTAGATGCGCTTCAAATGTGGCCGAAAACACAATCACGTCGTCAAGATACACCAGGCATGTTTGCCACTTAAGTCCCGAGAGCACAGTATCCATCAACGTCTGAAATGTTGCTGGTGCTGAGCATAAACCGAACGGAAGGACCTTAAACTCGTACAATCCGTCTGGAGTGACGAATGCTGTCATCTCCCGCTCTCTCTCGTCTATGCAAAATCGTAAGCTGGCGTCCTTCTTTTTAACAAGTACCACGGGGGAAGCCCAGGGGCTCTGTGACGGCTGGATAACGTCGTCTTTAAGCATTTCGGCCACCTGGCGCTGAATGGCTGCACGTTCTTTCGGAGCTACACGGTAAGGATTTTGTCGAATCGGGCGAATCGAGTCATCCGTGATGATTCGATGTTTTGTCAAAGGCGTTTGGCCGATCCGCGATTCGGAAGCAAAGCAGTCTCGAAATTGATCTATGAGATCCAAAAGATGGTCCTGTTCTGAAGAAGACAAATTTGGACTCACATCGACGATGGTTACGGGCGTCTTGCACATTGATCCTTCCTGTTGCAGTGAGAAGCAGTGCTGCGCATTTGGGATGCTGTCGAAAAAGGCCACAGTTGTGCCTTTCGGAATTTGCTGACGCTCGTCGCTGAAGTTTGTCAGCAGCACTTCGGTCTGTCCATTGGTCAAGTTGACTAGCCCTCGAGCTATAGAAACACCTCGGCTTAGTACCAGGGCCACTGCCCTTTCAGCGATACCATCGCCGGTATGTGCCATGTCGCACTTCACTTCAACAAGAGAGCATGATCGCGGAGGTAATGTCACTGTCTCATTGGCGACGCGTAAGGGCATCAGTGGTACTTCCGCATAACCAAGGTCTTCATGATTGTTGGTGAAGGCAACAACGCTGTCACGAATGCTGATTACAGCCCCATGAAGACGCAGAAAGTCCATGCCCAAGATGAGATCTTTGCAACAGTCAGGGAGAATAACGAAGCTGCCAACAAACACCGCGTTTCCTATTCCTATCCGGGCAGTGCACTTCCCTGTCGGTGCCAGTAGCTGGCCCCCAGCACTTCTTATTACTGGCCCAGTCCATTCGGTTTTTACTTTGCGCAGCGTGTTAGCCAGTTTCTGGCTAATAATTGAAAAATCCACCCCGGTATCCACCAGAGCATGTACCTCCAGCCCATCAATGGAAACGGCGAGGTCAGCGCTAACAACGTTATCTGGGTTGCTTGTCTCTTTCGGCATTTTCGGCGGAAGTGCGGCAAGGTCAGCGGTATCAGCTTCGTCATCGGGGCTGCTTATCTGGTGCGGCATTTTCGGTGGTAATGTAGGCGGCATTTTCGGCGGTAGTGCGGCAATGTCAATACTAACGGCAGCGTCAGAAGCACGGGCTGTCGGCTGTTGCGGCGGTGGTGAGGGGTTTGACACTTTTAGACTGTGTGCAACCTCCCCTCGTGAGGTTGCGGCTGTTAGTTTCCCCGGTGAGGGCTAGGGGACCGCCGTCCGCCAACGTCAGCATTGCCACGACGCATCGGCGGAGAATAAAGCTGTGGCGATGGGGAGGAGCGGCGGCGGAAGCCCGGGGATTCGGTTTCCCTGCTGACCGGAAGGCCGTCCTCGGTTTGGGCAGTGTCAGCGTCGAAGCGGCGGCGAGCAGAAGCAGACGTAAAGGCCTGCCCCTCTTCGCGGTAACGGCAGTACCGATATACGTGGCCAGGTTGTCCGCAGTAGAAACAGAGTGGCCGGCTGTCATAACTGCGCCACCTGTCCGTTCGGCGTAGTTGAGAGCGCCTGGAAGGCGCCCACTGAGGCCCCTGGAAGAATTGCGTCTCCTGACGGCTTGGTGAGCTCGGTGAGGCGTGGTCTGGAGGCGGGCGACGTAGGACCGCGGCGTAGCTCTCAGATTGCGGCTCGTGATAAGGTGCAGGAATGTTGGCCGTGTAGTTGACCGGTTGTGGAACGCGGTATGGTGGTTCGGAAATGGCTGCCGCGTTGTCGACTGGATGAAACTCGTTGCACTGGGCAGGCGGTGTTAGGGAGCGCCGAATTTCATCCCTTACAGCCTGCACGAGGGCCTCTGACGACTGAGCTTTCGTAACCGTAATTCGCTGCAACTCCTCAAGGACAATTTCTCTAATCATGTCTCGAAGAGTGGTCTGATCTGTTGCAGGCAACGCCGCCGCAGTCGTCGGGGCACAGCTGGCTGGTCGGTTGTACTGGCGGCACCGATCTTGGAGGGCTCGCTCTATAGCCGTAGCGTCCTTAATGAACTCACTCACGGTTTTAGGTGGGTTGCGTACTAAGCCGGCAAACACCTGTTCTTTGACACCGTGCATGAGATGCCGTAACTTCTTTGGCTCACTCATATCAGGGTCGGCACGGCGAAAAAGGTGAGCCATGTCTTCCGCAAACATAGCCATGCTCTCATTCGGCTTCTGGACACGCACTTCAAGCAGGCGCAGTGCATTGTCGCATCGATCAGTTCTCGCAAAGGTGTCTACGAGCTGGCGGCGGAAGTCATTCCATGTGGATAAGCTGGCCTCGTGGTTTTCAAACCACGTTCTAGCATTATCCTGAAGGGCAAAATAAACGTTGCAAAGTTTGTGATCTGCGCTCCATTGATTAATCTTGGCCACTCGCTCAAACTGGTCAAGCCAGTCCTCGACATCTTCAAACGCTTCCCCGCGAAAGCACTCTGGCACCTTGGTGTTCTGAAGAGTCACCGGCGTAGGGTTGGGATGTGCCATGGCTTGGGAGACCTGATGGACTTGGTCGTTTGAAGAGTCGCTTGGCAGATAGTTGTACTCCGGGGCTAGGCCTAGAAGGCGGCGGCTAGCGCGATGTACAGGCGTGTCGATGTCTGGGATTCGCTGTGGACAGCGGAAGGAGTCTTATGCATACCCAGCGCGCTCCACCAGTGTCACGTCTCGATTGAACGCCAAGGAGGACCCAAAGATAGGACGGGTTTAATAAATCAACCTGGACGAGTCTTGCGCTCCAACTTCCTTCTCTTCCAGGCTCGCGCTTGTGGGGCCCAGTCATCATCTTTGGCATCGTCTTCTATGCGGCAATATTGTTATCCAACGTACAGTCTTCGTCAAAAATATACAGCCCAAGGGGTTCGCTTCTAAGCACTCTAACTAGGCTCCTGGAAAAATTACTGGTGTATGAAGTTAATATTAGAACACAGGGACGATTAGATGTCCCGTGCGCGGGATTTAGAGCGCTGCAAATGCGTAATGAGCCTCGTTACGAGGCTTAGAAGCAAAACCCTTGGGCCGTATACTTTTGACAAAGACTGTACATTGTTATCCAATAATAAAGCTAAGTTGAATAGTATTGTTAAGGCATTTTTTGCAAGAGCAGGGAAAAATTTGATAGATGCAAATGACAACCAACACTGCTAACTGAATGCAATATTGCCAGCAGTGTTAATATTAATTTTTAACTCGAAATTCTGTGTGCCATTTTGTTACTTCATTTTTTTTTGAGGCAGCCTTCAAACCGCCCCTTTTTTATATCTTGCAATTAGCACACAAATTAATCAGCTCATAAACATGTAAGTCTTGTTTATGCGTAAGCCATAAATGCCACAAAAATAACCAGGTGATAGACCGCAAAACGGAGCACAATACCTGTTACAAACTTAATTATATTTTTTACTCAGACAATAGACGATTTAAACAAGCAGCTCTCAGTGAGACAAGCCAAAATTTTCAGTCTTTGCCAGCACGTCACATAGCCGTCACGTCACGTAGCACGTCATACTGGCTGAGGAGCGGGAGGCTGCATGACGGCGCTCTGCTGGAATGGCGGCTGGTTGGAAGGTTGGTAGGATGGTGGCTGCAGAGCGGACGGCGGCTGTGATTCGAAAAGAAGCTATTGCACAGGAGGCAGCGCAGGCCGACGAAGAACCGCTGCGTAGTTCATAAAACGTGGCTCCGACAGCGACTTAGGTGGCGAAAATGTTTGACGTATTTCTTCACGCACGGCTTCGGTGACAGCAGCAGCAGTCGGATTAGGTGATACAAGATTAAACTTAAGGAGCTCCTCGCGAACTATCTCGCAAATCAGCTCTCGCAGAGAGTGATGTTCAGTGGACCCGTACAATGTGGCCACACTGCTGAAGGGCTGACCACAGGCAGACTCAGTGCGCCGGCATTGATGTGCAGGGCTCGCTCAATGAGGGTAGCTGCAATGATGAAGTGCGTGACGGTTTGAGGTGGACTGCGAACCAAACCAGCGAAGAAGGGTTCTTTTACACCATGCATCAGGTGGCGCAACTTCGCTGATTCCATCATGTCGGGATCAGCCCGCCGACAAAGACACGTCACGTCCTAAGAGAGCATGGCCACGCTCTCGTTAGGCAGTCGCACACGAGCTTCTAGGAGGCGGCGTGCGCGATCACGGTGGTCGTGCTAGGCAATAGTATCCCGCAGCTGCTGGAGAAAGGAATCCCAGCTTTAAAGACGGGCTACCCTATTCTCATACCACGTTTTAGCACAGTCCTCAAGTGCGAAATAGACATTGTGCAGCTTCTGCGCAGGGTCCACTGATTGAATTGCGCCACTTGCTCGAACTGGGTCGATCCAGTTGTTGACATCTTCCCCAGTACCACCATGAAACTTGAGGGCACACGAGGCTGCTGAAGCAGCTAATGATATTGAGTTGCCTAGGCCATTGCAGAAATTCCGAACTGCTGGTCGGATGACGCCGGGAATACAGGTAGAGACGCAAATTCCGGCGCCAGACCACGGAGGCAACGGCTGCAGCCATGAACAGGTGTCTATACGAGCGGTAGCCTGTCTGGACTCGATGAGCGGTTGCGAGAGGCACGAGACATGGGGTTTAATGCCGCACCTCCACCAGAGTCACGTAGCCTTTTGAGCTCCTAATAAGAACGCTTAACGGGGGGTTAATCCTGAAGGCACAGGAGAGCGGGTCCAGAGCACCCAGAGAGGGTCGGCACCACAACTTCAGCCTCTTCTAACCGAACGGCATGGGGGCCACTTCTTGGGTCAGCGCATGCTGTTGCACACACTACAATACTTTTGACTCAGACTATAGACGATTGAATCAAGCAGCTCTCAGTGAGACAAGGCATAATTATCAGTCGTTACCAGCAAAGAAATTATGGATAAGACAGTTTCACTGATTTGCGTTTTTTCTTCATGCTATACTGTGTACATTTTTTCTCTCGATGACCACATTTGCTATGGTCTTTAACTGAGCCTACAGCAAGTTTAAATCCATTCAAATGCATACTGATCAGCTTTTCTAAGAAGGGAAATCGAGCGATAAATGTTCTATCCTTACACACGTGTAAAAACATGGATGCTGGCGTGTGCTGAATTACAACACATTATATTTTGGTTAGTGCGCAAAGCTTCTTCATTTTCTCACTTGCCAGCAGTGAAAGCATTAAAAGACCTAAACAAATTCGATGTACTTGGCGGCGTTGTCAAACGGGACACGCGAAAAATGAGAACACATGCAATTAATTGAGCGCATAAAACGTTTCGTCAAAAGCTTTAACACCAACAGTTATATAAATGTCAAACATAGCAAACGCCGAAGGTATGTAAACTGGCAGTGCGCAAAAATGGCACACAGCGAAGTGCAGCGCACAGCAGTAATTCGATTGCGAACCAGCGTGCACTGCGCATTTCCACTCGCAAATGTAGGCCCGTCTTTGACGCATTTAGGATTCTTTTTCTCTAGAAAGTTCAAATACGCACGTTCTTTGCGGTTATTTTCTTCGATAAAAGCTAGCCAGAGACCCAGCTCTAGCTCGATCTCCAAGGCGATCGTCGGGTGTCTTGGCACAAAATGGTGGACCGCGTCACCACTAAAATGGAGTAGTTGTGGGCCCCACTCCTCCGCCAAACTGTCCCGAAGAGGATATACGGCTCAGCTTAGGATGGACACAGTAGCGGCCGATGACGTCACCATGTAATAGCGTCATAGCCTGTCATCTCGTGCCATAACATACAACGAAATCACTGAATTCTACCAATTAAATCGAAAGAGCTACCCACCCTAGGATCGGTCTTTCTCTAACAATGAGGCGCGAAAATAGAGGTCATAAGCCGGAAACTGCATCTGCGCGGTCTGGACCTTCCTGACACAGACCGGGGAGGAAGAAGATTCTAAATGCGAAAATTGCGGCCAAAAAGGCACACTAGAACAGATCATATGGGAATGCGCCGACTCCCCAGGCGCCAGCATGAACATTAATAGTAGAGAAGCCTGGGAGGTTTGGCTGCTGAGCGGAACCCCGCCGTTCACCAGCAGGCCATCCGGCTGGCATCTGAGGCCATGAAGAACTCCTGTACCGTCACTAGTCCTTAGTCTGCGGGGCTCCTCCAGACCCGCCCCTCTAGACTGCGTGCCGGGGACGGGAAACGTAGCACCCCTTTTCGGTGAAAGATAAGTTTGCATTCATTCATTCATTACTCATAACTAGTTACTCATAACTAATGACTGATTAGTACTAGTTCGTGTTTAGTTAAGACTGATTCAAGAAATGTATCCTGCTCTAGCGATGACTTTCCAGCTTTTCCTCATGAGCATTCTCCCGCCTATGGCATGGCCGCGCACTGGTTGCTCGGCGGTTTGTGTAGCGTCACTAGAGCACGTTCTATAATTTAAACGGCAGGAGCTGCTAACTTTGTCAGCTAGGTGGAAACCAAACGTGCCAAAAATAATGGATTCCGAGAGAGCCGCCTGCGCCTGGGTAAAACAGGCTCCTTCCTATGGCTTGGATAAATGAGGCCGTCATATGGTCGCGTGATCTGGGTTGTTTCGGAAGGGCTGAAGAAACAGGAGCACGAGAGAAAAAGCAGAAAGCAGGCGGAGTGTTTAAATTAGGCGTAGCCCCAATACGATTACATGGAAGCGATAATTTTCAAAGCAGTTATCGAATTTCATGGGGCACCTATGATGTCGTTGTTTGGTGCGAGGCGACCTTGAACATCCTAGAACACATTGCGCAACCATGAGATGCCATTTCAGGGGCACTGTATATTTAAACACTGCGAAACATATGGGGTTGCGAGGTGGGAGGACGACCCACAGAGGAACATGGAAACACAACCTACCACACGATTTTGCTTGTTTCGCAGAACACTACAAGGGGTGACCAGTCGTTCGACGTTTTCGAGAGTTTGGAATAAATATGTGACAAAGTGTGCTACATCATTCCAGAGGCAATGTATTTTTAAATGTTGACAAAATAATGTATTATGAAGCTTTATTTACCGCCGACAGCCCTTTATTTTCTGGGTGTTTCTTCGAACCCGCAAGATAGTGGTGGTAAAAACATTTCTTGGATATTTACAAGGAGGTATGTTTGGCGCGGAGCCTTAAGGGCCTCGACCTTGCAAATACTAGGTGGAGTCCCTAGTCAGGGACAGATTGGGAGTTGCTGCCGCCTGCGCACGCCACGTTAAGGCCTAAGGCTCTTTGGGCCTGTAAGTCGCAGCAGCTGAGCAGGGTCGCCTCCCAGTTGTCCCGGAAAGGGTTAGGAGTGGGGGAAAAAGATGGGTTTGTTCGTAGGCCCATATCATGTTG
This sequence comes from Amblyomma maculatum, assembly GCA_023969395.1. Classification (NCBI taxonomy): domain Eukaryota; kingdom Metazoa; phylum Arthropoda; class Arachnida; order Ixodida; family Ixodidae; genus Amblyomma; species Amblyomma maculatum. The sequence continues at coordinate 132,581 of JAJIZL010022073.1, read as the reverse complement.
TAGGTGTCAGCCATCTCCCCACAGTACTGCTTCTCCTGTAGGCTGATATGCTGCAAAAAAAGTCTGAATTCGCTGGCAAATAACAGTCGTTGAAGCTGTGCGGCCTAGTGGGAACTACATTGAAAAAGCACTTTTCAAACGTCATGACAAGAGAACGAAGGGAGTACATATCTAACCCTCCGTTCCGCCCAAGCAGCCGTTGGCACGACCTGGTTCCTTCTCCAGGCAGGGACTCGTTGCCCCTGCGGTGCTCCTTCGTCAGCGATGGATATCTTGGGAGAGATAAAAGTGTCTTCACGGTTGAACTTATTGCTTTTGTGTACGACTATTTTCACTATACATTTATACAAGATTGCAAAAGTCGTGGCAAAAACTGAAACTGGTTGGCCCGTCTTCCCGGGAGAGACTCACTTTCGGCAGAGCCGATGGTACAGAGCAGCGACCTACGACACCTCCCAAGCCAAAACAACCAACTCTTCTTCGGCACCTTCCGTTTACAATTCGGGTTCACACCATTTGGCTTGAACTCTTCAATTACTGGTCATAACCAATGTGATTGTGCAAAGGAAATACTCTCTAGCCCCGTACACGGTCATAGCTGTTCGCAGTGCTGTTCCACACTGAAACTAAAACAGGTAGGTGAGGTAAGGCGATTTTCTATCTCTTTATTTTAAACATGGAAACCGCCCCCATGGGAACTCGTGAGGATGTCCGCTCCCACGCCTCTTCAATTCTATCTCGTCTCACCATCGGTAGTCGATCTCCCGGTCGTCCCCTCGAGGGCACCTGCCTTAACCTTCGCTGTCCAATACAAGGTCCCGACACGGGAGTGATTAGGGGACGGTGCCGTTTCTGCGCTACGCCTTTCTTGTAACGTGACCCGGAGGGCACGCCCTTCCATTTCAAGGACACGGAGGATTAACCAAATAATTCCCCTCTGTCTGAACGCTAGGCGCCCGCTACATCGAAGCACCCTAGTCATCGAGGGCAATGGACGCCCCCGCGCGCATCTTGACGTTCCTTACAGGCCTTCCCCAATATATTACAAGGGCCCCAAATGGCACCATTAAAATTAAGACAACCAAGGGATTGGTCTACGTACGACACCACTTCTAGCGCGGGGTACACAGTAACACCACACCTAAAATTTGCACAACCCTTGCATGCAAAACATCAACAAGCCTTCACTGGGCGAGAAGCAAACAGATTGCATACACAGAAAACAAACAATCACATGCGAACTGGCAATACCAAAATGGTGCAGTCTCTGCAAATGCCTCACAGTCTTGTTCATCGATCATGCAACGTTCATTCTGGTCCGCACTGCATATTTTCCATTCACCTCACTTTCACCTGGCATCACCTCTGTCTTAACCTCTGCCCATGTGTGCGCCTGAGCATATGCCCAATCTTCGCTTACAACATGCCGTAAGGCCGTCTTGGTTGAGGGTGGCAGTGGCAAGTGTTCCTACTAGCAGCCTGCAGAGTCATGCGCAACTCTGGCCTCCATCACGCACCATTTCACGTTCCAGAATGCCCTTGGAGATCCACTACCCCTTTTCAGAGCTTTCGCGAAGAACGTGATCTCATTTCTGTCACGTCTACCAGCTGAATTGGTTATACTTGTCATTGCCTAGTCTAATGAGAGGCACATTTTGTTGTTACCTGCGCTCCCATTGTGGGATTCCATACAAGCGGCCGTCTCACCTTGCTCTAAGCTCCTTTCACAGTCTGAACTGGCGACGATGGAGATCATCCGCCGCATGGCATTACCGAGCTATAGAATTGAATACGCTCGCCTCTCGCTATCCGACTGAACGCTGTCTGGCAATGGATCATACCAAGCTTGCTCCTTTGGTGACCAGACCGGATTTTCACAAGACTGCTCCGATTATTCTGGCTGGTCGTCTTCAGGGACCGCAGTTCTAAGGGTGTTCGCAATACATCTGCCTCCGGTGCAGGGTTTCACCCTTCTCTGACCACTTAACGCGCTTGGCGTACGAACCTTAACTTGATACTTGCAACTCCTCACCTCTGCTGCCCTGGCGATCTGCTTCCGTCTGTCGTTGCGACTTACCTAACAAATTTCGTCTTTGCGATCTCTCCAAAGCTATGCCTTCGGCTCTCTCATTCAACTTGACGCCTTGCCTGACCTGTTCATCTCAGCAGATGCTCTTTTCGGTGCGTCGCACCTTGATCGAATCTGGCACCCGCCCGAATTATCCTCGGGCGTTCCAAGCTCGACCTCACTGCTTTTCTTTAGATGCAGCCACTCGCTTTCACGGCCGTTCGCCTAAGGTAGTTGTTGCACGGGGCTAATTCCGATAACTACGGGGCACTCGTACTAACATTCCTCCCGCTTTTCAACGGCAACGAACACCCTAGGTGTCAGCGCGGCGCACGCGACCACGTTATCTCTGCTATCACGACATGCCATTTGAATGCAACTTTCACTACCCTTAGTGCAAGTCTTTATATTACCGCCGTTGCCATTTTATTTCTTTGTGCTTGCTTCGCGCACTGTGCCAGTATCCAGAACTGGCCGCGTAACCGTTGGCTGTAAGATTGGTATTTCGGCACCACCTGGCTTACTCAGCTGTTCTGCTTTAGCTAGCTTCCGCTCCAGTCCCTGGCGGACAATGGACGCCCTCGTATGCATCTTGGCGATATCCCTTACAAAAGGGAACGGCCCACTGTAGCAGACAGCGGAGCAAACGCAAAGGATGCTCTATTGGAGCGCGCACTACGCCTGCTTCCGTAAGAGTGACTTACAGACCGAGAATTCTAGTCGTCTAATGCTCGGTGCGATTCGTTTATCGCACTGTGTGAGGAATGCGATCAGCATAGAAGTTTACCACTAGAGTGACAGAATTTAAGAGGGAATGGAGCTTGCGTGGTAGCATGTCAGACAACACGAGAAACTGTTGCGATTTCGAAAAGCACCCAGCCGATAGTTACATTCGAAAGGGCACCTAATCGAGGCACCTAAAACATTTATTGCCTTCAAAATGACGCAGAATAATTTGTTACAATTTTTTTTAATGAGCTATCTTTTAATCATCTGTCGTGTTATTGGTGCCCTCCGAAATAGAGAAAATTATTTTCGTAAACTTTTCCTTGCATGTGCTTCCATATTGCCGGCTCTCGACTTGCAAACTCATATATTCGCACAGGGTGTCGAACCGGACCCGGAACTGAACAGAAAAACGAAACCCACCCCGAATTTTCGCCCGGAACCGGAACCGAACCGAACCCAGATTTTTTCGCCATCTTGGAACTGAACCTGAACCGGAAAAAATTGATGGAACCGTTCCGAACCGGTTTGCGTTGTTCCGATCCACTTTTGCAGGCAACTTACCTTCACATTTTTTTTCTTTTATCGCTGCTTGTAAAACGCTCTGCTCGCTTATTTCCAATTAGCCACTACACACCGCAAACATCACAACTATATTGAAAAATAATTCTTGAAAAATGATGAAAAGAACAAATGAAAGTATATTGCCGCTTGCAGAACCCCAATCTCTGGTGTACGGCTACCGTTTCATACACACAAGGGACTGTTGCTGCACTACGCCATGGCGCCGCTCGTCGAGAAAGTTGCCCATTCGAGCACCTTCCTAGGCAGTAAAATAATAGCAGATAATTCGTGAATTGAGTTACATATTTAGGTGAATAAGCACATAGTCATGTGCAACTCAAAAACGAAAAATCGAATCACTTAAAAATAATTTCCCTATGTCATGTTATTCTCCTATCGTTCGACGACGTCCCAGGGAGTCACATGGGCCATGCCACGTGCATAGCAGTCGTATGTGATGTGACGCAAGCATATGCGAAATTGGTTCACATAGACTAGCGAATACGCCGACCTTGATGGTGAGAAGGAAGCATCGGGCGCCAATTTGCCGGTCTGTTCTTGAGTTGTATCTGAACTGTGCACAATGATAGTTCCTTAAGTCAATTTCCCCGTTTATCTTCTCTTATCTTTGTCCCTAAAAACGTCAGCTTATTTTATTTCCCTTGGCAAGTTAAACTGTGTGTGAAATGAAGCTCCAGTGTTCAAAGGTGAAAACTAAGTAAAGAACTAAGTAGAATTACTGTCAAGAGTATTAATTCACAGGCTCTATTTGATGTGCTATTGTTTCTGCTCGTACAAGTATATGGTGTTGAAATACCGAATGCATTTCATCGCTTTATCCGCCATCACGATGCGAATGTATAAAACAGCCTAGAAAGGTGGCACTGAAAGGTAGAAGCTCACTCCTGAGAAAAAACGTAAGTAATGAATAGCCTGGTCTACGGGTTACGCAGCGACGAGAGAGATCAGGGGTGGTGGTGGTGAAAACGTTTAATAAAATATGGGGTTACATGAAGGTTGCTGTGGGGTCAGGCCTAGTGCCCTTCCCCTCACAAACACTAGGTGGAGTCCCTAGTACGGGACCCCAGTGGCTTCCGCTGCCGCCATTGCTCTTTTGACCAAGGCCTTTTGGGCTTTCAGGTCGGAGCAGGCGAGTAGGGTCGCCTCCCAGTCCTCCCGGGTGGTGTTTTGGTTAGGTGCAAAGGCAGGGTTGGAGGGGCACGCCCACACCATGTGGAAAAGGTCCGAGGACATTTCCCCGCAGTGTGGGCACTCCCCGGAGAAGGCACTGTCAAGGTGTTTAAGTGACGCCGGGCACATCATAGTGTTAGTAAGGAGGCGAAGAAACACGCGTTCCTCCGCTCTTGTTAACCCTTTACACGGGTGGGGGTAAATATTGTGCCTGTTTTGGTACAGCTGCGTAATTTCTCTGAAAGTGTAGGCTGGTGTAAATTCTTCTGAGGAGGAAGGAGACGAGGTTGCCCGGTTAGAAAGCGCGCGGGCGGCGGCATCTGCTGCCTCGTTTCCTTCTAGCCCAGAATGGGCCGGAGCCCAGACTATGACGCGGCGGGATGGACTTTCCACGTACGAGCTGTTTTGCAGTAGTCGGTAGGTCAGGTCCGAGCTGTTTTTTAGTAGCCGGTAGGCCAGGTACGGGACCCAGCCCTGTTGAAAGTTCCTACACGCCCCTCGCGAGTCCGTTATGATTGTTTTGGAATCAGAATGTGTTGCTGCTAACGCGATGGCGACCTCCTCTGCCTGTGTTACGCTTCGGGCTTTAAATGTGAGCCCGTTTACCGTTTTGGACTCGTGGATCACTGCCGCCGTGTACCACCCGCCTTGGTGCGGGCCGGACGCGTCCACATAGTACACTCCGGGTTTCCTTTCGTAGTGATGAGCTAAGGCCTCTGCCCTGGCCATGCGCCTACCCTCGTGGTCGTCCTTGGACATATTAGTGGGGAGAGGTTTTGCGTGCAGGGCGTATCGCCACTCCTGGGGAAGCCTTACTCTTTCCTCGGTTACAGTCGTGTGTTGTATGTGTAGACGGGTTAATAGGCGACGCCCCGACGGTGTCTGCGATAGTCGCGTGTATTGACTCGTTAGGTGGGCTTCTCTCAGCTCCTCTAACGAGTTCGTCATACCCAGACCTTGGAGTCTCAGGTTCGACGTGGTTATAGGGAGGTCGAGGGCCTTCTTCGCTATTTTGCGCGTGATCACCTCGAGGATGTTCTCGTCGTGTTTCTTGAGGTGGAGATAGGGGGTCGAGTACAGGATTCTGCTTGTTACAAAGGCATTGGCCAGCCGTAGAGCATCTTTTCTTCTCAGTCCCCCTTTTTTGTTTGAGACTCTGCGGACCATTCGGCCCACCTGGTCTCCCACCTTTTTTAGCTTGTCGAGTGTGGTCGTCGCTAGCTTACGCTGGTGAATGAAAAGGCCCAGTACTCTAATTTCCTCTCTCTCGGGTATCGGTTCTTATCCAAGTCGCAATTCTATCTTGTCTGTGCATTTTTTGGAGCGAAAACCTTGAAACGCAGGAAGAGGGACGCGGTGAGCGGGTCGAAGGAGCCTACGACTAGGCGCTAAGAAAAACAAAACAGAGGAGCGAATGGAAGTAATTAAACAATCGGTGAACCGCAAAGTGAGACCCTCAATATCACTGCACATTTGTCAGCGAGGAAAGGTGTCGAGCAAAACAGCATTTGATCACCACATGGAAGCGTCTTCCTAGGGTCGTCAACGGCGATCAAATCAACAAGCGTTCAACAGAATCCCCCCTAAGAGCTTACAAGCTGAGGACGAGCTTGAACAGTTTTTTATAGAAAGAGATGAAGACTGCCTGAAAGGACTCGGAGATAATGGCAGTTCTCTAAATTTAACAAGTCCAGAGCCTGCCCTACGCATTTGAAAATGTGCCCAGAAAATCATACACTAGGGTATTTGGTAGATTTGGGAGGAGGAGAAGACTCTAATCACTAGCTACAGTAGCGCTTGATCTGCCATCTACGCAAGTCAGAGTCGAGAGAGCATTTCCTAGACTAAAGTATATCCTTTCTTATCATCGAACTTTATGACTTCAAAAAAACTTTGCAATGTCCTCATCCTTCGAGCTTTCTATGCTGGCAGATAAAACATTGGCAGCATTTACTGAGCGCATCCTAAAATACTTGCGAGTAGCCTTGACTTCATATCATGCTTGTGGTAAATTATGTTTGAACATACCAGTATGTCTATCCTCAAAGATAGAAACTATATAGCGTGCCTATGCAGGCAACCACGACATGCATCAAGATGTTGGTCGCATCGCAGCATCGCCTCGCGGCTACAGGACTGAGATAGCTAATTAATCCGGTTCTCCGGCATATACGATAATGACTCCAAAAACCCATACGTGGTGGAGCAATGTCAGTTCCTTTCGGGTCATGGCAAGCTGATGCATTTGCGTTTTACCTCACCAGAAACGCGAAATGCAAAAACGTCCGCGTGTTTTGTGATATATAATCACACATATGGCATATATATCGTTAGTCCTGGGGTGTATGTGCTTGCTTTTACTTTGATCTCATTTCGAAGTGCTTTAGTGGGAGCCCGGAGAAATATAGCACATGTATTAATAGAGGTTTCGCTTTAAACTAAAATGAATTTGATATTGCATGTACTTGAAAAGTGTGGCAAGAAACATTTTCTTTTAAACTTCAGGGCGTGACAGCTTTAGTTATATATGTGCTAATGAAAATAATCAGTATTTCCCCCTTATCCTCATCTAATCGTTGCTCACTCATTAAAAATACTTTGCTCAAGTCTGTACAACCAATTGCAGCCCGTCACAGTTGACAGCAGGAACAATAGACGGATTACTATGTGAATTTTAAGCTTTTAATATGCACCATGAAAGAAAACACATTATTAAAAAAGTGGGCTAAAAATTTACCCGAAGTTTCTTTTTTTTGTGTCAACCTGTTTGAACCCATTTGAACCAGTTCGGGATAGGGTCGAACTGGTTTGTACCGGAACGGAATGTGTATCCCGAGCCGAAACCGAACCCGAACCCGTAAGGCGCGAACCCGAATCGGAACCGAACCCGAAAACATTCCGGTTCGACAGCCTGGCGGTACCTTAAACTTACTCGCCCCCTTCAATGTGTATTCATAGACTCGGAATGCGTTCTACGATATTTATAGCTACCCTTCCCCGATTTACGACACCATAAGTGCACTGTGCAATCAGAAAACTAGGTTGAAATGTTTGGCTCATGTATTCCAAAGGCCCGTAATCCTCCTCACCCAAAGTCGGCACGTCATAGCGATAGCAGCGCCACCGCATCTTGCTTACGTCACAGACCGGTTGGTGTTCGTCTGTATACTTTTCATGGAGAAATAGGAGACCTCCAGAATGGCCTCATTATTGTATATAGTTCGGTATGCCATGGAAGCAATCTTTTTTTTAAGGCGAAAGCTTTTAATGGCTAATGCTGTCGTGGACAAAGTGCGTCCCCTCTTTAGCGGCGTTCTGATTGGCCGAGGCGGGATGCATCCTTGCCATCTGCAATGCCTCGCATGAACGCGCGCCGAGGAACGCCACGCGAAAGGAGCGATGGTGTACTGTCCAAACTCACATTGGAGAAAGTGTGATAGATACTGCGCCGTCTTCTTCCTATAAACCAATTAAAATTATATTTAGCACTGCAACGAATGCCGACGAGAGGCTAGCAATGGGAGGCAAATTATAGGATAATGAGGGTAGGCTTTCACCATTCTCCTATTAAGATACATTTAAGAGACTTTATTTTTTTTTTTCAGGTAATCGTGAGACGTTGAAACATTATGAGCTCAGCTTGTAATGAGTAAAGAACAAAAACAATGCATCGTCCTGGTGTCGGCGATCAGGGCCGAAACTTTGAGCAGCCCATGTGTCTTCCTACAGATGTTGGGGTAGAGGTGTAACTCCTAAATTTCTCGTATATATCTATCATGTTGTCATTTGGAAACTTTTGTTTCCGCAAGACTTACTTTTGGCTGCAATATTTCGGACCCTCTAAAGTAAAACTGTAACCAAAAGTGCGTATCTTTCCACCAACCGCTTACGATTATTTACGAATTTTTTTTTTTTGCTCATAGAAGAAAGGCTAAACTTCCAAGCAGAACGAGGCAGTCAGGCCATCAACTAAACAAGGTGCTTCAAGGAAACAAAAAAAAGCGGAGAGGCCATTATACCGCCCACCTGGTGAGTCTTCGATCAGTAACCCCTTTCTTCTGATCTCGATCCATGCAAAACCAGTCACTCCACTACATTTCCCAATCCCCCTTTAAGCAATGAAAAGTTGTGTAGGGATTTTTTCATACTACGCAATAGCCAATAGAGCTAGTTTAGCCGAGAGGCCATTGACGTACCAAGAGTGAAGGTTTCAAGGAGGAGTCGGAATCGTATCGGCAAAATGGGAGGCCGGCATTCGATTATGACGGGCACAAATCTGGACCCCACACATTGTTAGCAATACAGGCATGGCTTAAGCGTTGTAATTTTTGAATCCTCTCTTTTGATGGGAAAATCAGTGTCCACGTCGATTATTCTATGCTCAAGCTCCCGGGAGTTCCCAAACTACTGTTTTTGTAAGACCCTTAAGGTGGCCCTTAAGTTTTTCGATTTTTTTATGGCAGAGAAACGCGCTAATCTTACTGACGAAAGTGTGCTGTGAATGTTTTCCACCACTCAAATTCGCGTTTCGACTTCTTCAACGCCGGATAGAGGCTGTGGTGATCATTTTGCCTGTGTAGTATTGACTCAATGATCCGCTCTCGGTAAGCGACGCGAACACGAAGACAAAGGACAATATAAAAGAAAGCCACAGTACAAGCACTGACTCACAACTATGCCTAAGCCCTTTACTCCAAAGCCCAGAAAAAACAAACATGAAGAAAACGAAACAATCACGTGAAACAACCCCTGGGTTCACTTGCTGCACAAAAAGTCACTTAAAAAAGACACCTCTTTGCTTGAAGGAGCACGAGAAGTCTTGCTGACACACTTATTGTCCGTTCAAAAAAAATATGATTCCGCTATCTCTCTCGCCATCTTCTCTTTGTGGCGATACAAAATCCTCACCTTGTCAAACTTAGGAGTGCACTTATTCTTCTCCTTCTTCATTATTTCACATGACTGGCAATGTGATACCAGAAACGTTTTGTCCTTTTCACTTTCCAAGTTGTTCCGGTGTTCCTGCAGTCTCTTAATAATACACCGTCCTGTTTGGCCTAGATAACTGGCTCCACAAGAGAGTGGAAGCCTGTACACAACACCTCTCTTGCATCCAACAAAAAAGCAAAGAGGTGTCTTTTTTAAGTGACTTTTTGTGCAGCAGGTAAACCCAGGGGTTGTTTAACGTGATTGTTTCGTTTTCTTCATGTTTGTTTTTTCTGGGCCTTGGAGTAACGGGCTTAGGCATAGTTTTAGGTCAGCGCTTGTACTGTGGCTTTCTTTTATCTTGTCCTTTGTCTTCGGGTTCGCGCTGTTTAAATTAATAATGAATAAGTACCAACTCGCCCAACAAAGTATCTCAGTAAACGAATCGTTTCCACTGTGAGACTGCTTTTAGAAATGGCCTGTAGGGCCGATGGCTGTATTTAGTATTCCGTACATTCTTTAGCATACAAATGCACCTTGTTTGCTGAAAGCAGCAACTTATTTGTAAGTGCAGGATACTATATCCACACACGTTTGCATGAATCCATACTCATAATATGTTTCGAATTATTCATGCCTACTTGACAAGAGTAACATTTGCGAGATCAAGGCACGGGATATGATGGGCTGCCTTTTAAGGGAAAGGAATGGACTTTCTTTTCATGACCACCGCCTTTTACGAGTTACATTGCTTGCTAAGCTACGGGCAGAGCTCATCTTCTTCCGTCCCTTCTTTACTGTTTCTCACGCGATCACAATACTCATTTCGATTCAAGTCACCCACTTGTCCACCTGTCTGCATTATGTATTTTAAATATTTGGTTCATGCAAGCGGTGCATATCGTTTGCGCTGCGTTTATCTTCATCTTGTAGCCGCATCTAGTCATCAACAACCAACCACTGCTTGAGAAGAAAGGCGGGCCACAGCCAACCAGTGGCCCACGGAACTGGAGAAGCGAACGCAACGCTCCCGGCGGAGTATATTACGGGCAAAGCTGCTCCAACCGAAGGAAGGCCTACTTCGAGGTGAGAGGCGTACAACACCCGTCGTAACTAATGGAAAACTTGAAAAAAAAAACTTTTGCTCGAACGATTGTAAACCTCGTTCGGCTGAAAGCGCGTCGCGGTCACCATAACCCGGAATCACCAGGTACTTGTAAAAAGCAAAGCACGGAATATTCTATCAAAATTAGACCCGAACTACTATTTGTGCACTGTTCAGAGTCATGCCACAGCATTTCTATCCCACATATCATACATCAGCCAGTCAAGTTCCAAGGTGGTTAGCTATTGTGGTTAATCTAACCGACGACATGTAGGTGCGCCGTTGCATTATAAGGGCTAGGCGCTCACCGTGAAGTGAGACAGATGCTGCATCTCTTCAGAAAGACACGTGCTCTATAGCGTCAACTCTTAAGCTGTGCCTATGCCTCTCCCGATATTTATTTATTTTTTTTATTTTTGAGCCCTGGTCAGCACTTTACCCAATACGGGATGTGATGATTGCCTCTCGTTCATGAAGCTTGCGAGTCTCTTGCAATACCGCGGTGAACGGCATGCTCAATCCCCTCGGTGCCGTTCTTGAAACTGACACACTCACATTACGGCAAAATCAGAGCTGAAGATGCTCACTGAGGAAGCTGTGTCGTACGCGCGGCGATTAACGTAATCATTTAATGTCTTGTAGGTTATCACATTCTACTTCTAAATTCACTAACGACAAGCAGACCAATTATAGTCACGCATGCAAATGTATCAAAGTGTGCATATATATATATATATATATATACACACACATGCAGGAGAGAAGCCAACAGTCGCCGAGGCCAAAAAAAGAATTGGGGATTGTACTTTGTCTTTTTTTAATTTTTACTTCGGTAATCACATAAATTAGTAATTAATTCTGTTTAGGGGACAGATATACACACAAGTAAAATTTATAAAAAAAGGCGAAGTACAGTCTCCAATACTGTCATTGGCCTCGCCGACTGTTGGCTTCTTTCCTTCGTGTACGCTTTATTAAAGGAAACTTTTTTTACTTGCCCTGTTGTATCATGTTACACGCTCAACCACTATATTAGGGCAGGTAGCAGCAAACCCAAACCACCCTTGGAAAAAAACGGTTTGCCGGGCACAATGCCGAGTCAAGAAACTGTTTACTTTAATAAAGCGGAAATCTCGCTTTATATATTTTATTAGTTTAAGCGATCAAGTGCCTCTTGTTCCCCCATGTGATATCCAGCGGGTGTACGGCAACACCACAAATTGTCTCCCCTGCTCGCCTTTATTAAAGTCCCTTTAGTGTCTTGGCAACATATATCCAAAGCTGCCTTGACTAAGGGGATAATAGAAGCTTTATTTGAAATTAACATGCGGCGATTGCACTAAGCAGGAGGGATATGAACATGCTTCTTCAGGGCAATAAGAGAATAAGATAGGCGCATGTTATTTACCGGTCTTCTTTTCATCAAGTGTTCATTCTTTTACGAAATATTTTTATTCTAATGCACGTTTACCCCTGCTTCTTCTTTTTTAGATTCTATACATCAAACTTAGAATGATTTTACGTTTCTTTTTTTTGTTACGTTTTGTTTTATTTTTCGATCGTTTTGTTTTTCTACAAGCCAGACATAAGCCGTCAGTCGGTAGTGTGTGAATCTGCGGTGTCGGCGACATTCTTTCCCTTCTCTTCTGTGTGATACGGACAATGCAGTGCCAGCATTCGCTCATTATTCAGCTAAGAGCAAGCAAATAGTCTTCAAGCAGGTTCTACTGGGCCTAAATGAAACAGCACCTGCCAAAAATGAGCACTCGGCTTTCTATTAGTATCCTTCCACTGATCGACACTGTGATGGCCAGGAGGCCAGCGTGCTATGCAGAGAGTTTAATACCTTATAAGGGCTGAAGTACCGTGACACATTGTTCAATTAGTGACTTCAGCTTACTTTCAACCATTCGGGTCTCTCCACACGCATCCATAAAGGATCACAAACCGGAAAACGTTTCTGTGAGCCGCGAGACCAGACCGTTTGCGGTTCGCTGTAGGCGTAAATTGATTACTTATCGTACATCCAGCTTTTATTGAAATCGCCACTAAGCCACCGAAGTGGTTTATGTAAGACATCTTGGAAATTTAAGCAAAATAAATTCAATAATGTGTCGTGATACATTATTTATGAATGCCACATGATTCTCTGACATCTCGTTTTCTACTCCCGGCTCCTTGCGGAGTTTACAGGACGAACAGCAACAGAATGCACGACCAAATGGCGTGGGGTCGACTGGCAAGCAACAGAACATTGCAAACAAGGTGAGCGGCTCAGTGCTATGCAGAGAATTTATACCTTATAAGGGCTGAAATACCGTGACAAATTGTTCAATTAGCGACTTCAGCCTAATTTCGACCATTCGGATCTCTCTGCACGCATCCATAAGGGATCACAAATTGGAAAAAGCTTTCTGTGAGCCATGAGACCAGAGCTCTGCCGTTCGCTCTAGGCGGAAATTGATTACTGATCATACGTCCAGCCTTTATTGAAATCACCACTAAGCCACCGAAATAGTTTATAAAAGACATGTTGGAATTTTAAAGCAATTAAATTCAATATTGTGTCCTGATGCATCATTTATGAATGCTACATGCTTCACCGGCATCTATTTTTCTACTTCTTCCGGATTTTACAGAACGAACGGCAACAGAATGCAAGACCGAACGGCGCAGTGCAGACTGGCAAGCAACAGAACATCGGAAACAAGGTGAGCAGCTAAGTTTTTCCTTCGTTCTGTAGTGAGCGTGCAGTCATACGGACACCAGAGAATATCGGGAATCTTGTCACACATTGTTGTGCCTGACTCGTTATTGGTCCATCAGATCGTGACGTCACAGCTGAGGTGTCCTTGGCGGGCCTTTTAAACATTGCTCTTTGATATCATCGGTCTAATGGGTTGAACATTGGATATGTTTTAGGTGGATGTGCTGCGTTACACGATAAGTCCAAAACAAGAATCTAACGGCTTGCAATATTCTTAGCCCAGGAAAAGAGAAACTCTCTTATTGGATTGAATTCTCGAACCCGGGAATTTCTCTTCGAATGCGAGTACAAAACGTCATAGCTATCGCTTCATTGATGAAATTGCCTATTAAGATAAGAAACTCTCGCGCCGTCTATTGCATGCTGTCGTCTCCATGAACTACCATTCGTTCGCAAATCCTCGCGCACGTTCCGCTCGATTTAGCTACTTTAAATCCCTCCCACACTTTCTTTCAGCGTACGTAATCGCTGATGTTGCCATACCATTTTGTCGTTTCGGATTATTCCAATTATTTCTCAGCTTTACAAAGCATAATCCGACCCTTGGAATCCTTGTGTGGTCAACAGGTTATGCTGTCTATTCGCTTGATGAAGCATGTCAGCTCTTTCATACGCCTGTTTTCGTTTCAGTGAAAGAGGTATATTTCCCACCTTAATTTTTTTTTTTTTATGTTTCAACAGAGAAATTTTTTTCGAGGTCGAAATACGCGCGATGATGTTGCAGAGATGGACGAAAATATTACAAATCGTCATATGCAACGAAAATTACGAATTGCTTCGCTTGTATGAATTGAGCACCCGTTACACATAGAAGCGTTTTCTACATAGATTTTGCGCCTTACGCTTATTCTTTATAACAGAAAAACTATTATAATATACGGAAGATATGTTTTCACTATAACGACCGGCTAGATGCTAACCCTCTGTTTTGTAAATGTTCGCTGCGTTCACTAAAATAACATAAAAGAACATAGAAGAATATTTGCGTTAATCTCCGGCATAAAGTCTGCTAAATTCTTCTTGAACAAACATTTTGGTGTTAGGTCCACACATTGGTAGAAAAAGCAGTCAGTTTCCTTTTACACTATTTCGTATATTAAGCATGCATTGATGAAAGCCTAAAATATTACCCTACTTTTGATACTCTAAAATTTCGTGGGCAATGTTTGGAACACATTTTCAACACTTTTGGGAGTCTTTGTAGCTCCTGCATTGGGACATAAAATAATCTATCTTAAAAAGAAAGTTTTATTCCTTCAATAATTAAAGCACCTTGCCATAATGTGATCAGCATCTTTGGGGAAGAGCTCCGGAGTAGTAGGCGCCCAAATCCTTTCTGGTATAACGTATCTCACATATTTTAGCATGATCAGGTATCGTGAGGTGGATATCAAGGTACAAAATCTTCCTGTTGCATAGAGGATGCAAATTTCTGGGCCCTTACTTCGGCATATTCTTTAAGGAAAACAGTCAGGAGCGCTAAGGGCCAGCAGCAAATATATTGCGAAGTAATACACGGCCACAATGCCATAATTCAATACCCTAGTGAAACTTTCAATATGGCCAGTTCAAGTGTTCAAGGCGTTTGTATAGGAATTATACTGAGAGCATATGCAGCGTATCGGATACATAGGCTACCCATAAGAAAATATATAAACTCCGTATGAACACTACGAAATTATTAGTAATTAATAGAAATTATTAGAGCTCTAGCCTGTTTCAAGAATCTGCTGCTGCATGCTTCCCTGGAACTCGTATCTTCACCGCAGGCTATTACAGTGTTGAGAACTTGCTCGAAATATTTAGGCCTTATCAGTGAAACCGACGCGAAAGAAATGCGAACGGGCACGTCTTTTCGACAATGATCATGTTGCAATAAAGGGGAAAATAAAGGCCTTTGGACAACGTTATTGGACTCCGGTCTTGTTGCCTGCATCTTTGCCTACACATGAGGCCATATGCAAGCACTATTCTCATGTGAGTGACACCTAGTTAGTTTTAAATTGCTTATTCATTTATAAGCATTGATATTTTTTTGCTGGATCATGCTTCACGGTCTTCATTTTTTCGATTCGTGGTTAGACACGACAGGAGTAATTGATAACTTCGAACTTCATGCACATAGTTATTCGATTCAAAGCAATTGGTGGGTTTATCTGAAATATTTTTTTCTGGTGAGTCTTGCTCACATCAAGAGGCATCGGTGTGTTTAGTGGCACCCAGGTAAATACATCTATGTTAGTGTGTATCTTCAATGCCAGACATATCGGTTAAATGTGTGGACTGCACAAATACGCTCGCGGTCAGTTTTAGTTTCCATAACACATCAAATGTTTCTCGCATGTAACCTCAAGGTTACAGCCGTCTAGACTTGTAAATTCAACAGAGCGTCTTGGCTTTCTCCGAACGAAAAGCAAAATGAATCGGATGTGAAAATGCTGCACATATAAAAATATACAACACAATATATAAGCCAGCTGCCCGAAATGGTCGGTAGCAAATCCATCCTCTTCGTTGGCAGAAGTGCACAAGTCTGTGATAATCAAATGGTACTTTGCCAGTATGGAGAGATGGTAAACGAAATTATTTCTTCACTCTGGAATCTCTTTAGTGCTGAAAGCAATGCAACATCCAGCTTGCTGGAGCTGGTTTATCGATTACGATGACGTTGTTTGTTTTGGTGGGAACAGTGTTACCGACAGGCACAAGCCCCTTAAATGTAATTTATCAGAAATATCTGCGCCCGTGTTCTATATAGAAAAACAAATATGAATGGTTTTATAAATGAGCCAAATCTAAACACCGAAGTTAGGTGAAATTTTTTGTGCACAGATCCTCCATAAGTCTTACTTCAGCAAAAGGTTCCAGTTTAAATGGCGTGAAAAGACATTCTGCACACAAATGCTGTGTAAGTTCAAAAATGAGCCAAACCTTGCTGATGTACACATCAACATGACCCAAAAAAGCTCTTGAAAGACATCTTTCACGGCTTCAGCCAATAAGCAATGATGAATCACTGCTATAAAGATGGTTAGAGCATTAGTTTGGTTCGGTAAGTTCTCAGTCTGTTGCTGAATTTAATATGTTAGAGGAAAATATCAGGCAGGTAAAAAACCGATTGCTATGGTCTTTCCAGTTGTGATGTATGGATGCGAGAGTTGGACTGTGAAAAAGGCTGACCGCCGAAGAATTGACGCGTTTGAATTGTGGTGCTGGCGAAGACTCTTGAGAGTTCCTTGGACTGCCAGAAGATCAAATCAGTCGATATTGTCGACCATAAACCCTGACTGCTCACTGGAGGGTCAAATTCTAAAGTTAAAGCTCAGCTACTTTGGTCATCTGATGAGAAGAGAGGAGTCGCTGGAGAAAGATTTGATGTTGGGAAAGGTTGAGGGTCGCCGGAGAAGGGGTAGGCCGCGAACGCGATGGTTGGATGGCATCCTAGAGGCACTGCAGATGAAGTTATGTGATGTTAGGAAGATAGTGAGAGACCGGAAAGCGTGGCGTGACATGGTCCATAGGGTCACGAAGAGTCGGACACGACTGAACGACTGAACTGAACTGAAAAAAACCGATACCGGTGACCATTCCTGTTGTTGCACCGTTTACGCACCTATCATTTTGCTTCCATTCATGAATTTACAATTATTCAGCGAAGTATTAGTCATTCTTTATTCCATGAGGTCTATACCTAATTTACACTCCAGTTACCAAATTCAGAATAGAAGTCTTTAACATTAAGGCTTCAACACGAATACTGTTACTATTCTTTATACTTGGTCACGTTAAAGCACAGTAGTGTGTTCATTTAACGCGAATTGTTTTCGACCTATGTGATATTCAGAATATTAATAATTTAGACATCATGTTTAAAAATAGTCCTTTCAGACAACCCTGAGTTTTTGCCCATAAAAATAGTCAAATTTAGACTTCCAAATGAAAAAAGCAAATTCAATATTTCATTGCCGATACTGCGACATTTATTGCAATTGCATGCCGTTTGATAACATTTTATCGCTGTTTCTTTAAGAGATATTTAAAACATATAGAATATTAGCTTTGGTATCTCTACCGCTTCAGCTTGTGAAAATCTTTTGCTTATTTATCTGTTTGCTTTGCGTTTGGAGTAACTTGTTCATTTCGAAAAGCTAATTTAATTTATAGCTCCTAAAACTGCCTCAGACCATTGTGGCCTGCGCGATAATAACTTCAGATGTTGAGTTGTACATAGCATAAATCACTATGGCGCAGGCAGAGCGACAGCACAAAATATTTGGGTGAAAGAATTTCTTAGAACAGAAACAACGCCCTGAAATACGGTCAAAAAGAAAGCAACGTCGGGTTCTATAAATGTAGGATCCCGTATCGTTGGCTTCAAACCGACACGCGGCACATCAGTAGGCTAGGCCAGGAAAAGACCCCACGACCATTTAATGCGCTGCGTTTGATAGCTGGGGCTCCAGCAACGGAATAGAAAAACGGGCGTTGGCAAGGTATCGGGTCGCTTGTGTGATAACTACTTATACTACATCTTTTTCTCTCCGAAGAAATCAGATTTGACAATGCACTAAGAAACGTGGCGAAAATTAGCATCATATGCTACCCTTTTAGGCTCTGTGCGTAGTTGGGTTGACCTGCGTGGAAGGGCTGCAATGTTTGTTCCAGCAGCCGCACCTGATGGTGCGACCTGGATGTTTGTAACATGTCCATCACATGGCTGTTCGTGACTGCCCGCGATTCTAGGACTTGAGGGTGTTATCCTGGAGGTCGATGTCCACTTCGTCGTCGTTGCTGTCGCCGACTATGTGGCAGTGTTCTTGTGTTCGCTGCATATGTTGTCGATTACGCCTTAGAAGGCGGTCGTTGTCCTTACGATGAGTGACCGTGGAGCCACCTTCTGGAGAATAAACGCTTTACGCAACCACTGGAGGTCGTCGCAAACTCGTACCGTGTCTCCTTGCTTCCGTGGAGGCAATGGCTTGCCCTTGGATGTCTTCCGCTCTTTCACTACGGGGCTCTCTGTTTTCTGCATTGAGGTAGAGTGGTGCGCAGCCGATCACCTTGCAACAATTCTCCTGGTGCTTGGCCATCCTATAATCGAGATTCTCGATAGGATAAAAGACTCATCCAGAAGTCATAACGAGTCACCAAAGTTTTTGTTTATTGCGAAAGCAATACTATTCTAGGTTTCGAGCATTCAGAGTGGCGCGGCCGCACCCACGAGACACTAGTGAGAGCTGGGCTACCAACTAAAGCGGTCTGCGTAGCGCGGCCGCACCCACGTGATGCTGTGACGTCACATCCCATGTGTCACTAGTGTGATAGCTGGCACGTTCATACGGCTTGATTAATGCGAGGGTTTATATGTGGGCTGGCAGGAGCTGGCAACTTGGGTCTTTCGTTTTACATGGGATGATTATGACAGTATCAGCCTAGTGGAACCCTGGCATTCACGTTACCTCAATAAGCCACTAAGGCACGTTCATACGGTTTGGTTAAAGCGAGGCTTTATATTTGGGCTGGGGAAGAATAAAAAGAGAAGAAGAACGCTTGGTCACCCGCAGCTAATGCTTTCGCTCAATATTTTGTTCAGTAGCGTTGAACCCTAGTAATTTGGTTTTTCAAAATGCGCTTCACTATTTGTACTCATTTGTACTTAGTATTTGAGAATACTAAGATTCTAGGCAGGAGCGCCATTGAAAAACTCAGCTTGTGCTAGAGGCCTTCCATGTCAAAAAATTATCTGATCGCTGTGCAAGGGACGCGTTTTTGCATATATATAACGCTTATTGTGCTTTTCTTGATCCTTTTTGCCCTAATCAATTTGCAGTTGCATGACGTGTGAGCCTGTACCATCTGCGCATGCTCCTATTTTACTTTATATTTTTCGTGTACGCACCCTAATAAACAGTTGGTAGTAGAGCTTGTCAATCGTCCTGTGTGTCTTCTTTTCTTTTGTCTCCATCCAAGTATATGCGCTAATATCTTCTTAAATTTGTACCCATTTTACGGCCAAACCATTTGACCGGGGAAATTCAGGGCTTCACATTATGAGGATGAAGTCACACTGGCGTGCAATATCCGCGAAATCTTGACAAGCGAATTGAGGCCCACTGTCAGTACATACTTGGACAGGATTTCTCCACGGTGCGAACATCACGCGCATTGGTAACAAAGCTTCAAGTCTGGAAAGCTAGAAGGCGCATCAAACCCCACTACGTATATATCACCAGTACAGTGAAAGTAAGTTAGGTCAACAGTATCTCTTGCTGGGCTAGTTGGTGGGACATTGTGTTTAACCAAAGGAAATACTGTTCTAAGTTTTCGACGAAGCACAACGAAAGACGAACGGGACAGCGCCTGTCCCGTTCGTCTTTCCGTGTGTTTGGTCAAACCTTTAGCGCTGTATTTTCTTTGGTTAAAGTGAAAGAAATTGATTTCTACCTGGTGTCACGGCTCCCCAAGTATCGGCCACAAAATAAAAGGCTCGGAAGGTTGCTTGTACGCGTACTTGTGGCTTAAGCTGCATTTGCGAATAAGCGTCCAAATAGCACTGCCAATGCTCGGCCAGAAAATCAGACCATGAGCTCTGGCCTTACTCTCTTTCAGTGCATGATTTCCTGCATGCAACCTTTGCAACATCTTTGCTCGCATTATTTTTGTACGAGGACTTTACATTCTTTCAGCAGCATTCCATCACTACCGATAGTTCTGCTACAAACGGCTTTAACGCTCCTTCAATCTTAGCTCCTTGAGCCATCTGCTGCAATTCTTTGCTCAAGTATGCGTCCGCTAGTACCTCACTTCGGAGGTGTCGCTTTCTTGTGTCCTTACTATGCTGGAGTAGAATTGCACGGCATGAACTCGGACGTCTTCAGTTGATTAGAGGCCTGCAGGAAGGGCAGGAGCACGGGAGAGCATGTCGCCAAAAGCTGGTCTTTGCCAGGGAAAACTGCACATCATAATGCTATCAGAGAAAATGGACAAGGAATTTCTGTAATCTTGGTGGCATATGTTGTAGTGGTTACTTTCTTAAATATACAAAAAAGGCAAAGATGCTTGCCAGCATACATCCAAGATTACGTTTAAAAATAAATAAATTACATTACTAATATTTTGCTGAAAATTGCAGAAAACTAACTTACAGTACTCATTACTGTTCCCAAAAGTAATGAAAATACATTACAAGTACTTACATTGGGTAACTGAATTACTTTTAAATTACTTTCTAGTTTTTATTCATGCAAAACTAAGTAAAGCTCTAAACAAAACAGCTTATCCTCCAGACGTGAAGCACACACATTTTTTCGTCTTCCCGCCAAATTCCGTCCCAGAGAGCTATTCCTTCCCTTTTTCCTACCAGCACTCGCTTTACAAAACAAAACGGCTAAAAACAACAAAAGCGAAAGCATGGTCGAACGATCGTGAAATGAACGGGGACCCCAGTCTTGCTGGCCTGGAGCTGTCTCCGCTATTTGAAGGGCCCGAAGAAGCTAGGTTATTTATTGCTTCCGCAGTCCAAAGAATCGACGTCGGCACCGTGTGCTCACTGCTCAGTAATATTTTAAGACATATTGGCTCACACCATGGACCCTTCCGCCTATCTCTACCAACACCAATCCTCCCTCGCCCCTGTGGTGACGAGTGTAACCAGGCACCAGTGTGCCTTAGCCGACGAAACAGGGAGTGCCATTGCACCGCGCCCCCATTTAGTTTTACACCACCCTTCTTGCACCGTCTCTCTCTTCAGCATTTCCTTGACGCCCTGTATCCTACCGATCGGAGAATGGTTGCAATGGCATAGCTGCACTATGGGACCCTACTCCACACCAGGTCTCAGACGCACTATTCTGCTCAATTCTGTCTCCTTTTGCCGCTTCGTTACGCTGGCTTCGGCTTTCTGTACCTCGTCCTGCTTTCACAGTACTCTACTTTGTTGTCTATTGAATAAGTAGGGGCGAAGTTTAATAAAAGTAATTTCGAAAGTAATTCCTTTTTCTGAATAAAACAACCCAAAATGTAATTCATTGCATTACTAAATTACCAAACCTAAAAATAACTCATTACATTGCAAGTCATTGCAAAAAGTAATTACGTGACAGTAATTTCATTCATTACTGTAATTACTGTCATGTCCGTTTGCCAGCACCGGTATCTGCTATCAGATATCTGAAGCTACCTGCTATCTGTTAGCTCCAAGTACAGAAGCACAAAGGTTCAAGCACAGAGGTATACACGGCCATAGACCAGCTGGTGAAACTTTTTGCATGGAAACCCAATTTCGAGGGTTTCTTTATCGATTTGAGAGTACCGCGTTTCGCTATTGGTTAGCGCTCGCAAAGCGTACATGACTGGGCGTCAATCACTCCCATGTTTTACCAACAATACCTAGTCTATCGCTAGCCCTGATGCGTCGGCAAAAAGTTGTTTCCTTCTCTGCGTCGAAGAAGGCGAACGAAGTCGCTGTTACATCGTATATTTCTTTCCAATCACGCTGATAAACTAGAGCCCAATCGTAAACAACGGTTGTTTTTACCAACCTGCGCAGCAGGGAAGTTTTATCGCTGAGTCGAGGCAGATACTTCGGAAGTAGCTAACGACCGTAGCATTCCGCGTACTGCATTTTTGTATTGCAAGTATGCTCTACCTCGAACGGTTCAAAGTAGATCAGCGCTGGACAGAATTTTATGTTCAGTGATGACGCCACCAAGAAACTATTTCTTTTACACCGAGGACGCACTTTTCACGCTTGAACTTGACCCCAGCGTCTTCTACCATTTCTATTGCGGCACGTATGCGCTCATCAGCTTGTTGATTGCTGTTACCCCAGATTAAGTCATAGTCGACATTGACACGTACCCCTGGTAAAACTTCAAAAAATCTCTTTTAACATCTTCTGAAACACCTCACTGGCGGAAGAAATCGAGAAAGGGAGAGGAAAGAATCAGTAGCGGCCGAACGGAGTTGCAAATGTGCATACCCGTGACGTGGCTTCATCGACCGGAATTTGACAGAAGTCAGAGTTCGCGGCGAGGCAGAAAACGAATTGCGCCCCAGAAAGTTCGCACTCAATATCTACATGTCCAGTAATCAAGCTATTTTCGCGCATGATGTCTTTACTTCTCGTCGATACACGCACACCCAGAGCCTTCCATTCTTCCATTCTTTTTTGCTTACTATGACATATGGACCTACCCACTCAGTGGGTGTATCTACTTTTTTAATAACAGACGCCTTCTCCATGCGGTTGGGCCCTTCATGTAGTGGCTCTCTTAAAGAGAATGGTACCTTCTTGGCCGGTTGTACCACTTAAACCGAACCAGGTAGTAACACCATCGTGTACTGTCGTTTCAAGCAGCCAATTTCACGAAAAAGGTGCAGGGTAGTTTGCTCTGCGAGGCACGAATCACCGCGCCCATCATGAATAACGGCGGCGACAGCTGTTGGAATGAAGCCAAATTGCAGACACGTTTTAAAGCCAAGGATTGCATCTCAGCAGTTTTTCACAATAAAAAGAGTTTGTCTCGTGCTTAGCTCAATAACTCATTTTTTGACTCCAACAGTGCATTTCTCACGATTAAATGTGAGACCGGCCTGCGCAGCTGCTTGCAGAGCTGACCGAAGGCGTACATCGTGTTCCTGCCGGGAAGTGCCCCAGACTAGTATGTTGTCGACGTCTACTCCCACGCCGGGAAGATATTCAAAAATTTTATTTAGTGTTTTTCGAAACACTTCAGATGCCGACAAAATACCGAAAAAAAACGATATCGACCGAACGGTGTTGCAAAAATACAAATTCTGCAGGTTTGTTCGTGCAATGGGATCTGATGGAACTTCGAGTTTGCGTCAAGTCAAGCGACCATTAATGACCAGGGAAGCTGTGACGATACCGACGTGTTTGAGTACAATACCGTGTAGTAGGCAGTCAGGGCCCTATGCTCTTGCGCAGAAACGTTCCTCTGCGGACGCGTTGAAAACTTCTGAGGGGAAGAAGTTTGCCTGGCAGCCCGAATAAACTTTAAAATTGACTTGTATCCGGGATTCTGGCCTCGCGTTATCAAATCTAGCAGTGCTTGTCTATTGGCACCATATATCCTGACGTCCAAAACTTCGCCTTCCATCGTCATCGCCTTCCAGTTCTTTCTGTATTTGATTGACTTGGAGATTTCTGCAACATACCGAGAAGTGTTTCATTCTGTTGCGGGCGTTGCAGCGCTCCCCTTAAGCTGGGTATTGTTGTGGCGCGTGTGTCCGGCTCCAATGCTTCCAACAAACCTACCTTCCTTTACCAGGCTCGTTTCTTGCGGCGTAGTCTAGTTGCAGACTTCCATGCGCTATAAAGCATTCTGCTGTGCGGCATCCTCCGCGGCCTTCCACATTTATTCTGATCTCTGCAACATGAGGCTCTTATCTCGGAGCATCTTCTTCCTGAGCACCGTACTATTTTGGAAAACAGTCTGGCCACTTACCATGGATTATTCGAGACCACTGAAGTTGCACAGCTTAGCTTGATACCCGGGTCTCGTGCAAAAGGCTCAAATGATTCGGCCTTGTCTTGCACACAGTTACAAAACACGTGTCTTTCGTAGATTTCGCTTTCATTTTCATAAAATTAAGGGTCAAATATTTTAAGCAACGTATCGTCATCATCTTTACGCTCACCTTCCGCGAAGCTGAAGTTGTTCAGGCGTCTAATGTTTCGTGGCCGGCAGCGCTAAAATGGATCGTCGCTTTGACCGCCGCTGTCGTTGGGCTGTCGGTGAATGTCGCTGTCAAGAACAGTACCAGTCTCTGCTTGAATACAAGCTAGAATCTTCAGGTATTGTCAGCTGAAGTGGTTCCGACGGTTTGACGATGTCCATTCCTTTGGCCATGGGAAAAATCCTGCTCGGCAGATGAGGCCACTTCTGACACCATGTATCGTTGGACTCAGACACTGGACACATCAGTAGGTTAGGCCAGAAAATGCCCCCAGCCGTTTACTCCACTGCGTTTTACAGCTGGGGCTGCAGCGACAGAAATGGAAAAGGGGCGTTGGCTCGGGTCGGGCCGCTTGTATGAGAACCACACTTGATACAGTTATCAATGTAGAGTAGTTAATTGTAGCCTGAATATGAGCTTCTGCCATAAAGGCAAAAACATTACCTTACACTTCACTGCTTCTCCCCAACATGCAGCGACCCCAACCAGCCCAGGCTAAGGCCTCCATGCTAGAGGGAAGACAGCCATCAAGTCCTTCGGTTGCAGCCCGCCCTTCTGGGTGCAGCGTCATTCAAAAGGCCCAGTACGGTAAGCATGTGCGGGAAGGAATGTCTTGTTGAGTCTATCCGCGCGATCGGTAATGACGCGACAGAAGGCGCACATTCAGTGGTTACCTGAGAGGGATAAAGGCATAGGTATTAAAAGGCCAGGTGGAGCCTTGCCAGTGATCTATTAACTACGTTGGAGGGCCTACAAAATTTAGTGTACGTCAGCAGGGGTTCGCTGAGTTTTGGTGTTAGACATCGAGCTCGGTAAAGGGTTTAGAAGAAGCGTTAAAATATACAAATTGAAGACCACGCAGAAATTATTGAGCGAAAAATGGTAGGTGTAACGTTGTGAAAAAGTAACCGTGCCCAATGCGTCAAAGAAATAGTTCGAGTCAGTGGCAGCCTAATCCAAATCATGTGAAAAAATTGGCATGGGCAGGACATCAGTGCCAAGAGAAAATACCCGGCTGACCATAAGGATGATTTGGAATGTAAGGGAAAACAAACAAATGGGAGTGACTAAATTCAGATTGGTGGATGACATGAAGTTGTCCGGGATCACATGGATGCAGCTAGAACAGACAGTGGAGTTATATGACTATTGCTTTCAAGTGCGTGTATTCAGACTGATGACGGTGGTTATGAAGAACCAACTAGGTCACGCGACAACGAAGACAGTGCTTCTTAACCCCTGCTCTCTTTTAGGGTCTGTTCGTTACATAAATGAGCACCAGGTTCAATGTGCATTTCACTTATAGAGTAGCCAAATGCAGTGGCAACATCTGCTCCGAGATCATGTATATTATGTGCGCAGTTTTATTTTAATTCTATTGCCTCGCACTACCTCTACACTGAGGGAATTTGCGGGATCATTCTCTGCGCAGACCCAGATTACCTGCAATTAGAGGACTTGGAATGCCTAGTACTAAGTATCCTACAAGCGTCAACGAGTGAGGCTGGCAGAGCGGAGGCCGGAGCCCACTTCTGTGCTTCCATCATCAGGGTAAGATTCATGAGTGACAGCAATTCTGACTTCAAAATGTTTTCGTGTACATTCAGCGATTATCAGAGAGGCTATTGATGTAGC
Source organism: Amblyomma maculatum (assembly GCA_023969395.1). Classification (NCBI taxonomy): domain Eukaryota; kingdom Metazoa; phylum Arthropoda; class Arachnida; order Ixodida; family Ixodidae; genus Amblyomma; species Amblyomma maculatum. The sequence continues at coordinate 106,898 of JAJIZL010022073.1, read as the reverse complement.
TGCCACGATCAATTATGAAAACGCTGCCTTTTTGACGTAGAATGCAAAACCAGGTTTTAAACACAGCTTTGGAAGTTTCGCTTTCCGTTCCAACCAATTTTCGGTTCTTTTGGAATTGTAGTACTACTGCTCCAGGCACAAATTCGGGGGCCGTCGGTTCCGTTCCGCTGACCTTGAAGTTGAGTCAAGGTCGAATTGGGACAGTCTGTTTTACGACAAGACTTGCCCTGTGTTTTTTGGTAAGTTAAACTGGTGGATGACCCAAGAATCTCCGCTTGACCATCAGTAATGACCTCGACCTGGAAAAGTGACACTCTAAGTAAGATGAGTGATCACATGATATGCGAGATGGTCTCAGTTAACAGGTGTATTAGCGAAACCAAGGAAATGAGAGCCATCTCTCGTCATGCTTGCTTTGAACACATTTTACCACAACTACTTTCTACCCGATACATGTTCTGTTGGGGCAAAGTTGGATTTTTTAGCTCTAAGATTAGCAAGTTATATTTCAGTAGCTGAGCAGTGCTCTACGCAGGGAAAATTATACAGGAGCGCCAGCTATAACACTACGACGTGCATTTGACAGACACTGGAATAGTTAGACATCGTCTTGAGGCTTTTGAATAGTTGAGGCGCTTTATACTCTAAATATTGCCACGTAGTGGTGACAAGGCCGTAGACACCAAAAGGAGACACAAGCTTGATGGTACTGAAATTAACTTATATTGGGCTCACGATAGGGGCTACACGATACACGCGGCGATACACGATAGGGGCTTTGGCGCAGAGGTCGGGCGTGTTCGTCCGTTATAATGCGGTGCTTGGCCAGGGGTGTTTGTCGTACCTTCGATGAAGACGAGAAGCACTCCCCGTAGCTTTGAAGAAGACTGAGAATCTGATCTTTCCTGCTGTGAGTCAATGCCGGGTTGATGTCAAATGTGGACTGACGGAATTGGTCCGGTGCGTCTTCCAGCGTTTGGTCGTGGAGGGTGAATACATCTTTGAGGTCCGCTAAGTCGTCGAGAAAAGCGATCGTCGTGCCCTTGTTGAGATGCCGGTATTCTTCGGTGAAGTTGGTTACCAGCACCTGAGCTCGACCTCTCCGGAATTTCTCGATGCCTCTTCCGATGCCGTCACCTCGTTCTAAGAGCAATTGAATATTTCCTTCGACGATGCCTTCAGCAGTTTCGATATTTGCGCTACCTACGCATACTGCGACGCTTGATCGGGGCGGCACGGTCAATTCTCCGTCGAGGACGTTTAGAGCGACGTGTTGCATCGAAGTCGTCGTAGCAGGAATGGCTTTGTCTGCAGAGAGCTTGATGAGCTTGGATCACAGGTCAATGAAAGCCCTATGTTCATTTAGGAAGTCCAAGCCTAAAATCACGTCGCGGGAGCACTGCTGCAAGACCACAAAGCTTGTGGGGTAAGTAGGCCCATTTACGGTTATTCTTGCAGTGCATCGTCCCGATGGAGTAATCAGGTTGCCACCTGCGGTGCTAATCAGCGGGCCATTCCAAGCGGTGGTAACTTTCCTGAGCCGAGAGGCTAACGGTCCACTGATCACTGAATAGTCAGCTCCGGTGTCTACTAGGGCAGTGACTCTGCGACCTGCGACATAAAACTTCAAGGTCACTTGTTCGCGTCATCGCATTGCACGTGGGCCTTGGTGTCCGATCTCGGCTCCGTCGTTTCTTCAGGTCATGGCCGGGACATACCGTTGATACTTCGCTGGGCGGCGGTGTCGGCTTGCACTCTGCTCGTGTTGTCGTCGATGTCGTCGTGTGGAGCGGCAATGAAGTAGCTGCGTCGTCATCGATTGTCGGCGGCGGAGGATCTTCGTGTTTTCGCCGTTGAGCAACCTCACCTCCAAAAGTTGCAGCCTTTAGTTCTCCCTGCGCGGGCTTGGGGACCTTCCGCGCATACTCTCATCATAGTTACGGCCTGGCGACGCAAAGCGGGCCCTGCACTGTACGGCAATGGAGATCTGAACCGACGGCGTGGTGGCGCAATCTCACCGCTACGCAGATAGTTGTCGATTTCTTGCGGTCGTTCACCAGGGCGTGGTCGTGGAGCGTCGACTGCAAATCCGCGGAGACCGATTCGTCGGTACGGGCAGTGCCGCAGAATGTGACCGGCCTCACCGCAGTGGAAGCATAATGGCCGGTTGTTCGCTGTCCTCCATGCGTCGCACTTCCTGGGGCTTGTTGGTCGTTGGTAAGATTGGCGGGCGGGGGCCAAGGGGCGGTTTTCAGGAACAGGATGGTAGCGGCGAGAGTTCGGAAAGTCATCACGTCGGGGCGCAGGGCGACGTAATGCACCAGCGTAGTTCATCGCTGTTGCCTCTTGTGCTGGAACAGTCACAGCCGTCGCTTGAGGAGCGCCCAGCGCCTGCTGGACTTCTTCACAGACGACGTCCGTTAGCGTCGCCACCCGGGGTTGTTGCGATGATGTCATCAATCGGTGGAGCTCCTCTCGCACGATCTCCCTGATGAGGTCCCGAAGGTTCTCTCCGCTTGCAGATGCGCTGGGGTAGTGGGTTGAGCAGTCCGGCTGAAGTGGTCGCTCGTAGTGGCGCATCCGGGTGGCCAACGTCTTCTCGATAGTAGACGCCTCCGTTTCAAATTCCGCCACGGTTTTTGGCGGACTTCGGACAAGACTTGCAAAAAGCGATTCTTTAACGCCTCGCATTAAAAATTTGACTCTCTCACCTTCGGTCATGTCAGGGTCGGCGCGGCGAAAGAGGCGCTTCATCTCCTCAACGTACGCCAGGACAGGCTCGTTAGTAAATTGAAGTCTTGACTGAAGGAGGGCCTGGGCTCTTTCCTTTCGGACGAAGCTTGAAAAGGCAGTCAAGAACGCTTCCTTGAAAATGTCCCAATCCTTCATAACTGCCTCATGATTTTCGAACCAAACTCGGGCATGTCCTTGAAGAACAAAGTAGACCTGCCTGAGTTTCGCAGCTTCGTTCCAGCCTTTTAATTCTGCCACATGGTCGAGAAGGTCGATCCAGTCTCCAGCATCTTCATGCGGTCGTCAATGGAAGCAGGGGGGCTCACGGGGTTGGACGAAAACAACCGGTGCTGTAGGCTGGGCCATTGTCAGCGTCGATGCTATCCGAGATCGAATGGGGTCAGGCAGTAGGCCGTGTTCGGGTTGTAGGCCTTCAAGTCGGCGGCTGGCTCGGTGACCTGTAGGCTGGTCTTCCAGGGCGACAAGAACATGGCTTGGGTCTTCGCTTGAAGGATCAAGGGCAGCATCTCCACCAGATGCCACGTAGTGGTCACAAGGCCGTAGACACCAAAAGGAGACACAAGCTTGATGATACTGAAATTAACTTATTTTGGGCTCACTTGCGCCCGCAAAAGAACTAAGCAACTCGGCGGCTGCGATAGCAACAAACGTGCTCGTCGATCGTCGAAGAAAGAATGCCCGTCACAGTCGTCAACGCTCAATTTAAAGGCTGCACAGAACAATCTAGATAACGCCGCAAACAGCTACCAGCACGGGCTGGAACATTGTGGAAAGACACCCGAGTGGCCGGAACCTTCGAGACAGATCTCGGTGCATCTTTCGCTACAACAAAACTGATAAAGGTGTGACTGGCGACATCGAGCATTAACAAACCAAGATTACGGAACTGATACGCGGTCCAGAATCAGAGTGATAAGCCTGTATGCCGGCGGCTGTTAAAAATACAACAAATACTGTTTTGAAGGTTTCGCGGCAATGTGCACCAATTTATTGCACTTTATATAGATGCTAACAGAAAGGGTTCTGCTTAAGATGTAAACAACGTATAGTGCTATGAAACAAACAAATGGATGTAACGTTAAGAGAAACGAAGCGTGCAAAGTGGGTCAAAGAAATAGCTCGTAACTCGTGTTGATTTATTCAAGCGGAAATCAGGAAGAAATGGCCGTAACCAGGACATGTCTCGAGAAGATTGCATAACCAGTGATCGCTAATGGTATCGTTCGGATTCTAAGAGAAGAAAAGCGTAGCCGGAGACAGCAGGAAATTAGGTGAGTGGATTAGGTTACCAAGCTCACAAGGGCTAAATGGATATACTTGGGACCGAACCAGGGCAATTGCTGTCATGCTGTAGAGGGCTTCACCCTGCAATGAGTATAGTCAGGCTGACGATGGTGCTTATACACAACTGCGCACTGTAACGTCGCACCCTTTTTCGAGCGTGTACTACACCTACCACTAAATTCTTCGTTAATAGCGGATCTTAGCCATTTTTAGCATTCTATGTACATCATACTGGTCATCGTATCGTCACAATGGCCAAACAACTATGGGTACTCGGATCCTCCCGAGGCAGGGGCAAGGACAACGGTACTTTCAAATTATTGTTCCGCAGCACAGCAGCGACTGAAATCGTTCTCATCCCTGAGAACAAAAATTCGCATTTGATGTCCACTCAGTCGCTTCATATATATATATATATATATATATATATATATATATATATATATATATATATATTTCGGGTTAACGCACTGATACCGAGTATAGTGCTGCGGACACGAGAATAGCGACTTCATTGATGTTCCGCTGAACTGCTTGGTAAGTGACATAACGTTGAAAGTTTCTGTCGCAAAGGCAGATTTACTGCTGTGTTCAGCCAATGACATTTGTTTTTAGCGTCATTCGCAAAGTGTGGTATGGTTGATTATATTGACGCTCAGTGTAAAACGAACTCAGTTCAAATCGATTTCAGCAGCACAATTTGACTCAGGCCCAAGCAATTAGCCTCCATTAACCTCTCTCATTCTTCTGAATGCTGGCCCTGCATTTCCTAAAGAAAATTGTGCCACCTACCATTCAAATTCTTATGTGTTGTTTTTGAAGCAGCCGCAAGCATGTCACTGTGATTCTAGTGCATGGATCGATTCTGTATTCTTTGTTCTTGCTCATTGTCGAGATGCTGCTTTATCATTGTCCTTGTCGTGAAAGATGCGCCAAGATGTATCTCGAAGATAACCGGCTACTTGCATGAGTTTCCAAAATGTTTCGATTATTCTATTTACCGTTTTCGGCTTTATCTAGATGTTTCCTCGAAGACTTGAAATTAAGCGTTTATTAGAGTGACGCAGTTAGTAATTCGACGACCAGCAAGCACGTCAGCTGCTTTCGCTACCGCCAAGTCGTTCCGTTTTGAGGGTGCAATTCAACCCAATAAAGAGTTCATTTCAGTGCTGCCACGAGGGTGTCTACTTTTGGTATCACGGCGCGGTCACCACACCGTGGCATCTGCTGGAGGTACTGAATCCCTAACAACGTGACCATGCCGCCGTAGACGGAACCACCCGAGCAGGTACAGCCTCTTGTCATCATCCAGACCCATGACTCCCCTCATCCTACAAGGACGGCCAGATGAAGACTCGGAAGGCTGGATTGACGTTATCGAGCGAGTGACATCATTCAACGCTTGGGATGACACAGAAAAGTTGGGGCAAGTGTATTTCTCACTTCAAGAATCTGCGCGAGTCTGAGTGAAAACCCTGGAGCTTCTTTGCATGATAGAGACACGTTTAAGACGCGTATTTTGAAGGCGTTTTAAAGTGTGGTTAGAAAAAAAGGAACGCGATGTATCTCCTTCAATCCAGGATTAAACTGCCAAATGAGTCTATCCTTGCTTACGTTTAAGACATGAAGCATCTCTTCCGCCGAGCCGATCTCAACATGATCAAGGAGAGTAACTTCCGGATGCACGGTGTTAAAGGCCAACGTTTTGCCTTTCCTGTACACCAGTCGCCAAAGACTATGACGGCATTCTGTCAGAAAGCAGATGATATAAAGACGACCTTCAAAACAAAGGACGCACCACTACAACTGGTCAATCCAAGTATTCTCTACAGGACACTGTGACGCCTTACTACATGTGGAGATAGCTATGGGGAAGTTATCCGCGATTTCGTCCTCGAAGAACTGCGGCGACTTCTCCCATAGTCCCAACTGATCCCAATAGCGACTCTTACGAACGTCGTGCGTGAATAAGTCCAGCTGGCACTGGGCGTTCCCCAAGCCATGGCTGCAACTGCTTCAATGGAAGAACCCACCGCTGTGAATAACGCTGCTGTGTTATGCAGTCCTGCCTTCCAGTTAGACCTTCCATGACCCCCAAAACGTACTGAACGACATTCCTTAGCCCCTGGTCACCAAGCCAGCGAACGATCCTCAAGCCCCAGGAAGCGCGACGCCTGAAAGGACTGCGAACAACCACTTGCTATGCTTCCACTGCCGTGTGGCAGGCCACCTTCTACGCACTGCCCGTACAGACGCGCCGACCTGCGCCGTTCGATATCGACACCCCAAGACCCCGTCCTGGTGAACGACCAGAAGAAATCGAAAACTTTTTGCTCAGAGCAGAGTCACCAAACCGTTGGTATCCCACCAAATCGCCATACAGAGGCAGGTTTGTCACCGGGTCGCCGTTACGTCCAAAGAAGCTGAGGCGCGGTTCTTATATGGCGAACTAAAGAATATCCTCCGTCACTAGCGACGCTGCAAGATATACATCGCCACTGCGCACGACTAAAGCATCCACGACGACACGACCAGACACCAGGGTGACGCCCTGCGAAGTAACAACGCTGCGCCCCGGCCGCTACCTTAGTATCTGAAGAGATGAGATCTGACACCAAGGCCCACGCGCAACGCAAGGACACGAACAAGTGACCTTGAAGTGTATATCGACGGCCGCAAGGTTACTGCTGCCTTAGTGGGCTCACTATTCCGGACCGGAGCTGCCTATTCTTTCATCAATGAACTGTTCGTCACCTAGGTCAAGAAAGTGACACCTACTTGGGCTGGCCCTCTAATCCGCATCGCTGATGGGAACCTTATTACGCCATCGGGACGATGCGCGGTAAGGGTTACAGTAAATGGATCCCTACAAGCTTCGTCGTCCTACAGCAGTGCTCGCGCGACATCATTTTAAGTCCAAGGCCTTCAAGGCCTCCTACAAATGAATAAGACCTACTGTTTCTAAGCCCTGCATGCACCTCCATCAGGTTAAAGCAGCGCTTTATAGATATGCATGCCGGCTTATATTTGACGAAACTGGCCAGCTTACGAGCGTATGCTAATACATCCATGATAAAATATGAGCGCTATAAAGGATTTCAGATTAAAAAATTATCGAACCGGTTGTGCAGGAACAATGATTAGCAAGAACAGTCGTAGACGGAAGGCATTACATTATCGCGCCATGCCTTTTAAGGTGGAGGTGAAGTGTCGGGCAGGTTGTTAGGTTTGTTACCCTCAAGGTATGGCGGCGCGTAAACATGAAGGTCACAGGCCATGATCAGGCGGCGACTACCAGCTGCTCGAGAGGAACAAAAGCATGAAGGCCAATAGACTGCGCGCAGATAAAATAGCCACTCAAACGTTCTGCGCTGCTTCCTCTTCCTTTGGCATGATGCAATATATTACTAGTGCTTGCATTCTATTCGTGAGCTATGCGTGTGTTCACATTCCGTCTTCCCTTGACATGTGCAAGAAAATTCTAAACATCCTATAGATGTGAATTGGTAAAAACCAAGCACAAACTGGAGTTCAACTTATTTGTGATCGCGTTCATGTTCGTGCTATCTGTTATCTGCGTATGTTGGATATCAATATTACACGTTGACGCGTACTATGGCCTTATTTGAGAACAGCGCGCGAGGTGCATTTTTTACCTACAAAGATGGATGAGAGATAGCCTACGGTGTAGTAAAACACCCGCTGAGGCACCTAATTTCAGATAATTGGTCTTGAAGCGCCAAAGGCATGACAGTGGGGTGTCATCTGACGTTATTAAAAGTAAGTAGCTAAATTTGACCAATGCAGTGTTCACTTTTTGTTTTTAAAGTGACATCGCTAATGCCTCGTTCTTCAAAACATAGCGCTGTTAGCGTTGTGAGCAAAAAATGACCATTCCTCTGGCAGGTGCCAGTTGACCGGTGATAATGACTGGACACTAATTGGGCACTTGTTACGCGACGCCACGTGGTCCCCCGACTGTCAACGCGGGTAGATCTTTCAGGTATGGCGGTGAGACGGGAATCTAACCTGGAACCATTGAAACGTCTAACTCATTTTGTTTAGTTTCCTCGTTGACTAGACGAACAGGCGGGACAAGAATTCACAGCCAATGAAGGGTATATGTGGCTATCAAATTACCTCCTGCATTAAAAGACTGGCTTTTCGTATATCAGACAAACCACCAGAGAGAAACTTCGCTAGTGAAACTTTCTATGTGATCCGACGCGGAATTTTGTTTTGAATACGGATCATATCGACAGCATATGCAGTATGTAGAGAGAATATGGACTATATGAGCTATGGATATTGAAGTATGTCAATTCCGTATGGCCATGTATGTGTTATATGAAAACTGTGTGAAAACGATATAGATGTCATTTAAAGGGGAGCATATTCCCACAGTTATAAAACTTTTCCAACATGCTTCTATGCTCTGTTCATTGATGCAGAAGGTGAAAAGCGACGCTTTCGAGGAATGCCTCCTCGTAACGTGCCGAGAATGGTTCGACAGGCGGGAGGTCGTGATGCCTAGGCATGCAGGGACACAGGACTGTCCAACCAAGAAGGCTAGCTACCAGTGGACTTCGTATGTCCGCTTCGTGGCTGGAATAGTGGCGACCTCAACCGGGCGGAGGGATGGCTGCATGAAGCATTCGGGCAGGGCTTTCTGCATGGTGGCGCTGCTTTGCAACTGCTGCCAGGTCATGTTACAATCTCCTGTTCAGGACGAAGCCGGAGAGGTCTGTATCGGCACGTCTTTCTTAAAGCGCTGTGGGTAGCTTTCACGACATTGCCGAAGTCTGGCGCAGGCTTTAAATCCTTCGCGCCAGCGCTTCGAGGTACGACCACAAACGCACAGTGCAACCTCCAAGTTTTTGGGCACCTCTTGATTGTGTGCTATCTATGGGGTATCGCAAGGTACTGTCAAGCACATCTTGACGGTTAGGGTCTGAGCCTGGGTTCAAGAGCTAACATCCCTCTAAGTTCACAGCTGAAAACTTTAGCTGTAGTAGAAAGATATTTATTATGAGAGCTGCGCTTAACTTGCGTGCTCTTTCTCGTCTCTTCTCCCCTAGAACAGGCTTAGCTTTTTTTTTGGCATTCTGTTTAGGTCCCTAACCTAAGGCTGCAATGCAATAAAAGAGCATGACGAATGGCGAACTAAAACGTACACCGTAGGGGGTAGCGGCCAGCATATAATTATTTTGTTACAAACATGGCAATTAAGAAAATATGAAGTCTTATTAGTACATGTTTGTCTATTACTTCAAAAAAGGACATCAATGTTTTTCAATATTTTTTTTGTAGCGAGAGCTACACTGCGTCAGCCACTTCGCCTCTTCGCCGTGATCGCACTTTCTTCGCGGTCGCACCTTGGCCGTTGTCGCACTGACATTGATCCGTTGCCTAGCAACTGCTAGAAGAAGAGGTCGTGGGAGGCGGTAGCTGGCAGCTGACATGGCCGAACACTAACTTGACGTAGGGCTTTCTGACATCATTTTGGGCAGGAACTACTAACTGGGGCCTCTCCTTTTATATGAGATAGGGATATCACAATCAGCCTGGCAAACCCTTTACATTCACGTTATCCCTAGGCCACGCAGGCTCGTTCATACATCTCACTTAAAGCGGGGCCTTATATGTTGGATAGTAGCTAATTTAGTTTACTTTAATTGTCAAAACTTGAGTGCTTCAAATGCCCCCTAATGATAAATAAAACAGAAACCATAGAGTAAACTACAATGTGCGAAAGCCCTGTATTTATTTTCAAGCCGAACCTTAGTGTAGCCATGCCGATATTTTTCGTGTAATTTTAACCGCCAGCTAAACCACAGGTAATTTTTTCTTCTTGAAACCTTTTGCCCACCGTCCCCTTTTATTCAGTATTAAGGAAATTGCCTCGCTTACAAATTCAGCACGTTCGAAGCATCTCTTGCATCGCATCCTTCCTTGGAGGATCTGCATTCGTTGCTTGACCGTAGACCATTTCCGTTTTCTATAAAATGGCAAAACACAGACTTTTTTACATTTTTAATATTACTTATGCCCACCGTTGAGTGTGAAAGCAAATAGACGCTGTCAGTGTTTATCTGCTCTTGCCTTCGCCAATGTCACCCATTATTCACCGTTCATAGGATACATCGCATAGTCTTCGGGGCAGGTTGGCAGAGCTTACGATTCTACCATCTGCCAAAGCCTCGCGATTGTCATTGTGTTCTTCACTTAATGCATGCATTCTTTGTTCGCAAATTCATTTTTGTATTTTAAATCTTTTGAGGTCATTGTTATGTAAGCACTCGACATTTGCGTCAATTACCAAGTCATGCAAACTACAGTGTAAATCTAGCATACAACAGTGTTCTAGCTTTTTGCCGTACAGGCAGTGTCCTTCAGTAGTGTTAACCACATTTGTTTCGATGAAAAACATTTAGGGAATATGGGACAGAGGCGTGTTATGGTTGGCTTCCTGGTCCCGTCGGACTTCGATGCCAGGTGCTCTGGCCCGGGTCATTAACCTGAGCTGGGCGCTCAGGCCGGAGTCGAATCAGGACTTTCTACCACTGCTCTAGACTAAGGCAATTAATATTTAATAGGCTCATTTCGCCCTTTATTACCAAACAACGTCCTATTTTGTGATGTAGCCCCTATTCTTCACGCACTATTTTGTGCATCTCCCTAGTCAGTCACATTTTATTACGTCACTTTGCTTGAATACGTTTCTGTTTACATCCGCTGAAGGCTGAGGCGCGCTCTCTGTGTGTCTGTCCGCTGGAGCCGCCTACTTCTCACGCTCTCTTTAAAACACATTCACTGTCTCCCTGTAAGATTTTATTGCCTCCCTGTAGGATTTCATCTTGATAATGGGTAGTCATTTTCACATTGTGTGCCCGCTGATAATTTGTATTTGCTCTATGGACAACAGCTTGGCATAGCTAAATGTAGCGCCGCATGTGACAATGCATTGAGGTGTAATATTAGCTTTATAACAGTCCCTGCCTTCATAGAGAGTGAAACGTACCGTCTTTGCCAAAAGTAACCAGGCTGCTCCGAAGGCTGGCGGAGCAAGCACGCGGCCGTGTGGCGACGTTGCGCTCGCTGTGGCTTATCGGTGCTCGTCAGCTCCGAGGGTACAACAGCTGACGTACCTTCTCACCCTCACTCTCGCCAGCTGAATGATAAATACTAGGCGCGTATGATGTGCGGGTTGCGGTTTCACGCGTGCGAAGCCTGGTTGTGCCCAGCGAGGGCGCCCAGTATAGCGACGGGGCTATTCCCTCTTCTCGGCAACTGCGGAAAACAGAAAAGCAGATGATAGTAGACAGGGTGAGCTCTTGTTCGTTTCTAGGACGAATATGTGCTAGGTTTACCGGACAGTGCCGCCCTGAAATAAGTGTTCAGGGAACGAGAAAGGAATCATGTGCATATAATATGGCTAAGCGCGAGGAAGGTTTCATTTTAGTTCCTTACTTAAACCAAAACTTACCCACAAGCAAATGCAAAAATTTGTTAGAATCAATCATTGCACTTATTTTTAAACAGCCTCCCCAAGGGACTAATACAATTTTGTAAGCTTAAAAGTGAGATAAGGTAGCTTGAAAGGGTTCACAAGCTTTCCCATATCTTTGTACCGGTGTTACGACCCGTAATGTGGCACTATGCAAGGCACCTTGGAGAAAGCATATTTAAATGTCGAGGTGCGTTATCATTCTTTAATGCACAGGCGCATCAAACACGCAGGAAAGCGCAATACTGGTGGTGCGTTTCAGCAGCGGGTCACAGAACACAAGCACGTATAATTATTTAGCGAGAAACGCAACATATCCGCTTCAGGGAAGTTGCCGAGAAGAGCGAATAGCCCCGTCGCCATACTGAGTGCCCTCGCTGGGCACAACCAAGCTTCGCACACATCAAACCGCAGCCGGCCCATCATACGCATCTAGTTTGTATTACCCAAAGGGCGAGAGTGATGATGCGAAGTTACGTCAGCTGTTGTACCCTCGGAGCTGACGAGCACCGATAAGCCACAGGGAGCGCAACGCCGCCACACGGCCGCGCGCTTGCTCCGCCAGCCTTCGGAGCAGCCTGGTTAAAGTGAGATGGGCTGCCTGAAGCGTTTAGGCGCTTGAAGCAGGCTCGAAAGAATATCGCTTGTCTGCGTATCTTTTCACATCCGAAACTCTCTTCTCCCCGCAGATGCATTGCCTCCAGAGCGTGCTAAAAGCAGCGGGGCGGATCGCTGACCGAGTCGCCCCTCGACGCATGGATGCTCTGATGGCGTGTATGCGGGCTGCCTTCCTCAACCCGCTGTCCACATTCGACGTGCGGCTAATGCTGTTGGAACTTCTCGAGCTTCGTGCCTCGTCTTGGAAGTTCAAGCCCTCGCAGAAGCACTACTATGCGCACCAACGCAGCAAGTCACCAAAGAAGTGACTGTTTTTTGTTATGTTTATTTGCATGTTTTTTTCTTGTTTCTTCGTCATTCTGTTATTTCTTTATGTGTTGGTTATTTTGTTTGCTCGCCCATTTTTCTTTTGGTTTCTCAGTTGCTCATAGTGTATCTCCGTAAATCCCCATGCCTCAGCGTTGAGCCACGCCAACATTACCAAGCAACATGGAGAATGTGGGCTGCCATGTTCCTGTTATTTTTTCCATGCAGCAGATGTTTAGTGCTCGTTGTTTGTCACCGCTCAGTAAATTATCAAAAATGTCTTGTGCGCCTATTGCGCTCAACGCCCTCTGTGGAGAACAGTTGTAACAGTAAATTCTTCGGTTCTACTGCTCCTAAGAAGTGTTCAGACCCCTTAAACGCAGTGATTCGGTGAATGATCCACACAGGAATATATGTCACGTAGTGGTGACGAGGTCGACGACACAAATGAAGGGGCGATGATTGCACTAAAGAAACTCTTTATTTGGGCTGACTTGCGCCCGCAAAAGAACTAAGCAACTCGGCGGCGGCGATAGCAACAAACGCGCTCGTCGGTCGTCGGTCAAAGAATGCCCATCACACTCGGCAACGCTCAATTTAAAGGCTGCACAGAACAATCTAGATAACGTCGCAAACAGCTACCAGCACGGGCTGGAACATTGTGGAAAGACACCCGAGTGGCCGGAACCTTCGAGGCAGATCTCGGTGCATCTTTCGCTACAACAAAACTGATAAAGGTGTGACGCGACATCGAGTATTAACAAACAACGATTACGGAACTGATACGCGGTCCAGAATCAGAGTATTAAACCTGTATGCCAGCGGCTGTTAAAAAACAACAAATACTGTTTGAAGGTTTCGCGGCATTACTCCCCCCTTAAAAAAAACATCGCCTCGATGTTCCAAAACAAAGAAACTTAAACATAAACACTGCAAAGTTTAAACACCACAGATTCTTTAACGCGCCTAATATGGCTCCAGTCGTACAACATGGACAATTTCTGGGCGCGCGCGTCGCCGTTGTGATGCTGACGTTCCGTCGGGAATGACTTCATAGTCCAGTGGTCCGACGCGGCGAAGGATTTTGTATGACCCAAAGTATCGACGGAACAACTTTTCACTTAATCCGCGACGGCGAATTGGTGTCCAAACCCACACTTGGTCTCCTGGATTGTACTCTGCATGGCGTCGACGTAAATTGTATCGTCGACTGTCGGTGCGTTGTTGGTCTTTAATACGCAGCCGTGCGAGTCGTCGGGCTTCCTCTGCATGCTGCAGGTAGGTGGCGACGTCAAGGTTGTCTTCGCTGGTTACGTGCGGCAGCATTGCGTCGAGCGTCGTCTTGGGCTCCCTGCCGTACACAAGCTTAAACGGGGTCGCTCTGGTCGTCTCCTGGACTGCCGTGTTATACGCGAAGATCACGTACGGCAAGATGGTGTCCCAGGTCTTGTGTTCAGCGTCGACGTACATAGCGATCATGTCCGCGATCGTTTTGTTCAGGCGCTCCGTGAGGCCATTGGTCTGGGGATGGTACGCAGTTGTTCGTAGATGGCTTGTGTGACTGTATTCCAGGATGGCTTGCGTCAACTCTGCCGTAAACGCCGTTCCCCTGTCTGTGACGAGCACTTCTGGGGCGCCGTGTCGCAAGAGAATTTGTTCGACAAAAAATTTGGCGACTTCTGCCGCGGTACCATTCGGTAGTGCTCTTGCTTCGGCGTAACGGGTAAGGTAGTCAGTGGCCACGATGATCCACTTGTTACCCATTGACGAAGATGGAAAGGGGCCGAGGAGATCCATCCCAATTTGCTGAAAAGGCAGGAATCGGGGCGGAATCGGGTTTAGTAGTCCTGCTGGTCTGATCGGTGGCATCTTGCGTCGTTGGCACTCACGACACGTCTCCAAGTAGTGGGCAACGTCGGCAGGCAGTCGCGGCCGGTAATACTTCTCTTGGATTCTACGCAACGTGCGCGCAAATCCGAGGTGGCCTGCTGTGGGCTCATCGTGCAACGCCTGCAGAATTTCTTGCCGAAGGATTTTAGGCACTACGAGAAGCTGCGCGGTCTTGTTGGGTGCGAAGTTCTTCACGAGGAGGCCATTGCTTAACGTGAAGGATGATAAATGTCGCCTGAACACACCAGGAGGGGAAGCGGCCTTTCCTTCCAAGTAATCGGCTAGCGCTTTCAGCTCAGGGTCTGATCGCTGTTGTTCTGCGAAACTGCTGGCGCTTACCGGTCCCAAAAAGGCGTCGTCGTCATCGTCCTTCGGGGTAGCATCGACGGGAGCGCGGGATAAGCAGTCTGCGTCGGAATGCTTTCGGCCCGACTTATAGACTACAGTCATGTCAAATTCTTGAAGTCGTAGGCTCCATCTGGCAAGGCGGCCGGAAGGATCTTTCAAATTAGCCAGCCAGCAGAGCGCGTGATGGTCGCTTACCACCTTGATGGTCGGCCGTATAGGTATGGACGAAACTTAGAAGTGGCCCAGATGATTGCAAGGCACTCCTTCTCGGTCGTCGAGTAATTGACTTAGGCTTTTGTGAGTGACCTGCTGGCGTAGACGATTACTTTCTCCTGTCCGGCACTCTCTGGACGAGAACGGCTCCTAGGCCCACACTGCTCGCGTCGGTGTGAATTTCGGTCTCGGCGTTTTCATCAAAGTGGCCAAGTACGGGAGGGCATTGCAGGTGGCGCTTGAGTTCGTCGAAGGCTTCTCCTTGCAGCGCTTCCCGTTTAAAAGGTACGTCAGCCTTTGTAAGCTGCGTCAACGGTTCGGCGATCCGCGAAAAGTTTCTGACAAATCGTCGATAATAAGCGCACAGCCCAAGGAATCGGCGCACAGCTTTCTTGTCGGTAGGCGGTGGGAATTGTGCGATTGCAGCTGTTTTCTCCGGGTCTGGGCGAATACCGTCCTTGCTAACGATGTGACCTAGGAACCGGAGTTCTTCGTAGGCGAAGTGACACTTCTCTGCTTTTAGCGTTAGTCCCGATGACTTGATGGCTTCCAACACTGTCTGTAGTCGTTTTAGGTGGTCTTCAAAGCTTGACGAGAAGACAACAACGTCGTCCAAATATACCAAACAAATCTGCCACTTCAACCCTGCCAGGACTGTGTCCATTACTCGTTGAAACTTGGCTGGTGCGGAGCAGAGGCCAAATGGCATCACCTTGAACTCATAAAGGCCGTCCGGTGTGATGAATGCGGTCTTCTCGCGATCTCTTTCGTCGACCTCAATTTGCCAATATCCGCTCTTCAGGTCCATCGATGAGAAGTACCTTGCATTGCAGAGTCGGTCGAGAGTGTCGTCGATGCGCGGAAGTGGGTAGACATCCTTCTTCGTTATGCTATTCAAGCGGCGGTAATCAACGCAGAAGCGAAGTGTGCTGTCTTTCTTCTTGACCAAAACGACTGGTGCCGCCCAGGGGCTGTTCGATGGCTGGATTACGTCACCACGCAGCATTTCCTCAACTTGATCGCGAATGGCCTGCCGTTCTCGCGGCGATACACGATAAGGGCTTTGACGCAGAGGTCGGTCGTGTTCGTCCGTTATAATGCGGTGCTTGGCCAGTGATGTTTATCGTGCCTTCGATGATGACGAGAAGCACTCCCTGTAGTTTCGAAGAAGACTGCGAATCTGGTTTTTCCTGCTGTGGGTCAATACTGGGTTGATGTCAAATGTTGGCTGACGGAATTGGTCCGGTGCGTCTTCCAGTGGTTGGTCGTGGAGGGCGAATACGTCTTTGAGGTCCGCTAATTCGTCGAGAAAAGCGATGGTCGTGCCCCTGTTTAGATGCCGGTACTCTTCAGTGAAGTTTGTTACCAGCACCTGAGCTTGTCCTCTCCGGAATTTCGCGATGCCTCTTGCGATGCCGATACCTCGTTCCAAGAGCAATTGGATATTTCCTTCGACGATGCCTTCAGCGGTTTCAATGTCTGTGCTACCTACGCTGACGGCGACGCTTGATCGGGGCGGCACGGTCAATTCTCCGTCGAGGACGTTTAGAGCGACGTGTTGCGTCGAAGTCGTTGAAGCGGGTATGGCTTTGTCTGCAGAGAGCTTGATGAGCTTGGATCGGAGGTCGATGATAGCCCTATTTTCATTTAGGAAGTCCATGCCTAAAATCACGTCGCGGGAGCACTGCTGCAAGACCACAAAGCTGGTGGGGTAAGTACGCCCATTTACGGTTATTCTTGCAGTACACCGTCCCGACGGAGTTATCAAGTTGCCACCTGCGGTGCGAATCAGCGGGCCATCCCAAGCGGTGGTAACTTTTCTGAGCTGGGAGGCTAACGGTCCGCTGATGACTGAATAGTCAGCTGCGGTGTCTACTAGGGCAGTGACTCTGCGACCGTCGATATCAACTTCAAGGTCACTTGTTCGCGTCTTCGCATTGCACGTGGGCCTTAGTGTCCGATCTCGGCTCCGTCGTTTCTTCAGGTCTTGGCCGGAGCATACCGTAGTTACTTCGCAGGGCGGCGGTGTCGGCTTGCACTCTGGTCGTGTTGTCGTCGATGTCGTCGTGTGGAGCGGCAATGAAATGTCTGCGTCGTCGCTAGTGGTCGTCGGCGGCGGAGGGTCTTCGTCTTTTTGCCGTTGAGCAACCTCACCTCCAAAGGTTGCTCTGTTTAGTTTCCCCTGCGCGGGCATGGGGACCTTCCGCGCATACTCTCATCATAGGTACGGCCTGGCGACGCAAAGCGGGCCCTGTACGGCGATGGATATCTGAACCGACGGCTTGGTGGCGCAATCTCACCGCTACGCAGGCAGTTGTCAATTTCTTGTGGTCGTTCACCTGGGCGTGGTCGTGGAGCGTCGACTGCAAATCCGCGGAGATCGATTCGTCGGTACGGGCAGTGGCGAAGAATGTGACCGGCCTCACCGCAGTGGAAGCATAATGGCCGGTTGTTTGCAGTCCTCCAGGCGTCACACTTCCTGGGGTTTGGGGGTCGTTGGTAGGCTTGGCGGGCGGGGGCCAAGGGGCGGTTTTCAGGAACAGGACGGTAGCGGCGTGGGCTGGGAAAGTCATCACGTCGGGGCGGAGGGCGACCTAATGCACCAGCGTAGTTCATCGCTGTTGCTTCTTGTGCTGGAACAGTCGCAGCCGTCGCTTCAGGAACGCCCAGCGCCTGCTGAACTTCTTCACGGACGACGTCCGCGAGCGTCGCCACCTGGGGTTGTTGCGATGATGGCAGCATTCGGCGGAGCTCCTCTCGCACGATCTCCCGGATTAGGTCCCGAAGGTTCTCTCCGCTTGCAGATGTGCTGGGTAGTGGCATGAGTAGTTTGGTTGAAGTGGTCGCTCGTAGTGGCGCATCCGGGTATTCAACCTCTTCTCGATGGTCGATGCTTCACTCTCAAATTCTTCCACAGTTTTCGGCGGGTTCCGGACAAGCCCCGCAAAAAGCGATTCTTTAATGCCTCGCATTAAGACTTTGACTCTGTCACCTTCGGTCATGTTTGGGTCGGCGCTTCGAAACAGGCGTTTGATCTCCTCTACGTAGGCCAGGACGGGCTCGTTTGGTAGTTGAATTCTTGATTGGAGGAGGGCCTGAGCTCTTTCTTTCCGGACAGAACTTGTAAAGGCCATAAAGAACTGTGCTTTGAACATCTCCCAATCCTTCAAAGATGTCTCGTGATTTTCAAACCAAATTCGGGCATGTCCTTGAAGAACAAAGTAGACCTGCCTGAGTTTCGCAGCGTCGTTCCAGCCGTTGAAATCTGCCACACGGTCGAAAAGGTCCATCCAATCTCCCGCATCTTCATCCGGTAGTCCACGGAAGCAGGGAGGCTCACGGGGTTGGACGAAAACAACCGGTGCTGTAGGCTGGGCCATTGTCAGCGTCGATACCTTCCGAAATCGAATGGAGTCAGGCAGCAGACCGTGCTCGGGCTGTAGGACTTGAATTCGGCGGCTGGCTCCGTGACCTGTAGGCTGGTCTTCCAGGGCGACAGGAACACGGCTTGGTCTTCGCTTGAAGGATCAAAGGCAGCACCTCCACCAGATGTCACGTAGTGGTGACGAGGTCGACGACACAAATGAAGGGGCGATGATTGCACTAAAGAAACTCTTTATTTGGGCTGACTTGCACCCGCAAAAGAACTGAGCAACTCGGCGGCGGCGATAGCAACAAACGCGCTCGTCGGTCGTCGGACAAAGAATGCCCGTCACACTCGGCAACGCTCAATTTAAAGGCTGCACAGAACAATCTAGATAACGTCGCAAACAGCTACCAGCACGGGCTGGAACATTGTGGAAAGACACCCGAGTGGCCGGAACCTTCGAGACAGATCTTGGTGCATCTTTCGCTACAACAAAACTGATAAAGGTGTGACGCGACATCGAGCATTAACAAACAACGATTACGGAACTGATACGCGGTCCAGAATCAGAGTGATAAGCCTGTATGCCAGCGGCTGTTAAAAAACAACAAATACAGTTTGAATGTTTTGCGGCAATATTAAGAGGAGTGCATTTGCAAATACGCGCAACTATAAAAGTTGTGATTTTCGGGAGTGTTGATACGGCGATGGATTACATAAACTTAACTTAAAATCAGCTTCATTTTAATGAAAAACTTGTGCAGTACTTTACGCATTAAGTTTCGTCCTTGTACAGTGGAACTAAGCGCCTAAGCCAAAAGACCTCCACTTTAGGCTACCTAGTAGGCCTTCTGGTACGCTTATGAAATTTTCCCAAACCAAGAATTGCGACGCATATTTTCAAACGCTCGCTGTTGACTTAATATCGGTCGCCGAAGAGTGTGGACGTGCTCCCATCGGCTTCGTCATCTTCACATCATTCCGCAGCGATTTTATTGATTTTCACCGAACTGCTTGCACCAGCAATATATTACCGGTGGGCTCAACTCAAACCTGTGCGATCTAGGTGCACGTTAAGGACCCCCAGCAGTTCGAAATTACTCCAAAGCCCTTTACTATGGCACACCTTTCTCTCTTTCCGCTTTCACTTCTAGCCTCCTCCCTTCCCTTACGGCGCGGGTCAGGTGTTAAGACACAAGTGTGACAGATACAGCACCTTTTCTTTCCTGTGAACAAATTATTATTAATATTATTAAGACATTAATAAAATGCTGAAGGTGATGACATTGTCATGCCAAGCAACTCGGGGGATGAACTGCAAATCATGATACATGACCTAGACAGGAAAAGTAGAAAAGTAGACTTGAAAATCAATATGCAGAAGACTACGGCAATGTTCAACCGCCTCGGGAAGGAAGAGCAGTTTACATTAAGTAGCGCAGTACTGGAAGTAGTAGGCGAATATGTCTACTTAGGACAGGTAGTACCCGCAGATCTGGACCATGAAAAGAAATAAGAAGAATAAGATTGGGATGGAGCGCATTTGGCAAGCACTCGCAGATTATGACTAACAGTTTAACGGTAACGCTCAAGAGGAAAGTATACAGCAGTTGCATCTTACCTGTACTTACCTATGGGGCTGAAGCGTGGAGGCTAACCAAGAGAGTTCTACTTAAGTTAAGGGCAACGCAGAGGCCTATGGAACGAAAAATGGTAGGAGTAACATCAAGAGATAGGAAGCGGGCAGAGTTGGTCAGAGAAATAACTCAAGTTACCGACATTCTAGTGGAAATTAAGAAGAAATGGTTGGTTTGTGGGGTTCAACGTCCCAAAGCAAGTCGGACTATGGGAGACGCCGTAGTGGAGGACTCCGGAAATTTCGACCACCTGGGTTTTTTTAAGAAGAAAAAATGGGTTATCCTCTCCTCGCAGTACATGTTCTGCCCATGCCTAAGAAGAAGATTAAAAAACTGATTTATTTATAGGAAATGGGCATTGGCAGAACATATACTGCGAAGAGAGGATAACCAATGGTTGCTTAGGGTAACAAACTGGGTTCCAAGCGAAGGAAAGCGTAGCAGGGGGTGGCAGAAATTTAGGTGGGCGGAGGAGGTTAAGAAGATCGCAGGGATAAAGTGGATGCAGCTAGCACAGAACGGGTTAATTGAAGAAATATGGGAGAGGCCTTCGCCCTGAATTGGGTATAGTCAGGCTGATGATAATGATGATGATGATGAATAAAATTGGGGTCTTTTTAAAACAAGAAGAATTATAAGGGTTTATAAGGGTTTAAGCATGGCTTGAACCTAGGGATAGACTGAAAACTGAGTGCTGCAGCGATAGCCTTTGGCGCCTGCTTTTCACCTTGTCTGGGTACCAGCCCATTTGGGCAACCCCGGTAACGAAGCGGCCAATTCTGCTGCTCGAGCATACGTCGACCGAGCAACAGATACCGAGGACCTAGGCAGTGCCAGAGATCGGCTGATCACCTACAACGACATTACACTACACTACCGGTGTGAAAGACTTCACTACCCTCCCCCACACCCCTCCTTAACTAAACCACAACAAATAACATGGAGACACCTTCAATCGCGCACCTTTCCCTCCCCAGCACTGCTGGCACTCTTCTCCCCCTCTACTCATCAGTCCGAATGTGCCCTCTGCGAGGCCCCGAGAGCTACATTCGAACATATTATGTTCAGATGCCCGGAGTTTCAACCACCGGCCGAATGGCGCCTTACGGACCACGAGGCTTGGGAGATCGCGGTCTCCAGCTCAGAGCCGGCTCCACAAAGGAGGTCGGCTGGGCTGAAGCGGTCGCCGTCAGGCACTGCCTGCTGGCCACCACCCGTGATCAGGAGCCGGCCCAGCCCTTCCCTTACGGAAACGCCATATCTGGACTTATAAAAAAAATCCAGATCAGGTATATCAGGAATTGGGCAGATATGGTATATTATGACAGATCCAGGCCAGATAAGGCATATCTGCCGAATTCCTGATTTCGAGTACCAGATAAGGCATATCTGGTTGTATATGCTTGATCTGCCCAATTCCTGATTTCGAGTACCGGATAAGGCATATCTGGTCAGATATGCCTTATCAACCCAATTCCTGATTTAAAGATCGAGCCCGCATGGCATGTAGGTTTTGAACTATAGATCTATATATCTGCATATCAACATGAAACTTTATTACAACACACACAAGACGATTTCAGTATTCCAGCTAAACGCACACTCAATCAAGTTTGCCAAGGGAAACCTGAATTTCCCCTTTTATTTCAAACCTTACAGAAAAATACCTTTGAAACCACAGGTTTTCTTTTTTCCCTGCCTATATGGAATCGCTCAAAGACGGGCCTGTATTACGTGTGTATACCGAGGATCAAACACATGCTCATCCGTTAGTAAATATTGAGATTCTACTCATTTAGGCGCGATACTATAACAAACTAATGGGATATCTGAACAGAATTAAGTCTACACGAGAAGCTAAAGTGAAAGACATTAACCTATTAAATTAGATATTACATTTTTATTCTACGCTTTTACACACAGAGCTTTAACCAGTAAATTCTTTTAGTTTGAGCTGGTTTACTTGCGAAGCTAAATAAAATAAATGGCTAATAATCGAACAAGACTATTGAAAGGGAATTTAAAGGTTTGTCAATACCCGGAAAAGGTACTGCTAAACCGCAGGGCGATAAAACACACACTGCTGGGTCTGCTGATAATACCTAAACCTTAGCAAAGTCCATATAGGCTGTCAGGAAGTACTGGTGTTACGTTAAGCAGAGACTGCAGTGCAAAATGTGCGAACGCACCTAACTTGTGGTTGCTTTTGAAATTAAGAGAGAAAACAAAGAAAAAACATGTCCGATGGCATTTGTCATGACAGCGACAGCTCTGCCCCTAAACCAAATCAAGCATGAAGCTACTTAGGTAGTGCAAATAATAATAATAATAAACAACGAAGGACCCTATCCACCCTCTGAAATTAGTTAATATTGCTGGAGCGAAAGACAAATTAGCAACGAAATGTACGGAAAAATGTCACATACTGGCAATTACCATCCAATTTACTGATTGGAAAATTTTTCCATCAAAATAATAAACTGAACAATATCCTGAGGCTGGCAAGTGCTAGTTCCCGACAAGAAGTGTCACGCTCACGGTTTTGGTGATCGGGCGTGAAGATGAGGCGGCACAATGAGGGCGCGATCCGACGCAATGGTGAATATTTGGCCGGGCCACCCAGGGCAGAAGCCTCGAAAAGCTCAATCGACCATCAAGTTCGCTGCCAAGGCTGGGGAGGCAGCTTCCACCCGCAGTGGGACAGTAATTTCCTCTGTGCTGGCAGTCAGACTGAAGCTCTTGAAGGTTTGCTGTCGCATTTTTGTTACATGCACACAGCTAATAGCGAACAGGCGCTGGCACACACACCAGCATACGCAACATGCAGCACGCCCGCCAGCCGCACCGAACTCCGATGTCTGCTACCGCGAAAGGACGAGACAAGTGCTTAGGCGCACGGAGTTGAAAGGGGGAGGGGAAAGAAGCAAGCACACACAAAACCGAGAGCTCGCGGCCTACGCGGTATAGAGCCTGGCAGCGAGGAGGAGAGATGAAATGCGAGCCCACGACGCAGGGGCCGCCGCTGTTTGAGAGGGAAGAGGGGAACGCGGGAGAGGAGGAGTCACTCTCTAGCCAGTACGGCCCTCCACGTAGCAACCGCCAGCTGTCTCTGAGGGTGAGTCACCGTCTAGACAGCTCGGAGGGGGCCGTATACTGAACTGCCATCATTTTCTTGATATTTTGAATCGCTCAACTTAACCGACCATGCGTTTGTGCACCGGACTGCCGCCGCATTTTAAATGAAAATGCGAGTTAGTAGACGGAAAGAGGAGCATGTAGCCATAACCCAGCGCCCTCCTGGACTAGGAACACATGGTGTAATAATTATAGTGCAGCGAAATCTGCAGAATATTTTAAATATTAGGAGTCGGAGCTATTTTCTAAATTGGATAAAATTAACGCTAAACATGCAGGCCATGCTGAGTGTAGAAAAATTGAAGCTCCACCACATGATGCCAATATTGAATATTTGCGGAAGGTAGACAAAAGCCATATATTGCTAGTATACAATCACTATTGCGCGTACATAATTAAGGCCCGATGAGGTTGTATTAGGTCTTGTTGTGCCTGGCATATGACCCTGGTCTGTCTATATAAGGTAATGACGATGCCATATATGCCCTTTATCAGGCCACATAAGGTCGCGAGGATACCATATATGCCCCTGATCAAGCCATATAAGGTCCCGTCACCCGTTCAGATATGGATTATATGTTGCATGATATGGCCAAATCTGAGCCATATAAGTGCAACATTTTGCGCATATATATAAGGTCTTATTTGCCGCCCTATATATTTGTATCTGGCAGCATATGCTCCATATCTGGAGCAGATATGGGATTTCCGTAAAGGTTGTAACGAGCATTTCGCGGCTCCACCAAATAAAGTTTTTCACCACCACCACCAATCCGCGGTTTTTGCATTATTTTTACTTAAATTAGGTTTTGAGGAAAGGAGTCTGTCTTGTACATTTCAGTGGGTTCAACGCCATTACGGACGCCTACACCTGACTGGATGAAGATAATAATAACCACAACAATAATAATTGGTTCGCAGGAAGGGAAAGGCGCAGTATCTGTCGCACGTTTATGTAGACACCTATACCGCGCAGTAAGGGAAGTAAGGTGGGAGAGAAAGCAGAAAGGGAGAAATGGGTTCAGTATTGGAGGGCACCGGAGTAATTTCGACTGCCTGGGGATCTTCAACATGTACTTATATAGCACAGCACACGGACGAAGCACAGCCGCCGGTGGTGGGGATCGAGCCCGGATACTCCGGCATAATTGCCGGGCGTCTTACCACTGCACCACAGTGGCGGGGCGCCGTTCAAGATTATGTTTAAACAAATAAAAATTAGCTGGGGCTTCGCTTTGGTTAAGCCTGGTAGGTTTCTAAAGCAATCCGACGGCCTGGCGCAATCTTTCGTCCTCCTTGCCTATAACGTCTGTCTAACGGGGTTGTTGTTGTGGAACGATGTTGTTGTGTTGTTGTTGTTGTGGCAGTAAGAAGAAGGAAAAGAAAATGCACGGGCCTGCTACTGCCTCTGTAGCTGAGCCACCTCCGCTGCCTCGTGCAGATAGAAGAGAATATAGAGAAGAAAGATAAGGAATGGGGAAAGAAAGACGCGCGCTGCAACAACAGCCGTCGTCCACCACCAGCGGTGGCGTGTGCAATGACGGCCTACAACAGATAAAAATTCGGTGCCAGGCTAGCCTCCGCCGCAAGCGGGGGGGACCCACCTGTACCAGCCCCATCAGGGGAGACCTTGTTGTTGTGGCTGTGCACCACCGGGGTGCTGCAGTGGTAAGACGCCTGACTACTGTCCGGAGTACCCGGATTCGAACCCGACCTCGGCGGCTTCGTTTCGATGGAGGCGAAACGAAGAGTTGTCCGTGTGCTGTGCGATGTCAGCGCTCGTTAAACATCCCCAGGTGGTCGAGACTACTCCGTAGCCCTCCACTACGGCTCCTCTTTCTCTCTTTCCATTTTCACTCCCAGCTTCCTCCTTTCCCTTACGGCGCGGTTCAGGCGTCCATATAAATACAAATGAGACAGTTACCGCGGCTTTCCCTTCCTATAAATCAATCAGTAGTTGTGGCTGCAGGAAGACGGAAAGGAAAATGCACGGGTAAGCAACCTCAAGCGTCTTCCTGTCAATGACCCGGGGGTGGCCTGCTGCTGGCCCTACTGGGTTGGGACGGTGGGTCGATGCCGCTTGTGGTGGGTGCTAGCTAACTAGCCAGCCACCCTATTTTTATCTGTTGTAAGCTGTCATTACACCCGTCCCCGCATCGGTGGTTGGCGACGGCTGTTGTTACGGCGCGCATCTTTCCCTCCCTCTTCCTTTTCGGCCCTATTTTCTTTTCTGTCTGCAAGAGGCAGCGGAGCTGGCTCAGCTACAGAGTCAGTAGCATGCCTGTGCATTTTCTTTTCCTTCTTCCTTATTTGCAAACTTTGCTAGAAATATTAAATGTACTCCACTCTAATATAGTTCCACAAAATCAGAGGAACTTCGCTTCAAATGGTGTAAAGTGACATTTTTCTCAGTAAAGCAAAAAAAATTACCGACGATTACGTTACTTCCTAATGCAAAATTTGAGCGCGGCAAATAAGCTGTTTCACCTTTTCGATAGATTGAGGCAAAGAAATCGAGCAACACATGTATGCGCTATCACAGAATTTTTTAGAGCGCGCGAAAAAAGGAATTAAGTTCGAGCCGGCGCTTTGACAACCGGAGACTCGCAGGAAGAGGGGGGAGGGGAGCGGCGTGTACACCAAGCGGCAAACGATGGGGACATAAGCGCGCGCAGCAAGCGGACAACGCGATAAAGGGAGGAGGGAAGAGATAGCAGCGACTGACTGATGCTGCTGACGCCGATAGTGAGTCAACCCCAGCTGCGGAGTTGGTTTCAGGGACAACGCCGCCGATGCCGACGAAAACAATATGATACCCTCGCTTCCGCAGCGCCAAGAACCAGGTCTAGCCGTGGGAAGGTGGTCACGTATTCTTCGACGTGCCGGGGCCTACGTGAAATAACCGGCGCGTCGGCAACTGAAGAGCACCCTATCCGCCACACAGGAACAGGGGGGGGGGACCCTCCCCTCCTCTTTCTGCATGGCGGCGACAGTGTTCTATGCAGTCACGTTATCTTGACTCTCTAGCGGCGTCAGCGGCATCCAGCGGTATCAGTCGGTCGCTGCCAGCGCTGGGGGGATGAAAGGGGGGCGGAGCTGGTTACGAGGCCGACGACGATGCCGACGCCGACGCGAAACCCAGGAACGGACGCCAAAGAGCTGCGCTCTAAAAAATTAGGTACAGACGGAAACAGTCAACTATGGGCGGCCCAGCAGAACCCAGAGCGTGCTTGAAAAGCACAGGACTCACGGCTCACCACAAACGGGCCAAAATGAGGTAATGCAGAATAGGGCCTAGCCCCGGGTCGGCGCTTGGCCAGCGTCAAGCGGCATTAAACAGTAGTTTGCCGACATTTAATTAAAGATATGCATATCATACTCTGCTCGCAATTTAAATTAATTATTATATCATTTACATAATAGCAACTGGTGCCCCTGTCACACGTGCAGCTTCGAGGCCCATTGAAACGGTGAAGATCGAACACAACAGGAATCGGCCACTGCCACGCTGCGGTTTTCAATGACTATTGAACTTCGATCGACATTGGCTCGATGAGGTCAGCGAAAGGTCATTGGAATGAGAAGGGACATTGAGAGCATCCTTGTACTCGCTATAAAGTGAAAACAAAAACAATGAACTTAAACAAAATATTTTCTTTATTGAATTATTTAGACTATACATTACCCAGTCCGTTACCTAGTTTTTCGAAAATCAAAATCATCGTTTTTGACGATGCGCGGTGTTCAGGCGAAAAAAAAAATACTGACGCTGTTCTAGCTAGGGCGTGGCTAGAAGGGGGCAGTGTGACGGGCGACGTATCCGCGCCTTGTGAGAGAGAGGCGCGATCCGCGATGAATTTTTCCGGCGCCGCAAGGGGCGCTGCAGTGCTCTGGTGTGCATGGGGAACCAGCCGCTACCGCGCGATCGAGCGCAGCAGCGCGGGCGCGGCCGAGATCTGGGACGCGTGGACGGCCCTTGTTTGCTCGTGGACCACGACTGATTCGAAGCTGGGAGTCGCACATGTACCAGAGTGATCCTTTTGAGGTGCAAAGTGGGTGATTTTGTGCTGATCCTGTTTTTTGTAGTAGATAAAGCTGTGCGCACTCGTGGCGTAAAAGCGCGAACATTTTTTTTATCCGAGCGCAGTAGCGGGTACAGAGCGCGCAGAGCCGAAACCCCCTTTTCAGACCACCTAAAGATGCTGCTTAACGCGAACTGGGGTTGCGAAATATCAAACGTACTGACAAGGAGCTGACGACTAATTGTGTCTCGTTTGCGAACGCACGGCATGCTAAGTCAGGACAACTTTTTCGGTAGAGAACACTCGGGACAAATCTTCACCCCAGACCTGCGCAGTTTCTCGTAACTATAATCTGCCCTAGTTTCTACAACCTTGTCCGTCCACAGAAACAGAAGAATCTTCAGCCCAACCTAATTGTTACGCTATGCCTTAGCTGATCAACAGCTGAAAATATTTTAATACGCTGGACATGTTTATATTTCAGGACATATGCTGAGAGCATTGTGATGCTGGCTCTCTTATTCAGCTGTGCCTCAGTTCAGGCCATAATAATGTGGGTGAAATAAATGATAGCCAGCTTATCTTTTACATGGCAGGACATGTGACACAGAAGTTTAGCAGCACAATTTTTTGCCAGAATTGTGATTCTGGCCTCGAAGTCACCCCAGCAGCAGCTGAATGCAATTAAGATTCCTCTACACGCAACAATTTTAAAGGGGGCTTATTTTACAGCCAAGGACAAAAGTTTGAGAGATGCTGGCTCGTGGAACTTTTTTTTTTGTGTGGTCGGGCAATTATGAAAAACGAAATGTGTAGAATCACGAGGGGACATGCACGCCCCATTCACAGAAAAAAAATATCAGAAGACAAACTAGCGAGGCAACGAAGAAATAAATTTTCCCACAAATCCCCGTCCTGCGAACTTTTGTTCCTGGCTGTACCATAAAAATATGCTGGCCGGCGTTAGTAGGGGACGCATTCACATTTTTGTGTTTAAAAAGAAAACGTTTTATGCTTTCAGTGTGCATGATTTCGCGCAGTTTCTCAGCAGTCTAACAAACTCCACCAAGTGGGATGCGCGATCTTCATCGTCAAGAGGTTACTGCAAAATCAATTGTACCAACTCGCCCAACTGTCCATCCTACTTACTGCAAAATGTTTCCAGTTTGTGGTGCTAACTATGGATTCATTTTTATTTTTTTTTTACTCTTTGAATAAAGGGCAAGGTGCTTCAAAATGAGCGCCAGAAACAGTTGAAGTTATAAACAGAGTGAATTCGAAGCAGAGCCATTAATTCGTTGTTCGGTCGCTCTGACGTCTGCATTTGTATATTGTATTAATAAAAGAAACGTCATTTATGCTTTTGTGGACATTTTGTGCAAATTATTTCTTTGCCTTGTAATGAAGTGTTTCCTTTGGTCTTGTGGACTTGTCCAGCAAAAGCAGTGATGGAAAATATTTTGTGCATGATATGAGATGCGCCAGAAAGCCCACAAATACACCTATTATTTATGAGCTACAGCTTCCAAGTAACGTAGCCATAAACGGCATGTTACTGGCGCATGCATACCGACGAACAGACAGTGCTCTTTTCGTCGTCCTGTCTGTTTTACGTTTGTCTACTAGTCAGCGTGTCGTAGTGCGCTGAGAACTAATTTGCTAGTACGTCTTTCTTTTTTTTTCATTGGCCACTCACTATATTTGCCACGGCTGCAGTCGAACTCCAATGCTCCCAGGAGTTCCGAATTCTCCGTGTTTATTGTCCATGTCCACTTGCGCTAACAAGCTTTTAGTGAAAACTAAACGCGTATAGAGTTAATATTCTGATATGCGTTCTATTACAGCTTGCTTTTCCAAAATTGCGTCGCTAAGCTACATTTTCGTGCACTGATGGAGAAAACAATGCATCTTTTCATCTCCGATCTGCATACATTTCGTCATGTTGGCATCGGAACAAAAATTCAAACGCGATGCAAAATTCACTCGACACGCGTGCCTAGTGCCCTGTGCCGTCCCCTCCAACCGCCACGACGGCTGCACACCAGTCGCAAGTAGCGCCATCTAGCTAGGGTGTCTATAGCTGCCCTGTGGCAGTGCGGCGTGCAGCAGCGTTTCGCTCGTGGTCACCACGAGCGCGCTTTGCAACAACCGAGACCAACATGGGCCCCACAAGTGCTTCTAATAACGATAGCAACAACCAACGCTGCGAAAACGACCGTCGAGCTGTGGCATCATCACCGGCGCTCCTGCGAGGTATTTGAATAGCGCTCTCCGGACGAACTTTCAATTAAAACAGCAGTCAGAACCATTTCCGCGCTGTTTTATCCTACTTCACTTCATATTTCTTATCAGACTCGTGGCGCCACCTGTCGGATCACACGCTTCCTAGTCAATTGGCCGTGTGGCAGCGGTGCATCTCGATGACCCTCGAATATTTCGATGCCATTGACTCAACTGACATCGAGATTGCCCGTGCGACAGAATTCATGAAAGGGCATGAAAGGACAACCGTTGAAATACACCGTGCCCCGCCGGGGTGGTGCAGTGGTAAGACGCCCGACTACTGTGCCGGAGTTCCCAGGTTCGAACCCGACCTCGGCGGCTGCGTTTCGATGGAGGCGAAACGAAGTGGCGTCCGTGTGCTGTGCGATGTCAGCGCACGTTAAAGATCCCCAGGTGGTCGAAATTACTCCGTAGCCCTCCACTACGGCTCCTCTTTCTCTCTTTCCACTTTCATTCCCACCTTCCTCCCTTCCCTTACGGCGCGGTTCGGGTGTCCACAGAGCAAGTGTGACAGGTACTGCGTCTTTCCCTTCCTGTGAACCAATTTAACTTAACTTGAAATACACCGTCCGTTTCTAGCCTGCACTTATCCTTTTCGGAGGCGGAGTTTCTGCAGTGGTGCTTGCTCTGCACAAGGAAGACATGGTTGCACTAGTAGGATGGGAGAGAAACGCGGGATTAGTGTTTGGACGCTCGGTGGGTCGCCTGCATCCACCATGCACTGGAAGAAGTGCTGTGTGTTCGATGGGGCCCCACTAGTCCCAATATTGTTTTGGATATAGTCGGATGTCTGCAAATCGGGAGGCGAGAAATATCATCATCATCCATCATCATCAGCCTGACTATAGCCACTGCAGGGCGAAGGCCTCTCCCATATTTCTCCACTTAACCCGGTTCTGTGCTAGATGCATCCACTTGACTCCTGCGAACTTCTTAACCTCATCCGCCCACCTAACTTTCTGCCGCCCCCTGCTACGCTTTCCTCAGTTGTGGATGTGTCGGGAAGCGACCGGAAAGTCCGATGTTGCAAGGAGATATATCACATAGCAACCAGGAATGTAAGATCTATGACACAAGGTAAACTGGATGTCGTCAAGCGAGAAATGAACCGATTGAACATTGATATCTTGGGTATCAGCGAGCTCAAGTGGACCGGAATGGAAGAATTTAACTCCGGCGACCATTATATCTTTTATTGTGGGCACGAATCCAAGAGAAGGAATGGGGTCGCTCTCATAGTAAACAGAAGAATGGGTAAAGCAGTGCTAGGGTACAACCCCAAAAACGACCGAATGATTTCACTTCGGATCTAAGGTCACCCTCTCAACATAACAGTTATCCAAGTCTATGCACCGACCACTACTGCTGAAGAAGCTGACGTTGAGAGATTTTATGCGGACCTACAATGCCTTTTAGACCGCACCCCATCATTAGACGTCGTTTTTCTCGTAGGAGACTGGAATGCTAAGGTCGGGAGTGAAGAAATATCCGGAATTGTAGGCAAGTTCGGTCTTGGCGAGTCGAATGAAGCTGGACAGAGGCTAGTAGAGTTTTGTCAAGAAAACAACCTGACCATAGCGAATACTCATTTTCAACAGCACAAGAGGCGCCTGTACACATGGACTTCACCGGACGGTCTGTACAGGAATCAGATCGATTATATTCTTTGCCGGCAGAGATGGAGAAGCGCTATACAAGCAGTAAAAACAAGGCCTGGGGCCGATTGTGGCACCGATCATCAGCTTCTTGTTGCCAAAATTAATCTTCGATTGAGGAAAACTCAGAAAACTAGAAGGCCTTTCAGGTATGATCTGGATCAAATTCCATAAGAATATGCTGTGGAAGTGAGCAATCGATTTCAAGAATTAGATCTAGAAGACAGAGAGCCCGAAGAGATGTGGACTGATGTTCGTGATATAATACAAGAAGTTGCTACTAAGGTAGTTCCAAAGCAAAAGAAATGCAAGAAAGCAAACTGGTTATCTGAAGAAGCTGTGCAAATAGCTGAGGAAAGGAGGATGGCAAAAGTTATGGGGGAAAGAGAAAGATACAAGCTTCTCAATGCGGATTTTCAGAAAATAGCAAGGAGAGATAAGAATGCCTTCCTGAACATACAGTGCCAAGCAGTTGAGGACAACAGCCAATTAAGGAACACAAGAGCTCTGTACAAGACAATCAAAGATATCAAAGGAAGCTTCTGTGCTAAGCTGGGCGTGATAAAGGAAAAACGAGGCAAGGACCTCACTGAAGCCTCAGAGATAAAGAAGAGGTGGCAGGAATACACAGAAGAACTGTACAAGAAGGACCCGAATGTGCAAACCGAACATAAGACGGTTGTGATTACTGATCTCGAGCCGGGCATCCTGAAGCGTAAAGTTGAATGGGCCTTAGCCAGTCTTGCTAAGAAGAAAGCCAGCGGAAGTGATGGCATTCCAGCTGAGTTGCTTCAAAACCTCAACCATGACGCTGTTAGCATTATGCATACATTATGTCAGAAGATTTGGACAACTCTGCAGTGGCCACAGGATTGGAGGAGGTCAGTTTACATCCCCATTCCAAAGAAAGGCAGTGCCAAAGATTGTTCCAACTACCGCACGATCGCGCTTATTTCGCATGCTAGCAAGGTGATGTTAAAAATCCTGCAAGGTAGGCTGCAGCAGTATGTGGATCGGGAGCTTCCGGACGTGCAAGCTGGGTTTCGCAAGGGCAGAGGAACTAGAGACCAAATTGCCAACCTCCGCTGGATCATGGACAAAGCAAGAGAGTTCCAGAAACCCATCTACTTCTGCTTTATTGATTATGCGAAAGCGTTTGACTGCGTAGATCACAGCAGATTGTGGCAAGCTCTCCAAGAGATGGGAGTTCCAATTCACCTCATCTGTCTCCTCAGGAACCTGTATGAAGGACAAGAGGCCACAGTCAGAACTGGGCATGGTCTTACCGATTGGTTTCCGATTGAGAAAGGAGTGAGGCAAGGCTGCATACTGTCGCCCTGCCTATTTAACCTATATGCAGAGTGCATCATGAGGAAGGCCGGTCTGGACGAGTCTTCATATGGAGTGAAGATTGCTGGAAAACGTATCAACAACCTTAGATATGCGGATGATACCACTTTAATGGCAGAAAGTGAAGTGGAACTCAGGAGACTTCTGATGCGCGTACAAGAAGAGAGTGAGAAGTTTGGGCTTAAACTTAACATCAAAAAGACAAAGATCATGGCGTCTTGCCCTATCAAGTCCTGGAGCATCAGTGGACAAGAAGTGGAAGCTGTGACAGATTTTCTCTTCTTCGGCTCCAAGATTACCTCGGAAGGAGACTGCAGCCATGAAATTAGGAGACGCCTGCTTCTGGGAAAGAGAGCAATGGTTAGCCTTGACCGCCTAGTAAAGAGCAGAGACATTAGTCTGCCAACCAAGATCCGTATAACTCGTGCTATGGTCTTTTCAGTTGTGATGTATGGATGCGAGAGTTGGACTGTGAAAAAGGCTGACCGCCGAAGAATTGACGCGTTTGAATTGTGGTGCTGGCGAAGACTCTTGAGAGTTCCTTGGACTGCCAGAAGATCAAATCAGTCGATATTGTCGACCATAAACCCTGACTGCTCATTGGAGGGTCAAATTCTAAAGTTAAAACTCAGCTACTTTGGTCATCTGATGAGAAGAGAGGAGTCGCTGGAGAAAGATTTGATGTTGGGAAAGGTTGACGGTCGCCGGAGAAGGGGTAGGCAGCGAACGCGATGGTTAGATGGCATCCTCGAGGCACTGCAGATGAAGTTATGTGATGTTACGAAGATAGTAGAGACCGGAAAGCGTGGCGTGAAATGGTCCATAGGGTCACGAAGAGTCGGACACGACTGAACGACTGAACTGAACTGAACTGCTACGCTTTCCTTCCCTTGGAATGCAGTTTGTTACCCTCAGCGACCATCGGTTATCCTCTGTTCGCAGTACATGTCCTGCCCATGTCCATTTCTTCTTAATTTCCACTAGAATGTCGGTAACTTGAGTTATTTCTCTGACCCACTCTGCACGCTTCCTATCTCTTAATGTTACCCCTACCATTTTTCGTTCCATAGCCCTCTGGGTTGTCCTCAACTTAAGTAGAACTCTGTTGGTTAGCCTCCACGTTTCAGCGCCATAGGTGAGTACAGGTAAGATATATAAGGCGAGAAATAAGGTGCATGTGAAAAACATGGTTCAAGTAAGCGCTTTTTGCTTCGACGTCGTTGGGCACTTGCATGGAAAATAACGGCGGTATTTTTTTTAGAGCTTATATGTTTCGTTAGACGGTTTTGGGCGTTTCAAGAGGCCATGATCGGCGCGGCTCTGATGGCCCTACGGGGCTGGGACGGTAGATCAACGCCGCTTGCGGCAGGGGCTTGCCAGCCACAGAATTTTATCATTACACCCGCCACTGCTTCGGTGCTCTATTTTCTCTTCTGTCCGCACGAGGCAGCGGAGGTGGCCCCGCCGGGGTGGTGCAGTGGTAAGACGCCCGACTACTTTGCCGGAGTACCCGGGTTCGAACCCGACCTCGGCGGCTGCGTTTCGATGGAGGCGAAACGAAGAGGCGTCCGTGTGTGCTGTGCGATGTCAGCGCACGTTAAAGATCCCCAGGTGGTCGAAATTACTCCGTAGCCCTCCACTACGGCTCCTCTTCTCTCTTTCTATTTCTCCCACCTGCCTCCCTTCCCTTACGGCGCGGTTGCGGTGTCCACAGAAAACAAGTGAGACAGTTACCGCGCCTTTCCTTTCCTATAAATAAATCAAAATCAGGCAGCGGAGGTGGCTCAGCTACAGTGCCAGTAGCAGGCCCATGCATTTTCTTTTCCTTCTTGCTACAGCCACAACAACCGCAACAACATCATCGCATGCCCCACTAATGATCAACCTACCGCTAAAACGGGAATTGAATAATGTAGGCTACCAGGCATAACAAACTTCGCAGATGTCCTTGAGGGTGCTATAATACGATTATTACTGCCAAAATATTCACTGCGAACTCAATCGCAGGCTCCAAACAGGGCCTACGTATTAGCGAGCGTAGCCCGCACCGTGGCCCAGTATAAACAGCAGAAAGAAATAAATAAAATGAGGCAACTAGTGTCAGCCGAGCCCTTGGTCATCACAACGCTTCCCGAAGGAGGACGAGGAGGAGAAAACTCTTTTTGAGGAGAAATTCATGTGTTCTTCCCGAAGTGGCTACATATCAATAAAATTTTACTGCCCCACCTAATGGGTTCGCTATACAGAGCCTGCAACTCTCCATACATCACCGCCGTTTATAATACCCACAATTGCTTACCCTAGGTATAGCATGAAGTCAGGGAGACTACACTGCTCCTTTCAAACTAACTGTACAATTTAATGCGGTTTATTTCATACACACATCGATTTAGGCCTGTTAGAGGCTAATCTGAATAATTCGGCCCACTGATCCGCAAGAAGGCACTTCACTGAGTAAGTGAGCTGTCGAAGAGAAATATATCTGGGGTGCCGGGCTCCGGAGAAGCCATCCGTCTGGCACGGGACACTTGGCGAAAGACGTCCCCCTGTCCCTTGGAGGCACCCTAGGGTCTTGCGGCGGGAGTAGAGGGGCCTTTACATCGACGGCAATAAAGGTATCTTGAACCTGAACTTGAACCTGCCCGCGTTGTTGTCGCTTAGCTGATGTGAAATTTTAAGAAATTTTGAATCACTTAAAAAAAAACGTTTTTCTTTCTCAAGATTTTTTTATAAAAAATTGGACATTTTGCAAAACGTGACGGAAACAGATTTATTTGGTACAGCACAACGATCAATATAAATCCCCCAACTGTTCAGTCGAATATGCAGTTTTAAATGTCATATTGTGAAACGAGCTTCTTATTGTATTGCACACAGAAGATAAATTAGATGTCAGTGCCATTCCATTACGCTTGATCTCGCTGAGTGTTACCAGAATTTATGGTGGTACTGTATAACCGTCCTACTAAATCTTTGTCGCCAAGAAGCTGGTTTGTATTTAGCTAAACCCGCTTACGTGCGCAAGGCTATGCTATTTCGTGCCGTGTGTTTGGCGCTGTAGAATTTTCAGCTATTTTGTTCTACTTCAGCTATGTATTCAAGTATTAAATGTGTGTTTTAAGTCAAGCCTGGAGCATTTATTTCAGCTCGCCTTCAATTTCAATTCTTATTCAATTCATTCTTTATTTCAAAGTAGACAAGGGATTACATCAGACACTGAAGGATTCTTAGCCAGAGGCTAGTCGTGGATCCCAAAATGGATACATGTATGTCTACTGACGACTCAAGAAGAAAACAAAATACATATCTACTGGTGCAAAATTAAACAACTATAATACAAAACAACATCATACAAACTAAAACTGTATTACATGAGAAAAATAACGAAACGAGAAAAAAAGTTGATTTCATATACAGAATACTACGCCACAGGTAGAGTATGCAAATAGCCACTTTACTGAGACACATCTGTACGGAGGAAAAATTTCTTCAGTGCTCTAAATATATTAGGTGAGGATATGACTGAGCATGGGATAGCATTCCAAATTTTAACTCCACATTTAACAACACAATTTTAACCCACCGACTTGCAGCACGAACATTTGAAAGGCACTAACTTGGCACCCGTGATGACGACTGCTCTCCATTCGTAGAGATTGTGACAAAATGTGAGGTTATTGGCCTCAAAAGCTTTTTTCACTAGGGAAACATTCTGATTAAACACATTTGGTAAGTACTCGCAGGGTATGTCTAGCAGATTACCGGCATTGCACAAGAGTATATAACAAATTATATAACAGTTCCACCTTACCGGTACTAAACTATGAAGCTCAAACATGGAGGCAAACGAAAAGGGTTCTACTTAAGTTGAGGACCACGCAGAGAGCTATCGAACGGAAAATAGTGAATGTAACGTTAAGATACAGGAAGCTTGCATAGAAGGTCAAAGAAATAACTCGAGTTACTGACTTTAAGGGACCGGCGGGCCCAACGGATTAGCGCGCGGAGTCGGGGAAGGTATGTGGCTATGAGTCGAGCGCCTCTTAACAGTCTAGTAGCATGAATGGACGCAGGCGGTGCGCAGGCAGGAAGGCGCCGCGAGGTGCCAGGTGCCGCACGCAATGTCATTCGAGATGACGAGCGTTACTAGCTGAATGACAGTGAGTCCCCGAAGTGGGAGATATAGATGACATTATGCACACCGGCTTGCGCGTGCCGTCTAGTACCCGCAGTCGCAGGTGAGACGCCCATTCACGCAAGCGTCCGATGGAGTGTGGTGGCGAGCACTTAACAAAAAAAAAAAGACAAACCTGGGCACGTTGGTACTCCATTGCGTAGAACAGCGCGAAAAAACGGCAGGGACTCGTCTTGCTGACTTCCTTCGTCCAACAGCGCTCATCTTGTTGTCTTCCTTCGTCTCTGTCGTTTTTTCGCGCTGTTATACAGAACACCTAACAAAGCGGTGCGCCCGCGCCGATAGGCGATCGGTGGCAGAACCGCTGATCGCTCTTTTCTTTTTCCTTTATTTTTTTTTTTTTTGCTCTGATAGTCAGGGTAGCGAATTTGGCAAGTCACGGAAAGCGTTTGGTAAGACACGGCGGCTGTCGGCTGGGGGTAGCAACGGTACTCATTGACTGTATACATTTGCAACTGCCAAGTGTAAAGGAAAAGATAAACACAAAGTAGAAGAAAAAACGACGTGCCGATGGTGGGAACCGAACCCGCGACTTCCGAATATCGCGTCCGGTGCTCTTCCAACTGAGCTACATCGGCTGCTATTCCACCTGCTACTTTCTTGGGCATTAATGTTGTTTGTATACGAACCTTGAGAGTGTTTACCAGCGCCGCCCTTAACCATAGCGGTAGACGTGGAACGTCCTGTGTTACCGCCAGCGTCACGTAGAACGTGATCAAGAGCGAGGGCGAAAACTGTGCTAGAACCCTCTTACGCTACCTATGGCCTCAAGACTGCCAGAACCGAGACCACCGTAGGCTACAAGCAGATAAATGAAGGGGAAAGGAAGGTACTCGTTATAATACATGAAGGTTCGGTCCCCACCATCAGCACGTTGTTTTTCCTTCTACTTTGTGTTTAGCT
Organism: Amblyomma maculatum; assembly: GCA_023969395.1. Taxonomy (NCBI): domain Eukaryota; kingdom Metazoa; phylum Arthropoda; class Arachnida; order Ixodida; family Ixodidae; genus Amblyomma; species Amblyomma maculatum. The sequence goes on along the minus strand of JAJIZL010022073.1, from coordinate 69,431 downwards.
TTCCCCTAAACAGATTACCTTACTAATTTATGTGATTACCAAAGTAAAAATAAAAAAAGACAGAGCACAATCCCCAATGCTTTCCCTGGGTCACTGACCGCTGGCTTCTTTCCTTCATAGACAATATTGTGTCAGACGATAGGAAGGTAGCTCCTGCAGTCTATATGTTCGATGTGGCCACGGAGCCGACAAACGCCTGTCAAGCGGGGCATGGCATTCAGATTGTTTGTGGAGAAGGCAATGGGGCGAAATGTTCCCAGCAAGGTAAACGGGAATTGGACAGGTGGATGGCTCACACATTGCAGGCACACATGAGGAACTGTGCTATCTATTGTTCAGCATGTCAGACCAAGCGTCGCACGGGTTTGGTTACCTATTGCAAAGGTGGTAAACAGGGCAAGGCCCAATATGCATTGTCGCGGCGTAACGCGCCGAGCGTACCTCGGGAGCATCAAAGGGCGAGGTTTTGGGCCCCAATAATAGCCAGGAGGCCTTTTACCCTGGGGGACACCAGCGGTCGAAGTTTCACTTGCAGCTGCGACTCAAGACAGTCGCACGCAGGCTCGAGCGCGTACAGCAACGGGGGGTGCGACCGAAGAAACTCAGATTGGCGTCTGCGGACCAAACACTAGCACTAATGAGTGCCGAAGCCTTGAAAGTGTGCGTGTATTTGTGAATGTTCGCAAAGATAATCGAGGTGTGCACTAACCTGAGAACTGATGCCTGCGCATGAACTTTAAATTTCTGTGAGGCGCACCTTGTGCACGCAAATCGTGTATTTGTGTGAAGTGGTCACTCTAGCATTTTACTTTTGTTTTGCTGTTTATGCCTGTGCACACGGTGTTTTATTTGTTGTTATTGTGCCCCCGCAATATCTGGGTATTGTTCGTCTGGATGTAGTGTCGTGGTCGCATTCGGGCAGTAGTGCATACTTCTGAAGAGGCGCTAGGCTTCATCGGTCCCTTGAATGAATTAATTCTAAACGGCGCTATTGGGCCCCATGTAAAATCCTAAGAACGGTCATGTAAGAGACCGACGGGCCCAACGGATTAGCTCGGGGAGTGGAGGAAGGTATGTGGCTGAGCTCAACGCCTTTTGGCAGTCTCAGGTGAAATTCCCATTCACGCAAGCGCCCGATGAAGTGTGGTAGCGAGCACCTAACGAAAGCAGTGCGCCCGTGGCGAGAGCCGAGCGGTGCAGGACCACTGGCCGCTATTTTGTTGCTTTTTTTTTTTTTGCTCTGCTATGTCGGGGTCGCGAATTTGGCAAGTCACGAAAGGCGAAGGGTGAGAGAAGGCGGCTGTCGGCCAGGGGTAGCAACGGTACTCATTTACTCTAAATTTCCAACAGCCAGGTGTACAGTAGAATGCAGGAAGGACGTGACCCTAGTTAATTTTGCTTTTCCTTTTCTCTATCTGTGAGAAAGGGAGCAATAACGTTGCCGAAGGCATGGGCAAAACGCGTGGTTCTGCAACCAAATCACCTTGGCTTTCTCTCCCGTTGGCATTCTTCTATAAGCACTTTGATGATCTTCGGAATGTGCTTGTTTTGTGGGGAGAGTGTTTAGTCCTGTTAAGGTTGAAGTGGGAGTGGTGCGTCGCAAAGAACCAATCATGTTGACGTTTGGGGTTATTGAACATTGTGGAAATCAGGGCTGAACCTGAGGTGGTGTAAAACTAAGCACGAGGGTGCAGTCCGGGGTTCTGGGCTAGGTTTAGGTGCTCTGCCTATTCGGCTATGCCGAGGTGGGAATATTTCCCTGTTAGCTAGTTCCACCTTGTATCTCTGTTGTACATGTTGTAAATGTTTGCTGGAAATAAATATTCAGTTATTCTTTTCGTAACCTTCTGTACTCAAGTCTTCGCTACATACTGTATCCGACGGGGCGCATCTGGAGCAAGAAACCTCCGGTGCAACTCATATACCGTCTGTGACGGTGACCCCTGGTGCACAAGGGAAAATAACCAGCAACGGAACCTTACTCTCACGTTCTAGTCGAACCTAAGAAGAGGAAATGGTCATGTGCAGGGCATTTAGTGAGAAGAGATGACAACGGATGCTGCTAATTGGGTAAGCGATTTGGTTCCATGGGAAGGTGAGCCTAGCAGGGACGACAGAACATTAGGTGGGTGGATGAGGTTAAGAAATACACAACGGTCAAGAGATTGTAGTTAGCCTAGTACAGGGTTAATTTAAGAAAAATGGGAAAATGGGAGAGGCCTTCCCTCTGCAGTGGTTATAGTCCGGTTGATGATAATGATATTTGTGTCCTCCTCTTCTTTGTCCGTCGTCTGCTAGCATAGAGTTTCTTACCTTACCTAGGGGGAAAGCTGTGCTGTCGTCTATGGGAGTTTACATGGAGTTTCCAGACGGCCAGTTCAGCCACCATGGACGCACAAAGCATCATGGGCCGGAGAGCTACCGAGTGCAGAACTACAACTTTTGGCCAAAACTAATGCAAAGATAAACATTGTTCTACAGTAAATAATGTCCTAAGATTGAATATTGTGACTATAAATTGCAAAAAGAGAGAAACAGCATGTTAGTGTGAGATTTATCCAATATAAGCGATGGCTCTTTCTCCTATTGGCTTAGTTTTGAGCAGCACTAATACCAATACTTAGCACTTAATAGGCAAAATTTGAAACAGAAAAACGTTATGAAGATATTTATGGTTGTGTAATCACTTAAGCAAGTTTTTAGTGGCATTTCGGGAAACAAAAACCATTTATTGGCAACATCTGCTTCTGCGCCTTCGCTACTATAGCTTTCGCGGTCTATGTATGCACCTTCAGATGATGATGACGACGAAAAAGAAACATCGCAGTAATGCCACTCCACGTACCCGAGAAAAACCGACTGTCCCGCAACAAGTAGCACACCGGCCCATGATTCTTAGCGCGCCCATGGTGGCTGAAGTGCAGCGCCCTCAGCTTTCCTTCTAGTTAGTGTAAGGAACTCTGTCTGCTAGCATTCTTTCTTTGACAATGAATAACCAACTCACCCAGCAACATACGCTGATATATGCCTTTAATTTTAACTGTAGATGTCCACGCGGAAGTAAGACAGATAGATACTACGCCTTAGTTTTCGTGCAAACCAATAAAAATGAAATCGTAAGAAATGGCGGAATAAGAAAGCGGTTGCGTCTACCCTTAAGGCGATGCTTAAGGTCCGCTTGTTTTTGCCCGCTGCTAGCCCCTCCCCCCAATATGCCCAACACGCTCTCCTTTCCACGGCATAGAATATTTTCGCCTCTTCTTATATTCAATTTTCACATCTTATGTACCAGATATCCGTGTCAGTATCGCATATTTCTCGCCCAGAGAAGTATTATCGAGACCGGCATAAAAATTACTGCAGGACATCGTGCAAATGCTTACTCACAGAAGTTAGTATTCATAGAAGCATTTAAAAACTATACAAAGCCTTCAAACTTCTACTCTTACTTATGCTCGTTTTTAGGGGCTGCAAATATAGAGGGAAAAAACTCAAGGTCTGGAATTTAAAACGTTCCTTCAGAAGTATTGCAATAAAACGCGCCATCCATACTTTCCTTGTGAAATAACTGCCACGGTCCTTGACTATCTGTGCAGAAATCTTTGGAAGGGTACAGGACGAGCGCGGAGACTCCGTTTGTGCTTCCGCAGAGGAAACAACAGGTATGAAGGGACGGTCTGTTGGTCATATTTTCCGTCAGGAAAGCCTGGAGCCGATTAACATGCCTTTTCTTGTGTGTCCGCGGACAGAACCAACTGGGAAACTACAGCCTACTATTTAAACCCAACCTTAAAACCTACCTGCCCAAAAGACACGGAACGCAGCAAGGTTTTGTTTCTGTTATATGGATGCAGCCAGCTCTACGAAAAAACAACGCACTTTTGCTGATGCCGTTTTAGCCGAAGATGATCGATGCCACCTGCCCAGTTACACCTTATTTGTGAAGAACTCGAAAATTATTTCAAAGGCGCTAATGAATTTACTGCTTTTGTCAAGGATGTGTTCTGAAAGTGCATTCTGGAGTGTGTACGTTCAAAGAGCAGCTACCAGAAGTGCCTCTCCTGACAAGAGGCTATCATCCCACGTTTCGTAAAGTGACAGCAAGTCTGTGAATACACAGTTGCCACCTTTGTGACATAAAGACCGTCATAGAATATTTCGCATGTGACGCGCGTTCTTCTATCCACAAAGTTTAGGCTGTCTTCTTTTAGGACTCATATTAGACCTGGCCTACTCGTGCGACAACTTCACTTTTCTCACGACCGCTATAATAATTTTAATGGACGGATGTAGTCCGCACTACAGCATTTATTGAATTGAGAATGTGTAAAAAGAATCGTAGCTTTTGTTAGTACCACCCGTTGAGAAAGACATTTCACCAAACCGCAGTCCGCCTTGGACAAAACCAGGGGTTTTTAGTGCTCGAGCAAACTTTAAGAGTAATGGCTGGCTGGCATTGCAGGATAATGAAGAGTAAAGGCATCATATATTTAGAATATATTTAAGTTGAGGACAACCCAGAGGGCTATAGAACGAAAGATGGTAGGGGTAACATTAAGAGATAGGAAGCGTGCAGAGTGGGTCAGAGAAATAACTCAAGTTACCGACATTCTAGTGGAAATTAAGAAGAAGAAGTGGACATGGGTAGGACATGTAGTGCGAAGAGAGGATAACCGATGGTCGCTTAGGGTAACAAACTGGATTCCAAGGGAAGGAAAGCGTAGCAGGGGCGGCAGAAAGTTAGGTGGGCGGATGATGTAAAGAAGTTCGCAGGGATCAAGTGGATGCAGCTAGCACAGAACCGGGTTAAATGGAGAAATGTGGGAGAGCCCTTCGCCCTGCAGTGGGTATAGTCAGGCTGATTATGATGATGATGATGATGATGATGATGATGATGATATGTGGAATTGTTAACACGCTCTTGCAACATTCGTTGACAATGAACATTTATCTTAATTCTGCAACATTTCTTGAGTTATAAAGGGAATGCATTTGAGCTCATTATTCATGGAATGGAGTTTGCGCGTGCTAGTGTTTCTTGGGATTAAACAGTTATTTCTAGATGGACATTTTTTATCTATCATGGGAACTCAGCAGATGAACCTAGGCCCAGTCAGACCTATTTATGCTTACCTACACATTCAGTGTCAAGAAGCAATGTGCGGCAATATTTTTTTTCGTCAGGTATTTCGGCTTTCGGACGATAGTGGCAATACAACCCGCTGGGCCTCCTCAAGCTTCAAGCTTCTAACTACAAAGCAGTATTTGCAGAAACAGCAACGCATTTATTAATGTTTCAGCACTGCATATGCCTGTAATAATTAAGTATACCATAATTCGTGCGCAAGTTATGATTTTCAATTATTATGTCGTGTAATTTAAACAGTATTATTTTTGTGTTTCAAAATATATGGCCTATTGTCGAGGCGTTCATTGCTCGTTATTATTTTTGCAGTAGGACACGCCAGTTTTACTAAGATAGAAAATGTAATTCTTTAGTAATTGTGTTAATGGTTTTCTACACTTTGATTTCCATTATGTTATTTGTTTCCAGACGCGTCAAATATGCTTTAAAAGTTTGTACAAGAGATTTCTCCATGACACCCGTTTCACTTTCTTGAATCATGTGTACTGTAGGGCATGTTGCGGGATGGGCTGGTTTTAGAAATTTGCTTCTAAGGTTCGTGCCTTTCCAAATCAATGCCTCTGTGATTTTCCGCATTTTGAGGCATATATTCTGCGCCGAACTTTATGTTATATATCGCTCACTTTTGATGAAGCTTTACTACTTATTCCTTCGGGGCGTAAAATGGAATTTTACCTATTTTTAGCCCTAAACGTGCACTTTAGTGCCTAAAAATCAGGCCTGTAATTTTGCCTATGAGTTGAGTTCAGTCGTTAAGTCGTGTCCGACTCTTCGTGACCCTATGGACCATATCACGCCACGCTTTCTGGTCTCTCACTATCTTCCTATCTTCCTAACTTCATCTGCAGCGCCTCGAGGATGCCATCTAACCATCGCGTTCGCTGCCTACCCCTTCTCCGGCGACCCTCAACATTTCCCAACATCAAATCTTTCTCCAGCGACTCCTCTCTTCTCATCAGATGACCAGAGTAGCTGAGCTTTAACTTTAGACTTTGACCCTCCAATGAGCAGTCAGGGTTTATGGTCAACAATATCGACTGATTTGATTTTCTGGCAGTCCAAGAAACCCTCAAGAGTCTCCGCAAGCACCACAATTCAAACGCGTCTATTCTTCGGCGGTCAGCCTTCTTCACAGTCCAACTCTCGCATCCATACACCACAACTGAAAATACCATAGCACAAGTTATACAGGTCTTGGTTGGCAGTCCAGTGTCTCTGCTCTTTACTAGGCGGTCAAGGCTAGCCATGGCTCTCTTTCCCAGAAGCAGGCGTCTCCTAATTTCATGGCTGCAGTCTCATTCCGGGGTAATCTTGGAGCCCGAGAAGAGAAAATCTGTCACAGAGTCCACTTCTTATCCCTTGATGCTCCAGGACTTGATAGGGCAAGACGCCATTATCTTTGTCTTTTTAATATTCAGTTTAAGGCCAAACTTCTCCCTCTCTTCTTGTACGCGCATCAGAAGTCTCTTGAGTTCCACTTCACTTTCTGCGATTAAAGTGGTATCATCCGCATATCTAAGGTTGTTGATACGTTTTCCAGCAGTCTTCACTCCAGCTGAAGACTCGTCCAGACCGGCCTTCCTCACGGTGCACTCAGCATATAGGTTAAATAGGCAGGGCGACAGTATGCAGCCTTGTCTCACTCCTTTCACAATCGGAAACCAATCGTTAAGACCATGCCCAGTTCAGACTGTGGCCTCTTGCCCTTCAAAGAGGTTCCTGAGGAGACAGATGAAGTGAATTGGAACTCCCACCTCTTGGAGAGCTTGCCACAATCTCCTGTGACCTACGCAGTCAAACGCTTTCGCATAATCAATAGAGCAGAAGGAGATGGTTTTCTGGAACTCTGTTGCTTTTTCCATGATCCAGCGAAGGTTGGCAATCTGGTCTCTAGTTCCTTGGCTATGACTATACGTCTTTCCTATATATAATGTTCGTACAATTTCACACCTCAAAGTATGTTATTGTGTAAAGCGCCGAGCCGTGCTACGTGAATCATGACTAGCAAATATAAGTGATGATGTAACTGGGAGTCATGTCTTAGGTGCTAATTGAACGTTACCTTTTGTAATTTATGAACATGCATATCCTCTTAAATGCACTATGACATCTTCCACCGCCGCAATGGCAGTGACATGAAGCAAAGACAAATGGGTAATTATGTATGTCCGCATCGATTGGCAACTCCAGTCCCTGTGCCCGAATTCCGCACCCATTTTAAATGAGTACTCACACAGCAAACGCCCAACGCCGGTTCAAGTACTATGGGTCGTCTCTACGTTGTGATTTCAAATTATTACTGTAAAGTATGCTTCCGTGATATTTCTTTTTCATTATGTAGCTATGATGCCTCTTCATCATTCACGCTTCATGTCTTTCATAGAAAGAGAATATTTATATCTACTATGTGGATTTTTTTATGTTTATATATCGTGATTTTGTTGTACAGCTACATATCTGCATTGTTCAGAGTTCTCGCTTTTACAACCTTCTAAGAGTTGCCTGGGCCTCGTCAAGGTCTTTGGTTTCAGGTTTTAGGCCAGGTATTCCTTCCAGTTGTCTCGTAAAGTTCAATATCAATGCTAATTCGAATTTGGAGCGATGGCCGATCAGCAACGGTGGGCCGCTTTTGTGCATATAGGACATATGCTAAATGTAGCGTTAAAAAAAGCGGTGGTATATTTACGTACAGAATAAAAATTTCGCCGATTACCGTGCCACCAAAATATTAGCACTAATATTGTTTCGGGGTGTTCCCAAGAGGTAAAGGTCTCAGCTCAACGACAGGAGCACACCCGGAACACCAGAGCACACAAGCACAAAAGCTTCATATTCAGTGCCGTACATTCGGAGCAGCGCCTAAAACATCCCCGTCGTCTTCCGACATCTCGGATACAGACTGTAACATATCTGCAAGCATAAAAATAAAAACTCTTTCCAGCGTTTTCTAACATATCCGCTCCTCTTCCGGTGATTACCTCGCACGCAGAGTCGCGAAATAGAGGCATAGTATTTCTAGTTCCGCGGACACACAGTAACGCAACGATTCTTCACACTGCAACAAAAAAATCGTACGCAGTAAGCAGTGAAGAAGACTGTTAGCCGTAAAGCAAAAGGATCATCCCTCGTGTACGTGCCGTCTTCCGGCAGTATGGCACAAAATTGTCATGTGGTGTGTGAACACTATTTTACGAATAAAGTAAGGGGTTGCCTTAGTATAAGAAACTCATTAGCTGTAATTTATGTCGCACCAACACTTGGTCTGGAGCGGCAATTTTTTCGTGATTGGGCCACCCTGTGACATATTCTAAAGTATAAAATCGAGATATTTGTGCGAAAAGATGAAGTTCTTTCCTCGGTTACCTTTTAGTTTATAGAGTTGGGACTGACTCTATCAGCCCAGATTAACCACGGGTGCTCGGCAAAATTTTCTGCTTCGGCTTATTTTGCCTGCTTCACCACGCTCAAAAAGTTATGGACCAACATTCTTCAGCCTGCCGGTGGAAGTTTGTCGCCGGATATCTATTGAGTGGGTATTCGCAGATATAGCGAATGGACAGCTTTTAGATGCATTTGTCGCAGTCTTGTACTTAGTTTTTTT
>JAJIZL010022073.1:0-55684 GCA_023969395.1 Amblyomma maculatum | reverse complement strand
GAGAAAATGGTTCTTCGGTGCGCATTTTTTCTGTAAGATCCGCACTGCGAAGGTGTCTAGGCATGCGAAGCAAGTTATTGTAAACATGTATGCTCGGAATAGAGTTCCGTTTCCGCAGGAACCACTCGGCCATAAAACGAGCGCGTAGTGATATGCCTTTTTTTTTCTTGCGGACTACTTTCGTAGCTTTCGCTCCGTTGCACCTGATGTATGAAACGGAGTATAAGCTTAATTTGACGGTATAGCGCGTTTAACATCGCCTTTATCCTACGAATTTTTGGGCTTCAAGACTGCCACACAGGAGGAGGATGACAATTGTAGAAAAAGGCAATCTGATGAAGGGGCTTCAACGATAGCTGGCCTAGAGTCTCTGCAGACCTGGGTTGCGTGCTCGATGACTCGGAGTTGGATTTGCGGGTCAGAGTAGAGCATAGTGGCCCCCCACTGCTCACAGATTGCTGCAGACCCTAGGAAAGGGGATCTCGTGAACATGCCTACAGTATGTGTTCTAGATTGGCCCCCTGTTAACACAATTTACAATATGGCAAGTATAACGTAGCGTCGGCATGCGCGCAGGTATCAGCATTTTGGAATGTAGCTGTAATGACCTCCTGTGCTTTTGCGAGTGATATATGTCCTGGATGTTATATGTTACGCGTTTGCGGTACTTCGGAGTAATTTCTACACAGGAGAACATACGATTCTTCGCGGAGCTCGTGATTGTTTGTCCCATCATCCGGCTGACGAGACCTCGTGCGAAACCACAAGCAGCAACTTTGCTAGAGGTCGCGTTTCCAGTTTTGAAGCAGAATTAATCGCAGAAATACGAGAATATCGCGTCTTGAGAGGTATCGAACTAATATGGACCCACGTTTATGCTGGGAATCCGGAAAATGAGGATGCCCGCCAACATGCTCAAAAATTAGCCTGCCGAGCGGGGGCGCAAAATCAGGAACCGGAACCTTGGTATATGAGTCACTCATATATACAATGAACTGACTGCACGTTACAAAGAAATAAGAACATTCTTACCAACACATAAAACATTGACAAGACACCAGCAAATCATATGAGCTACAGACCGAAACCCTCCCCAACCCAAACTATATATCAAAATTCATAAATAAGGATATGAATTCGTTCTGTCACTTCTGTGGCGAGAAAAACAACTTCGACCATTTGATCTGGACGTACAAAACCCATCAGCTTCTCCCAGAACTCCTGCCTTATCCCTCTAAAAAAACGTGGGTCCAGCGATGACGCGCACATTCAGTTCAAGGTCTTCGAATTGGCCGCCGTCGCCAAAGGTCTCCATGGCTTGAGGCACGCTCACTACCTTCCTTCACTCCACCCTAATTCCCCCTAAAGATTTGTGGAGATCGCCAGGCAGGGGCAACCGCGGCCACATTTATTTGAGGAGAAGGTGAAGAGGTGACGACGGCAGCGTCCGGCCGAGGCGAAGGTCCCGAGCGTTCCTAAGCTTTCGTGCCGGCGCTGCTTCCTTCTCTTCGGCACGTGCCGGACGCATGCCACTCGAGTCGCTACACTGGACGCATGCTACTCGAGTCGAGTACGCCAGGACGGCAGCACGCAGCTCATCGTATGGCCGGCAACTCGAGGCAGGGCAGGCAAGCCGGCAGGGGATGTCAGGTGGTAAGATTTCGGAGATGACTGCGTGCTTTAACTGCTGGATGGTGATGCAGTTCTGGTACATCGCAGCCTCCAGTTGAACGAACCACCCGCCGACGCCTGCAGGCCGGAACATCGGAAGCGGCGGGTCGAAAGCCGGGCCTTGCCAATATGCCATCTTAGGACGCCACCGGGGTGAAGGCACGCTTCTCCGGGTCACCACAAATGTGGAGATCGCCAGGCGGGGGCGACTTTGAGGAAAAGCTGAAGAGGTAACGACGGCAGCGTCCTGCCGAGGCGAAGGTCCCGAGCGTTTCTAAGCTCTCGTGCCGGCGCTGCTTCCTACTATTCGGCACGTTCCGGACGCATGCCACTCGAGTCGCTACAGGTTTTTCAGCCTCAGGATGGAAGGAATGTGCTCGTGTTCAGATTAGTTTGATCCAACAGTTTGTCGACTGAGAAGCAAGCAATAATTTCAGTGCAATAGAGCATATCCTACATTTACTGTAGAATCTTAAAGCGGTTTTCCAGTGGCTAATAACATGTAGAATTGAGGTTGAACTTATCACGAGGCTGATCGCCGCTTCCTCCGGGTGATTGCTAATGACGGAGCCAGCCGTGGTGAACTTGGTAATAAATAGCCGCAATCGTAATAGCATTGCAGTCGGCACAGGTAACTGTATCGACATAGTCTAAATCCATAAAAGTGTTAAACGTCTTTGGTTTGTTTGGTTTCGGGAAAAGGAAAGCGCAGCCTCTAGCTGCACCGCTTCCCGGTGGACGCCGGCACACACAATTAACGGCATACGACTGGAGGTGCTTTTGTCATAGGTTCGAATGCCTATCGTAAGCTAGCATCCAACCTGACTAGCAGATGAATGCTAAATGGAAATAGAAAGAGTATGAAACAATTCTGAGACTGCGCGAAGAATGGTTCCATCGTGGTTTTAATACCTCAGCATGTGCGCATTTTTCCGACACGTTTTTGACAGCTCTGTGCTACATTGCTACGGCGACGGCGGTGGTGACTTTTTTTGGTAAGAACGCTATCGTATAAAATCTGTCAGTTCTTCATGTCCTCTTAGTCACGTCAACCTGGGTGCCATCATGAACTCTTATCGTAGTCAAACCACGCCAAGTCGCACACAATACTGAGCCCCCCTTGGGCTCGCACGGGCTGCGGCAAACCCTAGCCCAAATTGCCCACTCCGAAACATCTCCATAGTAATCTTAAGGATGCCATTTTATTTATGTAATTCATATTATGTGCGCCGCTAATCGCCTCATCTGGTGGTTTGAATTGTGTTCTCGGTATATTCATGCCGTTGCTAAGATATCCTTTTTACTCTGGTAACTGTTAATTATACAGTTTTGGCAGTAAAAATGCAGCAGAACCAGTTCCGCTTTACGACAGTGTACTGAACTATCTGTGAATCTTTCTTGTATCATTAATATGCGACATACCGTGCTGAAATAAATTTTGAGACCATTTAGGAGGTAACGTGGGCCAGCCCATAATATTATAGTGTTGGGAATAAATTTATGTTATCTTGCTACATGAATATAGAATGGGAGGTAAATAAATAATGCTCACTGCTTCACACTTTACGGATTATAAGACTCGGCCAGCCTCGAAAATACAAGCTTCAACCCATTAGAGCCAACGTGGCTCAGACCAAATCGGGCTGGCCTCCGTAAAGCTCGCACTGGTACTATTCAAGTATTGGATTAATGAACCGACATTAGAATTGAAACGTTTATCAATGAGGCAGCACCCGCCTGTAAAACTTAGGACCCATTAGTTTTTTGGTACACTACCCCCGTTTGGCTATCTGGGACGAAAGCGGGCAGCCCTCTGTGTTATTGAATACCTCTGTAATTGCATGCTTAGCGTTTGTATTCTGTGAACCTCTCGTCTGTACATTTCAAGTGTTCTTGTATATTCCTTTGTATCGTCTCTTGCTGTGCATAAATTGCGTTTTGTTTGTTTCTTCTGACTCCGACCCTTACTCTGGCTTGAACCGGCGACAGCTGGGCACCAAACGACCACCCCCTTCGGTCACTACAAGGTAGTTGAATTCCGGCTGAGCTTGCCACGCAGGTCGAGGGCATCTCCTTTGCGACCGGAACAGCTACCCCCACTCACTCTAAGGGTGTCTGGGAGTGTGCGCACCGTTAAGGACGCATCGTTAATAATACCCCCTAATTATCAACGGGTGACAATTATTCTGGCTGCCCACACGGCCACGAATTGGGACCGCTCGTGGCGAAATTGGGCAGCCCACGTGAGGTTTTTTTTGGGCACGAGTTGGAAATCCCGCATGGGGCCTGTATACGCTACCCACATAGGCCCAGCGCGGGCACCCATTTCATAACCAACTTTGTGCTACTTAAAATGAATGTCAAAATGTAAACGGCTGATTAAATTAGTGAATTTCGATTATAAGCCGGACCAGGTTACGAATGCGTAGTCTTGGGACGAGCTGCGCTGCAGCCAAGCTTACTAAACTGTAGTTGAATCCAACGATTTTCTAAACAACTAACTTATGCACACGCAATACTGATAGTAATGCCGGGAGCCATTGCCGCCCTTTGTCACATATCCTTAAGGCCGATCGCTGTTCGGTAGAATATTACCCAGGTAAGGCGCCCCGTTCAAACACTGAATATTCGCAGGACACAAGACATTATGAGCGGGTTAAATTTCATAGTTTACAAGCAAATAAGAACGCTTAAAGAGCTCTGAATTATCTGAATTTTGTTTTTTCACAATTCGTGCTTCTCCACATCTTGTACAGGAGTGACCCTTTGAAAACTTTCCCTCCTTTTTCGGCGACTACGGCTTCCACGTGGAGATAAATGTGTTGCTAAAATGTGCATTTTAAAACAATTTCCTAATAGGTAACAGGTATACGAAAGATGCAGGAACCTAGTTACTACTGATGCGCATTTACTCAATATTTTTATATGCGCTAACAAGGTCACAAATTTTAGGAAGTGAATTGCCCTTATGCGCTAACGATTACCTGAGGGTAGCATTTCAGCTTATGTTGTCCATTGCATGCTTCTAGGTAACTTGATTACATTTAACAAACGAGTAGTCGCCATCTTAATAACGTTCAAGACGTGATACTTCGAGGTAAGACGCATCGGCCTTGTTAATTAAGGTCTAAAATTGTAATAGATACGAGTGCTGGGCAAACAGACCGCAGTCACTATAATTTTGTGAAGACCTATATATATAGCATCCAAGAATATTAGAAATGCAGCACACTTGCATGAATGTCAACTTCAGTGACGAGGCAGGCAAGAAGCAGGCAGGCGACTAGACAGTGTGGGGTTCTGAAGAAATGTGACAACGTTCAGTTCAGTCGTTCAGTCGTGTTCGACTCTTCGTGACCCTATGGACCATGTCACGCCACGCTTTCCGGTCTCTCACTATCTTCCTAACATCACATAACTTCATCTGCAGAGCCTCGAGGATGCCATCTAACCATCGCGTTCGCTGCCTACCCCTTCTCCGGCGACCCTCAACCCTTCCCAACATGAATTCCTTCTCCAGCGACTCCTCTCTTCTCATCAGATGACCAAAGTAGCTGAGCTTTAACTTTAAAATTTGACCCTCCAATGAGCAATCAGGGTTTATGGTCGACAATATCGACTGATTTGATCTTCTAGCAGTCCAAGGAACTCTCAAGAGTCTTCGCCAGCACCACAATTCAAACGCGTCAATTCTTCGGCGGTCAGCCTTTTTCACAGTCCAACTCTCGCATCCATACATCACAACTGGAAAGACCATAGCACGATTTATACGGATCTTGGTTGGCAGACTAATGTCTCTGCTCTTTACTAGGCGGTCAAGGCTAACCATTGCTCTCTTTCCCAGAAGCAGGCGTCTCCTAATTTCATGGCTGCAGTCTCCTTCCGAGGTAATCTTGGAGCCCAAGAACAGAAAATCTGTCACAGCTTCCACTTCTTGTCCATTGATGCTCCAGGACTTTATAGGGCAAGACGCCATGATCTTTGTCTTTTTAATGTTCAGTTTAAGCCCGAACCTCTCACTCTCTTCTTGTACGCGCATCAGAAGTCTCTTGAGTTCCACTTCACTTTCTGCCATTAAAGTGGTATCATCCGCATATCTAAGGTTGTTGATACGTTTTCCAGCAATCTTCACTCCAGCTGAAGACTCGTCCAGACCGGCCTTCCTCATGATGCACTCTGCATATAGGTTAAATAGGCAGGGCGACAGTATGCAGCCTTGCCTCACTCCTTTCTCGATCGGAAACCAATCAGTAAGACCATGCCCAGGTCTGACTGTGGCCTCTTGCCCTTCATACAGGTTCCTGAGGAGACAGATGAGGTGAATTGGGACTCCCATCTCTTGGAGAGCTTGCCACAATCTGCTGTGATCTACGCAGTCAAACGCTTTCGCATAATCAATAAAGCAGAAGCAGATGGGTTTCTGGAACTCTCTTGCTTTTTCCATGATCCAGCGAAGGTTAGCAATTTGGTCTCTAGTTCCTCTGCCCTTGCGAAACCCAGCTTGTACGTCCGGAAGCTACCGATCCACATACTGCTGCAGCCTCCCTTGGAGGATTTTCAACATCACATTGCTAGCATGCGAAATAAGTGCGATCGTGTGGTAGTTGGAACAATCTTGGCACTGCCTGTCTTTGGAATGGGGATGTAAACTGACCTCCTCCAATCCTGTGGCCACTGCAGGGTTGTCCAAATCTTCTGACATAATGTATGCAGAATGTTAACAGCGTCATGGTTGAGGTTTTGAAGCAACTCAGCTGGAATGCCATCAATTCCGCTAGCTTTGTTCTTAGCAAGGTTGGCTAAGGCCCGTTCAACTTCACTCTTCAGGATGCCCGGCTCGAGATGAGTAATCACAACTGTCTTATGTTGGGTTTGCACATTCGGGTCCTTCTTGTACAGTTCTGTGTATTCCTGCCACCTCTTCTTTATCTCTGAGGCTTCAGTGAGGTCCTTGCCTTGTTTGTCCTTTATCACGCCCAGCTTAGCACAGAAGCTTCCTTTGATATCTTTGATTGTCTTATACAGAGCTCTTGTGTTCCTTAAATGGCTGTTGTCCTCAACTGCTTGGCACTGTATGTTCAGGAAGGCATTCTTATCTCTCCTTGCTATTTTCTGAAAATCCGCATTGAGAACCATGTATCTTTCTCTTTACCCCATAACTTTTGCCATCCTCCTTTCCTCAGCTATTTGCAAAGCCTCTTCAGATAACCAGTTTGCTTTCTTGCATTTCTTTTGCTTTGGAACTACCTTAGTAGCAACTTCTTGTATTATATCACGAACATCAGTCCACACCTCTTCGGGCTCTCTGTCTTCTAAATCTAATTCTTGAAATCGATTCCTCACTTCCACAGCATATTCTAATGGAATTTAATCCAGATCATACCTGAAAGGCCTTCTAGTTTTCTGCGTTTTCCTCAATCGAAGCCTAATTTTAGCAACAAGAAGCTGATGATCGGTGCCACAATCGGCCCCAGGTCTTGTTTTACTGCTTGTATAGCGCTTCTCCATCTCTGCCGGCAAAGAATATAATCGATCTGATTCCTGTACAGACCGTCCGGTGAAGCCCATGTGTACAGGCGCCTCTTGTGCTGTTGAAAATGAGTATTCGCTATGGTCAGGTTGTTTTCTTGACAAAACTCTACTAGCCTCTGCCCAGCTTCATTTGGCTCACTAAGGCCGAACTTGCCTGTAATTCCGGATATTTCTTCACTCCCGACCTTAGCATTCCAGTCTCCTATGAGAAAAACGACGTCTGATGATGGGGTGCGGTCTAAAAGGCATTGTAGGTCCGCATAAAATCTCTCAACATCAGCTTCTTCAGCAGCAGTGGTCGGTGCATAGACTTGGATAACTGTTATGTTGAAAGGGTGACCTTGGATCCGAAGTGAAATCATTCGGTCGTTTTTGGGGTTGTACCCTAGCACTGCTTTGCCCATTCTTCTGTTTACTATGAGAGCGACCCCATTCCTTCTCTTGGATTCGTGCCCACAATAAAAGACATAATGGTCGCCGGAGTTAAATTCTCCCATTCCGGTCCACTTGAGCTCGCTGATACCCAAGATATCAATGTTCAATTTGTCCATTTCTCGCTTGACGACATCCAGTTTACCTTGCGTCATAGATCTTACATTCCATGTTGCTTTGTGATATATCTCCTTGCAACATCGGACTTTCCGGTCGCTTCCCGACACATCCACAACTGAGCGTCCTTTTGGCTTTAGCCCAGCCGCTTCATTCGTCCTGGAGCTGCTAGGAATCGCCCTTTGTTCATCCCCAGTAACATGTGGGATGCCTTCCAACCTGGGGGGCTCATCTTCCGGCGCCATATCATTAATGGTATTGTGACTGGCCATAGGGTTTTCTTGGCAGGAAATACTGGAGTGGGTTGCCATTACCTTCTCCAGTGAATCACATTTTGTCAGAACTCTCTGCCGTGGCCTGTCGATCTTTGGTGGCCCTACACATCAGAGCTCACGACTTCATCGAGTTTCGCAAGCCCCTCCGCCACGACAAGGCAGTGATCCATGAAGGGGGTGACAACGTTAGGATGCCCTTATGAGGCAGGAGTGGATCACTGCAGAAACTGCTTTGGGAAAATTCGAAATTATATGTGAATTCAATGCGATTGCGAATTAACGTTGGCGGGACGTTGGCGGCTCCTTGTCGACGCCTTTCTAAGTGTACTTACCGACATCGCATGGCTCACCGTTTTTTTGTTTCATAAGTCATGACTCATGGCTAAATAGTTGCATGACTCGACACTTTCATTTCAAGTGGGTAATGTCCCACGTCTCGTTGATGAAACAGACCTTCTGTATACAGTAACTTACAACTCTCGTTCCGTATTGAATGATGACGTCACTTGGTGATCGCGTCATGGCGGGCACTTCCCGCGCAACATAGCGTACTAGTGGTTTCGTGTTAATGAGCCCTAGTCGGATATTCTAGCGTTCGTCAAAACGACGAAACGGTATGTATACACTCTTATTCTGGTTCCACATACGTTCCGCTTATAAGTGAAACTTTTAAAAAAGTTCCACTTATTACGCGGAACTTTTTTGAAAGTTCCACTTATAACTGGAACATATGTGGAACGAGATTAAGAGTGTAGGGAACTTTATGCACCTTAAAGATTGCTAATATCGCTTACGGATAAGCGGATTCCAGCAGAAAGCACGCGTATGCCACAATTTGCAAACTTCCTGGTGGGTAAAGAAGACCAAGCACAATTTGCCTTTATGGTGACCCTATATGATGCATGAAAGATTGCAAAGAAACTGTTGCTGCAGATGGATTCGCTGGGACAATAACGACAGTAGTGATTGACAAGCATACTGGTTAGCCAATGTGTGTATGCACTGGACCGGATATTCTTTGTAATCGATGCTCATCAAGGAGCACATAAATGTATGGCGACGTTATAGTGTCATATTTTATTGCTTCATAGCGATGAGTAAAATAACATCGTAACTCAATAAACAATTGCGGGCGATACTCAGAGCGCGACACAACTAGCGTGTTTGGAAGAGTCCGTGAAGTTGACGGCGAGGAAGTTACCCAGCCGCCTCAGCCTCACTGTGCGCACAAAGCGGCCGAGGACCTTGGTTCGCTGGCATGACAGCATGACGCTGTCGTAGTTCACGTCGTAGGCGGCAACGGCGAAAGCGAGTTGCGTCAGGTTGTACTTGGCGTCGCAGAGCTGCATAAATGCGAGCACCGAGAAGAAGTCAGTTTTATCTCTATGAACACCGACTTACCTGTTTCGTCCTCTAATCGAGCCCTACCGTGCAATGGCTACTCCGCAAAGCCAACCAAGCGCTCAGCGATTACCACGATGCAACGCATTAAATAAATTTAAAAAAATAATAATAAAACCCATCCAACGCATCAAATATCTGTTGAAACATGCAAGCACATTCACGGAGCGACTGAATTCCGGTGGATGCGAACAAAGTTTATCGCAGTTCATTTATAACGCTTACATTGTAAAAGTTTGAAACTCAGCATATTATCAGACATTAATTTTAGCGCCACCGCAAGCCGTCAGTGGCGCACACGCTGATCAGCCCCTGCGTGCTAAATCTGCCGGCATCTGGCGGGTACGCGGCACCATCTGTCGTCCTCATTATCACCTGCGCATGTGATCTGATGCAACGTTTAAAACGTTGATCTGATGCTCGTGCAGTGGTAGACGGTAGATGTAGCGGTAAGCGCCAGCGCTTAACTAAAGGTCTAATATAAATATAGGCCTCGATGTTCGCAGATATCGGCCGGAGCTGCTGTCTCCATATTCAAATCAGCGTGGTCTGGGCATTCACAGCACGAACAGGAATCTCTTTTATTTAATCATGTTAGGCAGCAACAGACGTTAAGCCGCTTATAACATGCAAATAAAGTGGGCAATTAAAGTCGGTATTTGCCACGTGCTGGCGTTTAAGCGCCTCTATTCAGTGTAGAAAGCACATAAGATAGTAATTATTTCCGAAGCACTATGTCCACGCATCAGAGCGGGCCACCACACGAATGTTTAAATGAACAATGTTTCCTCACATCAAAATGTCTTTATGATGGCTTCCAGTAACAATGCTTCCTAAAGGAATGAGGCGGCTGTCTTGGCATGCAATCAGAGAAAGAAAAGTTTAAAAAAAAATGCGCAGAACTTTTTGCTAGCCAACAACGTCCTGCTCTTGCAAAACTATGCTTGCTAGAATAAGGTACATGATGGCTATCTACTTCACAAAAAAAAATGCTCGTCTTTCTGCGAGCCTACGTTGCTCCTTACCACTGGCGTGATCAATAAGTGTTTTAGATCATTTTTTTTTCCACGGGTGTTCAACAAGTTCACAACACGCGACATTACGCTCACTAAATTAAGATAAGGTTCCCTCTTTAGTTCGTAATACTGAAATGCAATTATTAAAATGAAGGCCTAAAGTGTTCTACAGTGATGGCGAGGTATATGCAGTCTGACCCCTGTTCGCATTGGCCAAACACGTCAGGGGCAGTACGGGCACTCGGGCAGTACGGGTGGCATCCAATACTAGTACCTTCCAGTGTTTTATTGCTTACATCTCCTAACAGGTCGGTGGACAGCACCAGTACTTCATGCGAGACCAACTATCCCAGAACTTGCCGGTTACGCAATACGCCTGGCCCTTTCGCGCGACACACGCATACATGCGCTGCACATATGTACATGCAGCTTAGGCTGCAGGGCAGAGCGTAAGATCCTTCAACTCACGCGAATCATTCGCACGCCGCATCACAATGACGACTGCTGCGCACCGATAGTGATTTAAGACTATTGATATTGTTACCGGGAAACGCGAGACCAAAGTGATGTGCTCACTGACAAAGACGACGATCAAGGAACGCAGGCACGACGAAGCGTTGAAAAAGAGAACGACGCTGAGAGAGCGGATTCTGCACGGCTACCGAAGTCTTGCGTCGAGTTCAGCCCATCGCAGTGCCGTCACGTTAAGTACATCCCCGTAACATCTTGGTGGAGGTGCGGGGTATCGATCCCAGTACCTCTCGCAACGCCCCTGCTACGTTTGAACGAATGATGGACTCCTTACTCCTCGGCTTCAAATGGACGACTTTTCTATGTTACTTGGATGACGTGATTGTCTTCTCGCCCTCGTTCGAAAGCCATCTTCGTCGCCTTTCTTCCATCTTCGCACTTTTCCGCCGTGCCGGACTTCACCTGAACTCAAAGAAGTGCAGTTTTGGTCGCCGCGAACTTAAAGTGCTTGGCCATTTGGTGAATTCCACCGGCGTGCAACCCGATCCTGACAAAATTCGTGCTGTCAGTGCTTTTCCATCTCCCCGTTCATCCCGTGATGTCCGCAGCTTTATAGGACTGTGCTCTTATTTTCGCCGGTTCGTCCCAAACTTTGCCGCTGTTGCTCGTCCTCTCACCAATCTCCTGAAGAAAGGCGTTCCTTTCTCATGGGGACTAGAGCAGGCTAACGCATTCTCCACCTTCATCGCTGTTCCCACCAATCCTCCTGTGTTGGCCCATTTCAACCCGTCTGCCCCGACGGAACTTCGCACCGACGCCAGTGGCCACGGGATTGGTGCCATTCTTGCACAGCGACAACGCGGCCAACACTGCGTGATTGCCTACGCCAGTCGTCTCCTGTCATCAGCGGAACAGAACTATTCGATTACGGAACGGGAGTGCCTGGCTCTCGTCTGGGCCGTTGGAAAATTCAGACCCTACTTGTTTGGCCGACCATTCACTGTAATTACCGATCACCACGCCCTATGTTGGCTCTCTTCCCTCAAGGATCCTGCTGGCCGCCTCGGCCGCTGGGCACTGCGCTTGCAGGAGTATACCTTTTCCGTTGTATACAAATCAGGCCGGCTCCACCAGGATGCAGACTGTCTGTCCCGTTATCCCGTCGATCCCCCTTCCTCTACTGACCACGAATCGGACCCCTGTGTGTTCTCTATATCGGACTTTTCTCACATAGCCGACGAACAGCGCTTGGACCCAACCCTCAGTTCTCTTATCGACCGCCTCCGCACACACAGCCGTGACTCTTCCCTCGCCCTGTTCTTCCTTCATGGGAATACGCTATACCGCCGCAACATGCGACCTGATGGTGCTGAGCACTTGCTCGTCGTTCCCCAACACCTACGCTCTGCCGTTCTAGAACAAATGCACGACGCCCCTACAGCTGGTCATCTTGGCCTCACAAGCACATACGACCGCGTGCGCCGGCGTTTCTTCTGGCCTGGACTCTACCGCTCTGTCCAACGTTATGTAGCCGCTTGCGACCTCTGTCAACACCGGAAGAAGCCCCCTGTGCTGCCACCTGGACACCTGCAGCCGATTGCTATCCCGACTGAGCCATTTTCTCGTGTTGGCCTTGACCTCCTAGGGCCCTTCCCCGAGTCCTTATCAGGAAACAAATGGATCGCTGTGGCCACCGAATATGCCACGCGGTACGTGATCACTCGCGCCATTCCAACCAGCTGCGCCACAGACGTTGCTGACTTCCTTTTGTACGACGTCATACTACACCATGGTGCTCCCCGTCAACTACTTAAAGACCGTGGCCGCTGTTTCCTTTCCCGAGTTGTTGAGGAAATACTTCGTTCTTGCTCCATTCGGCACAAGTTCACCTCTGCGTACCACCCTCAGACGAACGGCCTTACGGAGCGTATTAACCGCACACTCACCGACATGCTCGCAATGTACGTATCCGACAGTCATCGCGACTGGGATATTAGTCTGCCATTTGTCACCTTTGCATATAACTCTTCGCGTCATGACACTGCTGGGTACTCTCCATTCCATCTTCTCTTTGGACGAGACCCCTTACTGCCCTTCGACACTTTGCTTCCCGCCGCTGGCCCCGTCACAACCTATGCCCGCGATACCATCGCCCGAGCCGACGCTGCTCGCCAGATTGCTCGTCACAATCTCACCGTCTCTCAAGAAGCTCAAAAACGCCGCTACGTCGCTCACCACCGCGATGTGCACTATCCTCCCGGATCTCTGGTGTTGCTCTGGCTTCCGTGCCGTCGTGTGGGGTTGTGTCAGAAACTTCTGCCCCACTACACGGGTCTTTACCGTGTACTACGCACTGTGACCGACGTGACCTATGAGATTGCACCGCTCCACCCAAAGTCACCGACTGCTAAACCCACTTCCGAAATTGTACATGTGGCCCGCCTCAAGCCATATTACTCCCCCTCCACACCGCACGCCTAATACGCACCGGGACGGTGCCTTTTGCCGAGGGGGGTAGTGTTACCGGGAACCGCGAGATCAAAGTGATGTGCTCAGTGACAAAGACGACGATCAAGGAACGCAGGCACGACGAAGCGTTGAAAAAGAGAACGACGCTGAGAGAGCGGATTCTGCACGGCTACCGAAGTCTTGCGTCGAGTTCAGCCCATCGCAGTGCCGTCACATTAAGTACATCCCCGTAACAATATTATTGTCGATTCTTTTGCGTCAAAACATTGGACACCATCGAAGTAGCCATGTTAACATCTATCGACAATTAGTATTTTCTAACATCATTGTCGACAGTGCTATTGAATACGTGAAATCAACGGCGCGCACCCCCTGCGGTCCAACGGCGTCTCTCATAGCCTGAGTCGCTTTGTTGCAATGCATCCAAAAATCGTGAAACTAATGAGGTATCGCGAATGATGTGGCATAATTCCTGGCCACCAACTGCATAATCATCGATAGCATTACTAACGACAGCGGTATTGTGAAGTACTGGCGAACATGCCCTTGGCGACAAGTAAGGAGACTTGAGTGGCACTGAAACGAACTTTTCAATAGGCTGACATGCGCCCGAAATAGAACTTAGGAATCGGCGGTGGCACTAGCAGCAAGTGTGCTTGGCGGTCGCCGATCTACGAATGCTCGGCGCCCCGTGAACGCTCAATTTAAAGGCGCGAAGAAACAACTAGATACAGCAGCGAAGGTTAAGCGTAAAATAGAACATTGTAGACACGAACGCTAGCTGCTGGGATCATTCTAGATGCATCTTGTGTGACAAAGAAAAAGATAAAGATGCGTCTCGCGAAAATGAACATTAATAGCAAGTACAAAATCAATCCGCGCGTCACAATCACACTGATAAGGCCGCACCGCAAGCCGATGACTGTCGAGAAAGAGCAACTAAAGATTTGAATGGTTCTCGGCAATATTTTCAATTCCGCTATTAATCGCGACAATACTAACAGTAATGCTATCGGTAGTCCATCGATAGTATAGCTATAGATATTTTTACGCCATCGATAGCTTTAGAAAACTATCAAGTATTATTAAAATTACCGATAGTTTTGCATCACTACTGTGCAGCGCGTTTAGGCACTAGGGGTCAGCAGAAAAGTTTCGCAGAAGTTTGATTATCTTTTGCTTACGGTACGGCGTCATGCCTCCCTCCATTCTGGTACCAAATCCGCCAGGTGTTGGCGAATTCCTTGTGAAATTTCACCTACCATGGCTCCCATATATTTTCCTTTGAATTATACAGCCATCATGTGGAATGTATGCAGTGGTTATTGGCTATATGAGCTACACACGCGGAAATATACGGACTCAGTAGATTCATACAAATAATATATGAAAAGACAGATTTGGAAGCATTTTTTATATCAGTATGCTCAGATATTTATTAAAGGGTATCGATATTTTATGGCTGTTTTCTTTTTAAATGAAATCGATATATGTGACGTTAAAGTGTGCCGACATAAATAAGTGAACAAACGTTTTGCAAGATATGCTGTAGTTAATTTGTTTTTTTTTTGTAAGGGGGGGGGGGGATCGTATACCACAAAAGGTGTCAGACGTGACGCTGTCATTTTATATTGATTAAGTGAATGCAACTTATGCATTTACAAAAGTATACAGACTTGCTGTCGAACAAAAAGGCAAGCATTGCTCCAGAAACGAGACGGTGCAAAAAGATTACATTATCGGCCGAGGCATTAAACTGTAGGCAACTAAACTTATGTGCGTAATATACCGATTCCTGTTTGCTGCTATTGCAAAAGAAAGCAATTCGTCATGCAGCAGATGCCTCATTTGACGTTTATACAAGAGAACTTTTTGATTCACCTAATGTACTCCCCATGCACTACTTACGCAAACTTAATCTTGTCCTGAATTAAACAGTGTTAAAACTAACAGCGACGCTTTCCTTAACTTATGTAAACTACAACGATCTTTAGAAGCATCCTACAGATTCAGAAACGGAGAATAGTGGTCTATACTCTCCTCCCGAACTAATCAGAGCCGACATATGATGCTGCAATATCACATGTCTGCTTATTTGAATTTCCTACAAAAGAAAGATATAGATATAAATAAGCTTAGTAAATACAACTGGCAGAAATACTTTCTTCTAGAAGACATATGGGTGTTAACTGTGGTAATTTCTCCGACACATTTTTCTTTTGTACTGGGGATGCATTGTAACCTTTTGTCATCGCCTACTTTTCGGCTCCTAGTACGTGAACATGTATACGCTCGGTTGTATCTGGCTCTTTGATTCTGCAGGTGTGGGTTTTGTTTTCCTGTAAAATATGTTTCTTTCGTTTACTGGCAGTTTAACTGTATCCGTATTATGTATATCATAGTCTCTGACGAGTCGATACCGATATATGTGCATTTCTTGCATCAAAATTGTTTTAAACACAGCATCTGTCTATATTGTACATTCTTTACCATACTTTTTCGTTTGTTGTACATGCGCATACACACACACACACATATATATATATATATATATATATATATATATATATTGTGAGCCTTCCGTGGATGTTCTTTAATTTGTACATGCCATGATCTTCTACTATCGTCATCGTCTCGCAGCGCCGGCTGCGGGGCGCGCCTGGGTTCTTCGGATTAAAACACTAGACAAGGCATCGCTGACCTTCCCGTCACGACCTTGCCGTCTGTACCTAGCCTCCTTTCACTATATATATGTGTGTGTGTCTACTATTTCTTTGCATAAGCTCCTCCGAATTCATTATCTACTCCATCCTTGAATAAATACTTATGATGCCCCCCCCCCCCCATGTCTACCACTTCTTTACATAAACACTTTCGACGCCCATACTCTTCTATTTCTTTGCGTAAATATATCCGGCAACATTGTCTACCCATTCTTAAAAAGTAATTACGATGACCACCTCTACTACTCCTTTGGATAAACACAATTGAAGCCCACGTGTACTGCTCTTTTGCATGAACACCTCCGAAACTCAAGTCGACCCTCACCTTGAACAAACGCTTATGACGCCCATGTCGACCGCTTTCTTGCATAAACACTTCTGACGCCCATGTATCGCAATTCTCTCCATATAATACTTCGAAAGCCCATGTGTACCATCTCTTTGCATAAAAACTTCTAACCGACATGTCTGCCACCTCGTTGCATTAACAGTTTACACCTCATTTGCATAAACCTCCTGAGTCCCTTGTCTACCACTTCCTTGCAAAGCAGTTCCGATGCCTGTATCTATCCCCTCCTTGTATAATTACCTCCAACGCCTTGCATAAATACTTCCGACTCCTATGTATGGCACTCTCTTGCAAAAACCTCTGACGCTTCTGTCTACCCCATTCTTGCATAAACACCTCCGAAGCCCATGTGCACCACTTCCTTGCATAAACACTTCCGACTCTCGGGTCGCTCTGAGGAACCAGTGCCGGCTCTAGCGGACAGTAGAGGTGACCAACACATTTGGCACGCCTAACGGGATATATCGGCATTAATTTCGTTTCCAGCAAAAACTTTGCCGTGGGGTCACTATGAACTGGCGATGAATTGTGGTACGTGCGACTCCGTCGTACTGGGTGCGGCGGTAGAACAGTGGCTGGTATAAGCTCAACGACTAAGCTGACCCTTCCTCTGGCGGCTCGTTTGATTCCCCACTTCTTGCTGTTTTCTTCAAGACTCACGTCACAAAAAAGTGCAATAAAACTTCCAAAATGCAACCTCTTTTGCCCTATAACATTTTGAGGCACCAACCTTTTGCCGGAATGTCTCGTGGTTGTCGAAGGCGAAGGCCTGTTTGAAGCCAGGCGCTTTGTCGTACGTGGTTATCGTTTGGGCATCCTGATTGAGTTCCACATTCATGGTGTAATTCGACTTTGTCATATTGCAAACCTTTATACACAGAGAAAGGAAAAGAGAAAATGGGAAATAACAAATACAGCATTTCCATTTCCCCTCTTCAAATGAAAAACATAATGAGTACGTAACCATCTGCTGTTTCCTAATGAGATGCAGTATAGACGCATGATTAACGCTAGGCCTAATCCCGAGCAGATAATTGTCCCGGGCAATTCATAAAACCGAAAAGAGCAATATTATGAAAAGTAAAAAATTTGCTGTTGTTTAGCTTATGTTAAACCTGGAGTTACGTGAGAGCTATCTGCATGGCTACGCCTAAGTTCTGCTTGAAAGTAAAGACATGGCTTTTCCACATAGTAGTTTACTCTATGGATTCAGCTTTATTTATGCCACAGGAAGCACTATTGATCGCTAAACTGCGATGGGGCGAAAGGCTCTATCGTACGGTGGTCCGAAGCCCTCCACTACGGCACCTCTTTCGCTCTTTTTTCACTCCCACTTTAGCGATGACGCTGTACAGTAAGCTACCAGCCAAAATATAAAGCCCTGCTTTAACCGAGCCGCATAAGCATACCTGTATGGCCTAGTAAAACGTGAATGCAAAGGTTTCGGTAGACGCATTGTTATATCCTCCTTCTATATGAAAGGAAAGGTCCGAGTTGGCAGTGCCTGCCAGATATAATGTCAGGAAGCCCTAAGTCCAGCTGGTGCTCAGCCATATCAGCTGCTAGTTACCGCCTCCCACGACTTCTTCTTCTTCGGCGTTCTTTCTTCTTCTTTCTCCTCCTGCTTCTTCTCCTTCTCCTCCTCTTCCTTCTTCATCGCATCGTCGTCTTCTTCTTCGCTCTTCGGACAGGCACGGACAAACATGGCGAAATTTATTTATATATTTATTCGATACTGCCAGCCTTGGTAGGCCCAGGCAGGAGGAGCAATACAATGTTGGTTGGTTGGTTGGTGGGGTTTAACGTCCCAAAGCAACTCAGGCTATGAGAGACGCCGTAGTGGAGGACTCCGGAAATTTCGACCACCTGGGGTTCTTTACCGTGCGCTGACATCGCACAGCACACGGGCGCCTTGCTTTTCGCCTCCATGATGCAAAACAAGGTAATATATGTGAGAGTGTGGCATATCTAACTCTCGCTACAAAACTCATTGCCTGCATATTGCATCAACCGATGCACAAAGTTCAAAACAGGTACATCGGATTCTAGCTATAGTGCCGATAAAATACACTAAACCCTTAAATGCCAATATCACATTTGGCAATGCCGATAAAGGTCCCGCTTCACTGTGGCGCCAATTACAGAGCTTTTGCAGAAATCCAAATTTTCCAGGTTATCTCAATTCTAGAAAGTCATGCTTGAACCGAATCTAAGGCTAATAAACATGGAAGTGTTCGACCCAATAAATTTTAGGCATTTTGTCACAGATGTTATCTCAAAATGGAGAACGGGGAACTGCTCTAAGCTGGATAGAAGTCGCACATTATCACTGTGAGCCAGTAAGAACGTTTCTTCGAATAGGAATTTTCTTTGAACCTTATAGCTTTCCTTTGCAGCGCTATGACTTCACCTCGATGAGTGCTAATGGCAAATATTTCCGTATTGTATTTTGACAACCCTCGCCCCATTTTCTCCAAACAGCTTCGTCAAAGTGCGGCCAACCATACTGATGCGAAAGCGATTGTTGCCGATGGTATGGCGATATAAAACCTTACAAATAATCTAGATCGAGTAATGAGCCCAACGTGTGTAAACGGACACTCGGGAATTCCCGAAAAAGGGAAGTCGAGTGCCCGAAACTTTTAACACAATAGCGCGCTGTTTTCATTGTGCCGAAACGCTGTCGTCTTTGCCATACTCAAGTTTGAGAGAACGCGTTTTCAACGACGGGCTAATGGGGTGTCGTATAAAATATGTGTCATTGTCATGCGCCGGTGACTGGATCACCACTACCTGATATGTCGTTGCTAAGACAGACGACGCCTCTGCGGTCGACACAAACTGCGCGTCCATATCTATTTATATCAATGCGATGCACAACAGAGGGCCACAATTCGCTCATCACCAAAGTTCAGCCGCCGATCATCATGTGTATTGATTCAATGAGGATAAAACTTTTGCGCATGGCAAGAGTTTTACATGAGTTGTTGATATAGCTGTGTGCTTACAAGCACAATAAATCTTGCAACTCCAAAGTTCTGACAAGATTAGACCATTGTAAACGCGAATTAACTTCATCCTATTCGCAATCAAGAGGAATTAGTTTAAGAAATGAGCAAGGACAGGGCGTGTAATGGGAAGGTAAGAACATAGATATTAAGGGCGACCTAATTAAGAGGGTAAAGGGTTACAAAGAAGTTTTCAGAGCTACAGGACACTAAAAAATACTGCGCTCTAGATTGGCACAGAGTGAGGGGACGTTTGGTCAAATTGGATTGCAAAACATTTATTTTTTCATTCATAGTAAGTAGACTGAGAGATGTACTTGACAGCTGCTAGCCCATGGCTGGCGGCAACTTCCTTGGCCCGCTTGATGTCCTGGTACTGGAATCTTGTGACCCAAGCTCACCAGCGCGGCCTCCCGTCGCTTGAGAGAAGTGAACCGCATTAATTCTGCTGAGGACGGACAATTTCCGCTGTTCCACAGAATGTGGTCAATTTACTGCAGTTTGAGTTATGCTGGCCAGGGCACATGAAGCCAAGCGCTACCAGATTTAGAAGGAAGCGTCTTTGAAGTTGGTGCCAGATATAACTTGATGCGCCTTAGTTACGTTTATTTGTGAAGGCAGATATACGTCCCTCTCTAGGCTAAAGGGGTGGGTGATGTCATTAAATGAAATTAACTCGACCCTCGTGCAATTCAGGTTGGAAGGCGCGAACATTGCTCGGTCGATGAACCCTGCGGATTGCGGGTGAGCTGCCTTGGTCAGCAGATCAGACAGTTGAACTATGGCTAAAATCAATACAACTTCTGCAATTGTAAGAGGGATGAGACAGAATGCGGAAGAGATGCAGCCTAGCTGCGGTTAGGGGATGTTGGTGGGAAGGCTGCGGATAGCATGAAGCTGGAGGGCTCGGTGCTTGTGGGGGGAGGACCGAGTGTATAAAGGAAGTCGTAGATTTTTATGTAACGTGCGTTTGCAGAGCAAGGGCCGAATTACGGACCGCTCTATAATTGAGAGCGTTCTAAAACGCCCGCTCCTATTGGTCGCCATCGCCATCTTGAAAGGTTGCGTCTCGGGATGCAGCGATTGCATCGCGGAGGCGAAAAAACAGATGACTTCAAGCAGTTTATTGTGCATGTGGTTCTAGACTATTTTTATAGAGCGCGTGAGGTGGTCTAAAACGCGTTGCAGCGAAAATGGCGGCGGCGTTTGTTGTGGAGTGATGGCTGCGGTGGTTGTAGCAGCAACAATGGCTCGAGCAACGATGAAGGAAGGTGTGCCAGTATTTGTTCTACTTGTCGGACGAGTTCTTCTGACGCTTGTTTCGACTTGAAAATGCGAGATAGGAATGGTCGTGCGACGACTTCGCCGTTGAAGTGTGATGAAGCTCGCGGTCGAACGCTCTGTCGCTGCGGCAGGGTCATGCACCCTCCGATCATTTTTTTCGCCTCCGGAGGATTTTAGTCTTCGCAGATCGTCGGCCTCTCAGAAACGACGGGAGGAAGTGTATGCATCTAATGGCTGAACTCATCTGCAAAGTTGGCGCACTGAGGGGCGGGTACGCTTCGGTAGTGCACCCAAAGCAAAAGGTGGCAGCGAAGGCGACATACAGTACACAACGAATCGACACGAGCAAGGTTGGTAGTGAACACTACACCGCATTGCTTTTTCCTGCGCTCGTTCTAACTGAAGCATTTGTTGGTTGGTTGGTTTGTGGGGTTTAACATCCCAAAGCAACTCATGCTATGAGAGACGCCGTAGTGGAGGACTCCGGAAATTTCGACCACCTGGAATTCTTTAACGTGCGCTGACATCACACAGCACACAGGCGCCTGGCTTCTCGCCTCCATCGAAGAGCGGCCGCCGAGGCCGGGATTCGATTCCGAGTGAGACTTTAATGCGGCGCTAAAGGTTTATTTTTCCAAAAGGAGCGGGTTCCAGGTCGATCTTGCTTTTGTTCCTGTTTCCTAAAGAAAAATAAACAGAGGCCCGATAACATTTCTTTCGATCAGATTTCTCCGCGCCTTATTTGCTCGGTTTGCTGCCAGCGCACGCTCACCGCGACAAACATTACCCGCGAGACCACTCAATCGCAAACCTGTAGCTGCTTCTTATTTTTTGATGACGTTAAACTTGAAATGTGGCTTGTTGAAAGCAGTAGAATGGATGGATAGAAACAACTTTATTTAATAAAAACAAAAAAAAATATTCCACGGTGGTCCCCTACTAGTCCAGGGCCCGCTTGCACGATAAAGTCCGCGCTAAGTCGAGACTTAAACAGTGTCTTTAGTAAGACCAGACTTTTTCAAGACCGGAGTTATTCAGGGCTGTCTTAACATACCCATAGAGACAGTGGATACCTAGTTTGAGGACAGCGGGTACCTATATATGGGAAATCTTGGCCCCTGCTTAAGGAACGCGCCGTGGCACCTGACGGTGCTTTCATTCTGTCACGGCGTGGTGAGGGTGAAAAACGTTATAGATGAAAAAAAAAGAAACAGTGCAGGTCAAAGGTCCTTTGCATGAGTGGAATGCCTAGTATGGGAGGTCACTGGACAAAGCTATCACCATTGCCCGTTGGCCAGGGCCAGTTGGGACTCTAGCGATGAGCAGCTAAGCAAGGCCGCCTCCAAAGTCGAATTTTCCTGCATGTCTAATCTCTTAGGGGGCATGATGCGAGCGCACGTTAAAGCGTGCTGCAGTCGTTGCTGTCTAAAACAGAGCTCAGCTTCGCATGCATATGACGCGACGTTCACGTCTTAAGCAGCAGAAACCGTAGCCGTCGTGCGTGCTTCATTGGCAATCAGAATGTTCATTCTAGCAATGACAATTAAAACGTTAAGCCGCTAGTTTTTCTCAAGCATTTGCCTCATTTTGATTAATTACCACGTCTTTGCTTGGGTATTTTTTTTTACTCTCATAAAATGCCTACAGGAACGCGCCACGCCCTTCCACAACACGTTTTCGGGATGACTTCAAAAAGCCTCCTAGGGCAACGGTTATATGCATTTGGGTAAGCAGTGTAAGTACGTGCGCGTACTGGTGCTGGTGTGTGAGGTGGGGTGGGGGGGGCAGACAGGCCGCGGATATCAGACGTGTACGTGCGCAGCGCTTTTAGGGAGCTTTAATTAACTGCAGTCCTCAAAAGCAGGTATTGTGCTGACGTCAGTGCCGGTTGAATCGCTACTGAGGCATATTATAGGAATCGACCAGTTACATTTAGGCGCTGTCCTAACAGCTATCAAAAGCTGAGAGTTGTCTCCCACAATTTTAGAGCACTCTACGCACTGCAGCTACAATTGAGGTTATGTGCGCCGCAAATGTGACCTAAAATCAGGTTGTGACAAAGATGCCGTATTGGAAGGCTCACAGAATTTCGACCTCTCTAAAGGTCGCTCATTCACGGATCGTGCGTTTTATCTCGACGCAAGATTCACCAATCATGCATTTTATCTTGACGCGAAACTGTCGGGTCGCTCATTCACCAATATCAATCCAATATTCAATATCATTCTGTTTTTAGAAAACGCCTCACTAGCTGCCACGCTCACACATTCCAATTTTTGGAGCCGTCACCATATCCTTTCTTCGACACGGTTTCCTTACCCACTGCTGGCACAGGCTCGTCGCTCGGAACGTTGCCTGTAAACCTATTTACCAGCGGTATACAAAACGGACCGCAATAGCACTAAAAGAATAACTTGCGCTTAGCAGCGGCACAGGTTGGAACACATGCCTGCAACACCTCTGAATAGAAAACGGGGACGTATTGACGAACTTCAAGATATGCGGTTTTCGTTTTGGAGGGGCTTCGCGAAAAAATCTATACGATTGAAATATGCTTGTTAATCTATCCGTCTTCCGAAAAGTTGATTTGAATTTATGACTAGTGTAAAAATACCAAATATACCGTTAATTTCTCAATCACCTTACTTTGAAAGCTTCCACGCTTCACCGTGATCGCGTGGATCATGCAGTGAAGTATTCTCAAAACGCGACGGGGCCGTTTCGTAAAGAGGGCCATTGCGACGGTGTGCCCAATAAAGCGCTTTACGAAAACCGATAATAACGTTGTTCTCAATACGCTTTCATTTAAAAAGCAGACAAAATCGCGCAAGTGCACGTCAGGTACAAATGGTTTCTGTCAATTTATTCAGGCCCCTTAAATAAATAATGCTTTCTTATAAAGCGCAGATTTTTCTGGATCCTTAAAGGCTGATATAGGTATATGGAAGTTTACTGCATTCTGCCACGATATGACAGCTACCACTAGTTTTATGCAGGGCCTTACTGGAAAAAAAATTGTATGTCCAAAGCTGTGTAACATTTGTAATGTACTTTTAGTTTCGGTGTATGCCTATGCACAATATCAGTCATGTGCAAATGTTAGGCAAAAATGACAAATTTTTATTTTTATTAATTTTTATTATTTTTGCACCAGTTTGTAGAATATTTATTCTAATGCATTCTTCCCCACAAATGTACTCGATTTGTATATCAAAATGTCAGCACTCCACACCCCAACTTATGAAACACAAATGAACACAAATATGTTACAGTATTGTTGACAAATACAGCTGTTCATATGACTACAGCAGTTGCCACCATGACAGTAATGTGGTATACTTGTGCAACCACAGCATTTGCTCTCACCGTTTTTTCCTGCAGATAAACAAAAACGACCAGGTACTTTTCTTCCAGTCATATAATTTTGGCCTGTTCTGGGTGTTTGATGTGCACCGGTTACGAGTGGTATTGCAACCATATACAGATATGCAAGATCAGTAGCCCTTGAGGTGATTTAATGCAAGCATGTGACCAGCACCAGCACGACATTGAGCAAAATCATTTGCACATACTGTTCTCGCCGCATACAATTGAGGAAATGGAGGCCCACATTGGCAAGAAATATTATCATACAAGCAAAACAACATATACTTGAGAAAAGTACAAAATGACAGTTGTAGATGCCTTACACACACACCAGACATGCTGATATTTGTTCTGCAGGTCACGCTACATAGTGAGCAGCAGAGAATAAATAACAAACAACAGTTTGTAATGGTTACAGGTATTGGTCTCAAAGGGTGGAATTAATACTTTTGAAGCACTTGCAAGAGTATAATGCAGAAAAGCTTAGTTGACATAAAAACTTGACACAACAAAACATGCACATGATTTGAATCACGGTGGGTGAGGAGTGCTAACAAAAGGCTATAAACATTCTAATATGTGCAAGGTTAACCAAAATGTTGTTGAATATTGTACCTGCAAATAATAAGACAGTTTTCTGTGGCCCTATATATACTCTTCAGTTGTCGTAACTGTAATTGCAATGTAAGCACTGCCAATAATACAGGTGTGATCACTGAAAGTTGATGGCAAAATTACTCGTTACACTTTGAGCAGGTAGTTCGCATTTTATTTTTATGCCACATGGCTCGTCCGAGCATTGCTGCCATGGATGCCATACGAGACAATTTATACAAAACCTGTGGCTGTGAGCACCTACCACAATATGGTAGCCCGCGCTTCTACTTTTGCATACATTGACCAAGTCTCCCAGAGTTTACCATTGCACTCTGATGCCATGCAAGTATTTGACAAAATGGCAATCTTTGAGTGATGGAAAAACATATTGCATGTTTAACAATTTACTGCACAGACTGTAACAAAATATATATTGTAGGTATTAAAATAACAAATTCACAGCTTAAAGACATATCTGTAATCTGTTAAGTACCATACTTTACCACACTGAACCTACTCTTGGTGTAACCGATGTTAAGGTTACGCTTGGTTTCATTTATTGGACTTAACATCCCACAGTGACTATGAGAGATGCAGTAGTGGAAAGGTGGGAAAATTTCGACCACCTCGGATCTTTTAACAATCACTGACATTGCACAGCAGACGGGCGCCTATGTTTTTGACCCCATCGAAATGTGGCCACCATGGCCAGGATTCAATCCTTCACCTTCGGGTGCAGTAGTCGAGCACCCTAACCACTGTAACTCCACTGCAGGTAGACATTAAGCTTAGTGCTCAAATATAATCTCCTGTTTACATGTCTCGAATTGGATGTTACAACCAAAATGAAGTAAAAAGAAGATGTTTATGCTCCATCTGTTATGCTCTATATGTACTGCAATGTTAAACAGCTCAACAGCAAATACTTCAATGCACACTCTTGCGTAGGCTTCAGGATGTCAATACAAGACTGACGTAGCACATAGTGAAATAAGCACATTTTAATAGTTATCCGGTCATGAGAAGTCACCCAGTGAAAACATTAAACTCAGTGACTAGCACAGGCATAATTCATTTCGCATAACTGTACTTAAAGCAGGAGAAATCTTGCTGCACCATGCCTTTGCGCAGCATAAGTCTATAACCCCAGTGAGGATAAGCATGTACAGACACTTCATCTTGCACTTCCATTTGCTTGCCTATACTGCACGCATACTCCTGGGACACGTTGTGGAGTTAGCACCTCGTCATGATGCTGGTCCACAGATGGTCCAGTGACATGTGCTGCTGATCATGGAGGGAATGGAAGCAGCGTTTCAGCTGTCCTGTTGTCCTACAAAAAAAAAACCATCGTGAGTGGGCTATGCAATGCCACTATAAAGTTGGTGGCGCGCGTAACGCAAGTTGCTGCAGTAAAAGTGAATGCATATGCAGAATAATAAAAATTTTCTCTCCATCATAATGCATTTCAAATAACGCCACATCTGCTCTGAGTAACCTGTGGTTTATGGAACTGACAGCTTCGTAATATGCTGTACATGGAATGTATGTTTTGAGCATTTGTTCTTCCAGGCTATCACACAACCTGTAAACGTGTCCGGTGAAATGTAACGCAGTAAATACCCTTGCATCATTAATGAATGGAAATATTTCGATACCTTCATTTAAGGAAATATATATAAAGCTCAAATGACAAACTAATGCTATGATTTTTGAACAAATCTAATTGCTAAGTAAATATTGATATGTGTCATTCAACAAATATAAGTTGACACCCAACCATAATTTGTTTGTTTGCTGAAAAGCTTCCCCCCCCCCCACAGGCTTGGCCAAAGTTATTTGACTGCAGTGTTATTGAACTAGTAAACAAATGCGACATCAAAGTTAATTTCTTTCAGCATACATTGTTCGCTCAACAACACTTGCAACTGTACCAAGCTGTTCGAACAACACGGACATCCACAACCGGTCAGTGTCCGGGATACCATGCAATCCAATATTTAGAATGTGCTGCGCACCTACCTTTCAATCACTGCTCTGGTGGTGCCGTGAGCTGCACGCTTTTTGCCGCACATGTCCGCATTCTGGAGCCAAAGTCTGCATGGATAGCCACTGCAGCAGGATGCCGGTGTAAGTGCCCGGTTTGAAGAGCTGAGCGAGGGCGCTGTGTGTGAGCACTCGTGCGTCATATGTGCCACCGGGCCACTTTGCGACCACATCGAGGATCTGGCACTTGCTGTCCACCGCAAGCTGCACAAAGATGGAGTGGTAGAAATGCCTATTTATATGTACGCTCCCTCGTACAGCTCATGGGCCTGGATCTTGACATGAGTGGCATCGATGGCGCCCACGATGCCAGGGAAACATCCAGAAGCACAGAAGTCGCTCATGCAGCCCGGCAGCTCATCCTGGGATGGCCAGCTGTAAAGCAGGAAACCTGTATCACTTCTGGTGCGCATATTCATCGGTTACAGTTGCAGGTAATCATGTGGCGGCACAAAACCGAGATTGAATTCCACGCTGATGCTATTGCGTAGCAAGACTTGTCGTCCCTTACTCCATCGGTGACGTGCCGATGAGGCTCTGAAGAGGATGCAGTGCAGAGCACATGCCCTAAGTGTCCAAGGCTAGCTGCCGAGATGGATCTTCGCCACATTTTCTGGACATGCCCAGGAATGCAGCCGTCAAGAATAAGACGACTAGAAGAAGTTGGATCGGCCGCCGGCTACACAGGAGGAACATTTCCACTTGTGGCTAATGGACAAATTAAGAGCCGGAGCTTGCTCCGATTCCTTGAATAAAATAGACTGCATGATTCCCTTTAAGTTAAAAGACAGCCTCATTCTATGCCACATGGCAAGCCTTAAAAAAAAATAAAAAACTTGTCGTAGACCCTGTATGATGCAAACCCCGTCAAGGTGCGCAATCGGTACCGTTGTGCTCGATCAAGGCAATAAACGCTTATGACCGTAATAGGTGAAAAAAATAAACGTTCCTGAAAATATTGCTTCGCTGTTGCTAACGTCCGCTATGGGCCCTGTATATCACAACAACCGCTAAATAAAGGTACACGATTTAAGCACTTTCTTCTATTTCTTCCTGCCTTGACTACTGGTCAAGAAACATCACAATAGGCAAAATGGGTGAAATGACAACGGCGGCTCTTACCGTGTCCAGGCTGCGGCGTTCCGTTTCAGTGCGACAACGACTCTTCTTACTGCCCGGCTTGCCGTCGACTCGTCCACGCCGACCGGTTCACTAGCCTTTATGAGAAAGCCGCCGGTAGCAAAAACTTCAACGCCAGAAGCACAAGGCAGTATGAAGTTACCGCATGACTGCGATGAGTCGGGCTCGGTTAACGGATGCTGACCCTACCGAAGCGAGATCGCAGCTGCAGCTCAAACTCGCAGGGATATTTCCTGTTCCTGAAAGCACGCTCACGACACAAGTGGAGATCTGCAACGGGCAGCACGCGATACTGACGCTCCGCAGGCATGGTTGGTTGGTTGGTTCATAGGAAGGGAAAGGCGCAGTATCTGTCACACTTGCTCTGTGGACACCTGAACCGCGCCGTAAGGGAAGGGATGAAGGTGGGAGCGAAAGTGGATAGAGAGAAAGGGGGGCCGTAGTGGAGGGCTACGGAGTAATTTCGACCACCTGGGGATCTTTAACGTGCGCTGACATCGCACAGCACACGGACGCCTCTTCGTTTCGCCTCCATCAAAACGCAGCCGCCGAGGCCGGGATTCGATCCCGGGAACTCCGGCACAGTAGTCGAGCGTCTTACCACTGCACCACCCCGGCGGGGCAACCGCAGGCATTCGACGAACGAGAAAACGTGAGCGAACGCACACAACGCCGATCAACACACAACGAGTGACCGTCTATTTAGTTTTACGGCCTCCCAAAACATGACGACGGGATTTAGTGCAGTTTCAGTTATTTTGTAAAGCTGCCGAGAAGCGGCGCGCACATCCTTATTTGACAAAACAACGCAAGAAAGGCAAGGGGTTAAAACAAAAACAAAAACGCGTATATGAGCGTCAAGCCAAGCGCTACTTAAGGCGTTGCCACCTCTCGGTGAAATATTGCGGCAAACGTCGTGACTGTCCAGCTCGTTCATAGGCTTTGTGCAGGCATCAAGTCTATCTCGGTTGGCTCTGTATGTCCCTATGGCCAGCGTTCTTAGCTTAGATTTCCCTACGGCTTAAGTCGCTTGCTCAAAACTTTCAGTGCGCGTTTAAGACTGCGGTTAAGACGGAGCTTAAAGACAGCGTTCAGGCAGTCTTAACTGCGAACTTTATTAAGATTCAAAATGGCTGCAGTGCGGCTGCTACGGCTGGATACACATGATAGACCCCTTCGAGCGCGGAAAACGTGCAACTAAGTTTTTCTGTACCCATTCGTGTTGATGCAGAGGTGACACGCGTCCTCTCGGAGTTGTTTAGTGACTGGGAACTTGTGTCGACGTTCTTCCGTTGCTCTTTGGACTGCCATGCGAGTCGCGCTGGCTTCGTCGGCTTGAACATTTTCGCCATTGTTTTGCGCGGGTGCTTTGCTATGATACGTCTCTCGTGTATTAAACGGTGAATGCAGTAAAAAAAAAATAATAGTACGCGAAACGTAGTGATGCTCTTCATCACCGTTTTGTTTGTGCTATGATACCGGGCGATGCAGAATAATTGATGGTGGCTTTCCGAACCCATTTCTTGGTTGCCGTATTTGTCGTCGCAGTTGTTGCGACGCACATATTTATTTTTTTTTCCGTTTTCCCTGTTGTGTGTACTGTCACCGTATATCCCACGGGGGCCTTTAGTGGTGTGACTATACGGCTAAACGCGGCACGAGCTGCCGGTTTCAAACCTCGCATGAGTCTCGCTTGCTAATCGCCTCTTTCTTTCTGCTCAGTGTGTAAAATGGGGCGTGCAGCTCAAACATGCGTTCGTGCCGCTACATGTAGGTTCCAAATCAAGAGCAATTGAAACGTGTGTCACAAGTGAAACACGTACGTCTAGTTTCCAGCCGTCATTCTCCGGAGGATGGGCCTGGCGTGAATACATCAAAGCTTTGGGAGGCTTCCAACGTGTCGTGGGCGCCATCCATTGCACTCTCTTCAAGATCCTAGTGCTGGGCTGCATCTGAGAGCGTGCACAAACCAACTGATCGTCTTCGCATTAGTGCTTCAGTGATTTTTCGCTGTTCAAACAGCGCTTGTTCTGCCATCTCAGGTAGCAGCTCGCAAGTAGCTCTTTGATGGTCGGATGTTTATACGTCCCCGCTGCTTTTGGTGTCAACGCTGCGTGCTTATTGTGTGGAGCCCTTCACAGCGTCACCAGAAGTGAGACCAGCTGCAGATCGTTTTGATTGCTCATGTGTGCTTGGTGTCAGCACTATGTGTTCAGTGTGTGCAACTTGGATGTTCACAGTGCCGCTAGAGAAGTGAGACCCGTTGCACCTGTGCTGTTGGTGTCAGCCTTGTTAGCTTTGTGTGGTGCCGAAACAATCAGTGTCAACACATGTGAAGCTGCAGCTGCCAATGTTGGACTTCTAACATATCTAGCAAACCTTAAAAGTTGCTGTATCAGGCTCCAGCATATTTAAGCACTCACTTTTGTGGAGACAATTGGTGGAGTCCTGACCGGCCTACTTTTAAAGTGTGATTCACAAGAATGCAGATGTTTGCAAAGTGTTTATGCAATTAAAAAGGCAATTGCATTCATTTATAGCAAAGTATCAATACACTGTTTAAAATGTATTACTGCATATACAACTTTTGGAACCCTTTCATTATCCCACAGAGTTCACATACTCATACTCCTGTATCCAATGTTAGCAATGTGTTTTGAATACTGATACTACCTGTTGCTGCAGGCAGGTACGTTATGTGTTTGCCAAGAATGTGAGAGATGTTTCCAACTCCCTTGAATATTCTGTCCCATGTCTCGAAGACCTTTTTCTCAGGCTGCATTACCACGATAAAAATGCGCCGTAGCAAAATCCAGCTCTGAACCATGGCTTGTCCTTTATGCATTATTTATTTATGTATTATGTTACTGTGAAAGCTACTGTGGCAATCAGCAAAAGACGCTAAAGACGCAGACACAAAAGTTAAACTAATCCGTGACAAACTGACAGTAAATGGTGTAGCCTATACCTGGAACATGGAAACCAACAGTCGTGTTAAGCTGAGCAGCACTCGCGGCAGCTCATGCGATAAAGACCATTGACAAATATTCAATAAGGAACTCAATCTGCTAAATGTTAATGCCCGCAGTATTGTTAATAAGCCTGAACTATTCGAATTTTTGTCAGTGTTGCACGAACCGCCCTTAATTGCTGGCACAGAAACTTGGTTGCACTACGACGTACAGAACGCTGAAAACCGTCTCATCTTTATTTGCCATTGGCTCAGGCTTTTTCAGATAGTAGCATCACAATATTTTACATGACAAACTACAATCCTTCAACATTCAACCCTTTAAGGCTCATGATCTTTTTAAATTGCTTAGTTTTTCTTTAGGTTATTGAGCAGGCTGAGTGCATGGAAACAATGTGCACAACAGGCTATTTTGCTGAGATTCTGCATCATGATATATTAATTGTTTGTACACATTTCCTTGTGGTTGTGCTATGCCGCACTTCACTTCCAAATGGTCATCATTGAAATATTCGTGTGAATCACAAAAGGCCAACAATTGAGTGTAATGATTGCAATATGCCAAGTTTGAAAGCATTTTTTCCAACACATTCCTGCTTACAAAAATTTAAATATTTCAGCAGAGAAATAGCTCGATTGTGGTACAGCAGAACAAAATTGCATACTGTTCGTCACGTCAGCTCTATAAGTGCAGTATCGTCACTTGTCTAGCATCTTAATCTTTGCTTTTGCTGTTAAGTGAAAGCCTCCTACAAAGCCTCCAGGCATGAGGTTTTCAGTGGTTTTCAGCCTCCAGGCAGAGGTTTTCAATACCTTTAATGATTACAGCAGACAAAGTAGGTCACGGTCACAACACCCAGCACCAATAAATGGTTGTTGACATATTTATGCACTCTCCTTCGTACCTGATTTATAAGGGACGTTATGTTCTTTGTCCTCGCTAATATCCGAACACTGTGATTCTTTAACTGCATGTGCAACTAGCAGCTCATATTGACAATGGTTAACCTATTATTTGAAAGTAGATGGGATGCTACAATTTTAATGGGGTATTTGGCTGGGTTTAAATGAAACTTCAGGGGAAAAAAAGGGGGGGGGGGGACATGCCCACCAATATGGTATACAGAGAAATACCGTAAAGCTGTCTTTTAGGCCCCCTTCTTTTTATTCTCTACATTAATGATCTTGTTTCCATAGATTCACCTGCAAAACACATTTACGCTGATGATACAAGTCTGTTTTTCTCTGTCACTCGGGCATAGAGCTATCCAGTCGGGCTAGCATAACCTTGGAAAAAAACTGAACACTGAGCGTGTCAAAACAGTCTAAAACTCACTGACAATAAAACAAAAGCAGGTCTCTTCCATCCCAGAAATAAAGCAATCGAGCTTTATCAATACACTCAGTGGCACTAAAACAGAAATTGCTCACTCTGTGAAAATGTTAGGCGTGTACTTCTCAGGGCACATGACATGGGAAGTTCACATAGAATATTTAGTCAACAAACTACCACACACAATAGGTTCTCTACGCCGACATTTCCCAGCATTTCCACTTACCATTAACATTATGCTTTATAATTCACTCTTTTCGTCAGTTCTGAACTGCTCCTTGCTAGTATGGGCAACAACAACAGCAGAAAAACGTACAATAAGAAATATTGCTAAAGCTTCTTACCTCGAACATACAGGACCAATATTTAGGCAGCTAAAAATGGGTAAAGTAAAATCTTTGTATACCTACAGGCTTTTGTGATTATGATAAACAAGACATCAATAAAAAGGACAACACACTAACACTCATAGCAGCGCTTCAAGACAACACACACATACGACACCCGTAACCCGGAGCATTGGCACGTTACAGCATGCCTGACGAACTATGTCAAGCAGATGCTTCGCTTCAGGCTTTCTACCATATTAAATCAATAATTCCATTATAGTGGTCAAGATTTCTCTCTTCCTCCCATTAAATTAATCCGTAAAATGTTCTATGAATACATATTTTTAAATTAAGTGTTCTATTGTGCAGCATGTCTCTGTATTATTTTCATGTATTTTTCCTAATTTACCTTGTGCTTTTTTGTAATCTAATTATTTCTCCATTCATTATTTATTCATTGTGTAAGCGTGACTTCTCTGCTGTTAAATGCCATCACATACAGGGGCAGCCAGGGCGTCAAGCTGCTCTTCGAAGCAGCTTTTTAGCGGCTGCTCCTTTCCTTGTATTAAAGGAAAAATAAAGTATATTATAATATTATTATTATTAAATTGCTGTTTTGTATTTCACAATGTGATGCATAGTGCACTGAATTTTTCAAGAGGTACCTGTGTAACATT
This sequence comes from Amblyomma maculatum, assembly GCA_023969395.1. Lineage (NCBI taxonomy): Eukaryota > Metazoa > Arthropoda > Arachnida > Ixodida > Ixodidae > Amblyomma > Amblyomma maculatum. The sequence continues at coordinate 22,477 of JAJIZL010022073.1, read as the reverse complement.
TAGAATATTACAATGCAATTTCTATTAAATACATTAAATATTAAATAAAATTGCATAAACATGCAACATTCCTATTCAGTGGTCCTTGTTTGGAAATGCTGACAGTTATTATTAAGACTGTTGGGGGGGGGGGGGTCACTGATTTCAGTCTACTGCATGTTTCCTTTTTTCAGCCGTTCTATGAACATCTTTGTCGATGTCATTGTGCAAGTGCATGCAAAATGTTTTCAGCCAGCAGCAAGAGGCTCATGCTAGTTGGTCACTGTCTAATAAGGCCAGTGCCCAGCAAGCATTTGCATGCCTGTTGCTTATGAGTTTTTTTGTTGTTTTTTTTCAAGAATAATTTTTCTCAGTAATTTCCTCTTGCAAAATAAACTGTTTCCTTCGTTAGTTGCCTTGTTTTCAGCCTCAATAATTTCTCATTACCAAGCCTTTGTGTTGTTCCTAGGCCCTAAATTACATCATTCACATCACAGCTTGCAGCTCGGCGGCCTATGGGTACTAATGTTGTCTCAGCACAACGCAGTGGCCCAGTTTATGGAACTTGACTGTTAGATTTGGAGAACCCTACTTCGATTCTGCCTTGGTGTCTGCGTTTCGATGGTGACTAAACACAAAGCTGGCCGTGCACTGGGCAATCTCAGTGTATGTTAAAAAAAAGGCACAGTAAGCTTGTGCACATCCCTACTATGACATTGCTTAAAACTTGACATGCTAAATCCTGTAAACAAAAAAAATTATGTTCTCAAAACGTATGGGCAGAGGATGTACAGACAGCACTAAATGGGTGCTTGAATGAAGACATAGTCGATTTGTTAGTTTTCAGTAGGTGAGCGGCGGACCGGTCACCGGGAAGTGTCTGGCATATGAGAACAGGTGAAAGGAAAAATGATAGTGGTATTGATTATTAGAGGTTATGACTTGTGTACCACATGTGTACCGACGACCTGTAATTGCAGTTGATTAGAAATGAATAAAATGACTTGTAATGACCAAATGTCTAGCAATGACTTGTTACGACTACAATTGATGCATGAGTGCTTGGTATTCCAGCCAAGCGGCAACAAGTCCTGTCATTGACACCGCTTAGTAAGAGTCGCTTAAGCACTTGATGTTTTATGTGCATGCGCTGTTATGTGTACGCATGTGTATGCCCTGTTCACAAATGTGGAGTACCACCAAATCGTCTGACAGCTGTTCCAATTTTTGAAGACATGTTCCACACAAAAAGTCCTGTCTGTCAAGCTTACTATATTTAATCAACATCAAGCAACACAGGTAATGAATATACCCCTTGTTAGCAGTCAAACTAGACTGTTTTCTGCAGTGCAACACACCATACCGCAATTCCTATTATGTCAAAAGGCAAAAATACGGCCAGCAAAAACAAAGATAATAGCAAGGTTGAGTCTTTCCCAATCTTCATACAAAGAACATATTTGTACTAAAGCGGGGAGAAAAATGGTAGCACATCTGCGGCGCACATTGCAAACATAAAGGAATAAAATAAAATGCTGCGATAGCAGCAACTAGTGAAAGCGTGGTCTGTGCCTGTCTCTTCCCGATTTTTCCTCACATCCAACTTCATAAAACCTTTCTTGCCATTTGTGCGTTAATTGCAGCGCGAATGTTACTGCAATTCACGCCAATCGCAGCCCAAATGCTTTGTGAACACAAACGCGACCCAAGGACGAAAGTTTGCGCTGATCACCGGTCGTTTACAGTACGGAGACAGTAAAATGGAGGCATGTAGAGAGCACAGCATTGCATTAAAGCCACCGACGACCACAGACGTGACACAGGCGTGATCACGCGCACAACTCATCACTTCGCCACGAGACGTATGCACACGGTGCACAGCGCGCACACATAAGCGCGCACACACACATATGTCGAATAAAATTACACATCACAGCATGCCCGTTGGACGCGGAAGCTCTTCGGCCGTCACCGGAGACGCACTTAGTCACAAGGACGATTTAATCGCACATTCTATTTTTTTCTTTCTTTTCACTGAACGCTCACTGATTAACGATGAGCTTGGCTGCCTTACTGCGCCGCGAAAGGGGCCCAAATGCTTCGTACGCTTGCAGCCGGATGCCGAAACGCAGAACCAGTGATTTCAACAGTCGCAGAGAAATAGACTGCTGGAGAACCAATGCTGACAGAGGAAAAAACGAACTAGTGAGCGCACAGGCCAAACAGCAAAACACCCGACTGCAATCTTCGTTGCTCACTTCGGCTCGGCCCGTGTTCGCCAGAGTAGCTTCCACGAACACCCTCAGCAACCACGTTAGTCATTTTACCTCATGACACAATCTTAAGTCGCAAAAAAGCAACGGCACGGATCTGGCACAACGCAAGAATGACAATGTTTACATCTCAAAGCTGGGACGAGGCCAGCACGTCCCTGCTTTCCCCTGTTTCGCTACTTAGGTACCTGCCGTCCTTGTGTCTTAGCTAAGACGGCACTAGAGTCGTAATCTTGCAAGCGACTTATTCAAGTCAAGACTGAAGCCCAGTCTTGGCTCCAGTCTTAAGCAGCCATGCTAACGGCCTATCCTTAAGACTGCAGTTAAGTCTGGACTTAGCTAAGACAGTCTTAAGATCGTTTGTGCAAGCGGGCCCAGGAGTCCACGGGCTTTTGCTTCACATAGAGCCCGATCGACCAGCCATTTCTGACCGGCGGGTTGAGCTGTCCGCAAAGCAGCCTCCCAGGAAGAAAAGGTGGGATGGGGGATGGGAGGCACTGCCTGGGGGGAAGGACATTCTCACAGGTAGTGGAAAAGTGAGGATTTTGGCTCGCCACAGGTGTCGCAGTGAGGGGGCAAGCCAGGGTGAAGGCATGAGAGACGGTAGGGGGAAATGAAATAATCCGTCTGCAATTGTCGCCATGTAGCACTGGATAAGGGTGACAAGGGGCTGTGGGGTGGTGGCAGTGTCATGCGCTTGTGTTTGTAGAATGTGGTGATTTGTTGGTATGTAGAAAGGACCGATGCGGCCTCCTGCGCGGAGTTGGGTGCCTGATCATCCGGGGCTCGGGTAGAGAGTTCTCGAGCCAGCGCATGAACGCGCTCATTACCGGGGATCGAGGCATGCCCTGGGATCCACGTTAGATTAACCGTTCGGTCGAGAGAGGTGGCAGTGGTAAGAATATGATGCGCGGCCGGTGTCGCCACGCCGTTTAGGTAGTGGCGGTATGCCGCCTGAGAATCTACAAATTTCGTTAATGGCTTCGTCAATGGCTGAATGGGCAAGCGCGAGTGCGATGGCGGCTCCTTCCGCTTCTGCAGGCGAATTAGTTCGGATAGTGGCGGCGGACCCCACTCTGCCATCCTCGTAGGCAGCGACTGCAGTGAAAAATCCTACTTTAGGATTCCCTGCCGCGTCGAAATAGAGGATACCAGAGCGGTTGCGGTATCCTTTGGTGTAATAGCTGCCTCTAACTTTCCGCCTTCCCTGATAAAGGCAAGCGCCCATGTTGCGTGGTAGGGGCTTCTGGTATATGTGATCCTGCGTGCCTGGAGAGATCATGAAAGGTGTAGCACTTGCTGGGGTGGCGATGGGTGGATTGAGACGTAGTTGTCGCAGTAGGCATCGTCCTGTTTCCGTACGACTCAGGCGGACTAATTGGTTGGTGCGTTGAGCTTCTATTAATTCGTTCACGGTATTGTGGATACCAGTGGCCAGCAGACGTTCTGTGCTAACCGTCCGTGGAAGACGTAGGGCGAAGATTACGGCCATGCGTATTAGGATGTCCGCCTGCTCTGTTTGGCGCTGAGTGAGTATATGATATGGGAGGTGGTATGTGATTCGGCTAATGATTAACGCATTGGTCATATTGAGGGTTTCGCGTTCCGACAGCCCATGGTTGCGCGCAGCCACAGGCCTGATTAGTCCAGCAACCTTCCTAGTCTGTCTTTGCAAGAGTTGAAGGGTGGCGGTTGCATCAAGTGCGTTGTTAATGAGAAGGCCGAGAATCTTCATCTGAGACACAATGGGCACTGGGTTTCCGTACATGTGAAGTTCAATGGGGGGATCACCGGGTATGGATTTAAGCTGCATTAGTTCCGATTTAGTTGGGGAGCATCGGAGGCCTGTGTTTTCTAGATAGGTGGTGGTGATGCCTATGGCAGACTGCAAGATATCCTGGGCTGTTCCAAGGGATCCGCCTGTTGTCCAGAGGGTTATATCATCTGCATATAAGGCTGTGTGGCGCTCTGGGATAGCAGCAAGGGTCTTTGCTAATGGCGCTAGGGCCATGTTAAAAAGTAGCGGTGATAGGACCGCCCCTTGAGGTGTTCCGCGGTTAGGCAGGGGGAAAGGCTGTGAGGCAATATCCCCAAGGTAAAGTTGTGCCGTGCGTCCCTGAAGAAAAGCCCGAACATACTGCCAAATTCGCGTGCCGCAGCCCGTGGTGGCTAATGTCGTCAGGATATGGTCATGGCTTATCGAGTCGAATGCCTTGTGAATATCCAGGGCCAATATGGCGCGCGTAGAGGCTGTACGGCGTTTAGTGTGTAAGAGAGACTCTTTAAGGGCGAGAAGTACGTCTTGTGCCGAGAGGTTTGGGCGGAATCCAAATTGAACATGGGAGAGAAAGCCTGTTGCTTCTAGGAACGGTTGCAGACGATTGAGAATGACATGCTCGAAGAGCTTGTCGACACAACTCGTTAAGGATATAGGGCGCAGGTTTTGAAGAGTGAGGGATTTCCCCGGTTTGGGTATAAATCGCATGCTGGCGTGGGTCCAGGTTGATGGGAGCGTCCCAGCGTGCCAGTGGTTATTAGAGTTCCGTGAGTTCATGGAAAGAGACTTCGACCAGATTGAGTAATGCCTTGTACGTTATGCCGTCCGGTCCTGGCGCCGTGGAGCGGCGAATCTTAAGGAGTGCTCGGCGAACTTCACTTAAGGTGATGTCAGCGTCAAGTTCGGAGTTAGGCGGAGGTGGATTTAGTGGGTCTGCTTGAAGGGATATGGGTATATAGGTGTCCCGTAGTTGACCAATTACGTCGGTGCCTTTTTGGAGTTCTAGCTGTATCAGACGTTGTGTGTTTACTTGTGTCTGTGCTTTAGTGGTTGTTGTATCTAAAAGAGCGCGTAGGAGGGCCCACGTGCGTTTAGTGCTTAATGTACCCTTGAGGTCATTACAAAAGGTTGCCCAGTTTGCACGGGCTAAGGCGTTGGCGTATTCTTCTGCCTCACGACTGAGAGCGGCTATGCGGAGTCTCAATTTACGATTGTGTCGCTGGTGAAGCCAGCGTTTGAGAAGTCCCTGTCGGGCCTCCCATAGATTAGCCAGGTGCGGATCAACCTGCGGAGCAGTAGGAGTATTTTTAATGCGTTTGCTGTTCACCCGGATGGCCTCCACAAGGCGGTCTGCCCAGTCGGTGACAGTAGGGACTTCGATAGAGTCAGCTGCCAAGTATGAGTGCAATTTATCCCAGTCGGTGAGAAGGTGCATGCGAGGGCTGAAAATGTTGGAATCGTAAGCGATAGTAGTGGACACTGGGAAGTGGTCACTCCCAAGGCTGTCTTGTAGCACCATATGAGATTTAACAATTAAATTTGGTGAGGCCCATGTGAGGTCCGGCGTGGTATCACGAGTGACACTTGTGCCGATGCGAGTGGGTACAGTGGGGTTTGTGACCAGGCCGAGGTTATGATCAGGCATTGCGGTAGATATTAGATTACCTTTGGGTGCGTCTGAGGTGTATCCCCATTGCGTGTGGCGTGCATTAAAGTCCCCCACCACAAGGAGTTGTGAGGTGCGAAAGGAGCCCAGAATTCCCGGAATAGATCTGCCTTTATCTTTAGGGTTGCTGTATATGTCAATAATTGTGAGGCTGCTTGTTTGCCCGCGTGAGCTGAGCTCTATCGCGGTATATTGAGTGTCTTTACTGTCGGGCGTGCTTGTCGGTGTGCGGTCTAGCACCGGCATTGATGCGAGTGTGAGGATTGCCGTACGTGACGTAAGGGCTGCTGTCCGATAACCACGGATATGAATGCGATTTGTTTCCGTCTCTTGCAGAGCGATGACATGCGGGGAATTAGAGGACTTTGCGATATATGCTGCTAGTTGCGCTTGTTTTCTGCGTATGCTGCGGCAGTTCCATTGCCAAATTATTGTTTCTGTTTGCGTAGTGGATTGGCGTCGCTGCCGACGTTTTCGCGTGCTATTGTTCTGTGCCATGTTGCTGAGCTGCAGACGCTGAATGCGAGCAGGCTTCGGGTTGAACTACGCGCTGCTTGCGAGGCAATTCCTGATGGGGTACAAGTTCGAAAAGCTTGTTGATGCCGGCTTCATGTTTGTCCAAGCGTGTGTTGATCGTGGCTTCTATCCTCTCGGTCATGGATTGTATGAGCTGTGCCTGGGCTTGTATGAGCTGTTTCTGCATCGCTCCGATTTGTTAGGCAGCTATGGTGTCGATTATACTAGTAACTTCTGCCCGAAATTCGGCGGAACGTATATATTGTTTAACTGCCTCTTGAGGTGTAGTGGGAAGAATGGGAGGGTTAGGGGTTGGATTGGGTGAAGTAGCGGAGGCTGCTTGGACGGACAACTCACCTTTTTTTAGCAGGGCCGGCTCCTTTCTCGGGTGTGGCTTGCCGCGCCGACAGCGCCTCCTGGGTCTCCTTGATGCGAGCTGAGGACTCACTGGCTTTCGACGTAGATGCCTCAGACTCGGGGTCTCGAACGCCAGACACTATGTCACGAACGCCGGACGAGGGACCACGGACGCTAGCTTCTTTACTGCGAACGCTGGACGCGGGGTCATTGTCTGGCCTGGCAAACACAGGGCGTGTCTTGAAACGGCGCTTGCATTGCGGAGCGCCAGTTTGATGGTTTTCTTTACAAATACGCAGGAGGGCTCACAGTCATGGTCCATGGCTGGATTATCTGCTTCACATCGCGGGCACAGCGAAAGGCCTGTACCGGGGCAGACGTCCGGACGATGGCCGCGCTTGCGACAAAGGTTGCAGGCTTCAACCTAGCGTCTGGAGGGAACGCAGCGGGTTACACATCCTTGATAAAGTATGTAATAGGGGTCTTTGATGCCACGGAATGTGATCAGAACAGACTCGGTAGAGCCCATACGCCGACCCATAATGATGGTATCCTGCCGGTCAAAGTCAAGAAGACTAGAAGTGATTTCCTCTGCGGAATGGTCCAAGGGAATTCCGCGGATGATGCCTCTGCACGAATTCAGGGGATCAGCGACGTGCGTGGCAACGTCGTAGGTAGTATTCTTAAACTGGAGGGCTTTAATTTTATGATAAGCTTCAGTATGATGCATGTTAGGCGTGCTGATAAGGAGGGTGTTATTGACGGGATTAGGTCGAAATATATCAGTACTTGCTTCAGCAGTTGAGATTTTCGAGGCTTGCAGAAGAACGTGAGCAGGAATCTTGGAGCAGTCAAGGCCCCTGCGAAGACGAATAATAACCTTGTAGTCGCTGGCTGGTAATGGCGGTGGGCGAGGCGTGCGCCTGCGAGGCACTTGCGAGGTAGTTTCCTTCATCTCCGACTGGAGGGTGATGGATTTCTTGAGTGAAGGATTTCTCGAGTTTCGGGCGCATCTGTCGTGCACTACACGCCAGCTGCTGTCGGTGGCTTCTTCCGGGGAGATCTCTTCTCCATCGACCGTGTATGCGTTGAGCATAGTGGGAGGGTAGGCCTAGGACGCTAGCCCTGGCAATGATGTCGGGGCCGAAGTCCCAATATTGGCCTGATTCCAGGGGAACGGCGCACAGTAACCAGATGATGGTGGTCCAGGGTAGTCTTGAGACACTCACGATGATCTCAAAAAATCTGGAAGTGCTTTAGAGAACTTCTGAAGCCACTAATTAGGAACATCGCCGGAGCCCATCAGAGACGCGTCCATTCGCTCCGGCCCCATAGCGTGTTCCTTGAAAGCAGCAGATAATTTATTCACGCACTACAACTATAAAATAGTTAGAGAACAGCTCCTTGACGTGCGAATAAACCTTTTGGCGTGAATATAAGCGGCGCGGGGTGGCATCCTCGCGATCATTGGTTGATTCCGCGTTTTGTCACGCATTGACGCCTCGCCAAGGCGTCATAATGTCGTCATTTCGACATCACGCTCTAAACCGTTATAGCGAGTCCCGTAATGCGGCCCCTGAACCGCAAACGAAATACAAGTCTACATAACCCTGCCAAAATGCAGCCGTTTTGTAGATATGTAGTAACGTCACAATTTTCGATAGTTGCTCATCTACTACTTGCAATTAAGCAGTTTTTTTACTACTCCTTTGAAAACATTAGTACTGTAGTGTTTTTATGTGTTAGGTAAACAAGGTTCTGATGTTATCACAGAAAGTCTGTATTTATCTAATATTTGGGGAATTCCGAAAGGCGGAGTAGATTTGTGATAAGGCAGGAATTACTCCCCGGACGAGGAAGAATTTTTCTTTAACTACGAAGTTTCTGAGCAAGCTGTATAGCTTTCCTTTCTAGCGACATGTCTGCGCTTGGGTGGATGTGAGTAATTACTCCCTTGTCAGAAATGTTGTCGCGACGAAGTAATTCTGTAGTTTTTGTTTTACTGGACGTCGCGCTTGATGAAGGAATCGCAGTTGCCCAGATTAGACGGTTTGGTTGGAACCCTTGTCGATAAGCTTTCAGCTTTCGATCCCTGCATGGCCAGGGATCAGACTAACCGTCAGGGAAGCGCGGGTAGGGTGTGAAGCGCATAGGTTTGGTGATTGGTCACATCTCCAAGGATTGCGTAGAAAATAAGACTGTATCATGAGATTGGGAACTTTTAGGTGGTTGTAGCTGTCGGGAGACAAGGTTAAAAAATTTGGAGGACGCTTAAGCTTCGCCTTCAAGAGTGGAACGCTATAGCGGTATTGCACCTCGTTCGCATCGCCCAGCGCTACCGGCACTGGTAGACGGCGCCGCTTCCATCACACGCGTCTCAAGAGCGAGCGCACAAGGCCCTGCAATACAACACCCGTCGACCTGCCAAGGAGTGTAAGACAATGCGCTACGGCGCAGCAATCACTGATGAGGCGCCCCTCGTCGGACTTTGCACTCACGAGTCACGCGGTGAGCGCCGAGCAACGCAGCGTACGGCGCGGCAACGAAACGTGCGCCTGAGCAAGCGGAACGAACCAAAGAACTCGGTGTCTCGGAGGGAGAAAGCCGGGCATCGACGCGCCATGAAGGCGGACGCGATCATGGGGCTGACGCCTTGATGGGATCGTCCTCTATCTCGCTTGGGAGCACCACGCAGAAGCATGATTCCTCGGAAGCAGCTCGGCATACATCGCAGGGCACGCTTTCCCAGCGGAAGCGCTACGACGCAGCGATCACGTCAGAGGCGTCCGGCATCAGACGCTGCATCTAGCAATCGCGCTGTGAGCGGAAAGAGGAGCCGCGTCGCCTAAACACCGCTGTTCGAGTGACGCACGTTGCTTCGTTGCTTCGCATTCCCACGTGATATGATAAAGTGTAGGTGTGGCATCGCAACAAGGGCAGGTGGCTCTGTATTGTGTCGGGAACATTTTATTAAGTATGTGTAGGTTAGGAAAGGAATTGGTCTGTAATCTGCGCCAGCCGGTCGCTTCCTCCTTTGTTAGGGCTTTGTGTGGTGGTGGGTATCTAATTATAGCTCCCCTATGCAAGTGCAAGATCTCTGCGTATCCCCCCTCGCAAGCCTGTAGGCGGAAACGTACTGCGCTACTCGTGTAACTGCGACTTCTGTAAGTAACATGCTCATAATTACCGATATACACCGCAGTATAACGTTCTACGGCACGTTTCTAAGGCAACACCGCATTCACTAGAAGCGCTTTTGTACCGCTTTCAAGCATCGAACTCGTGGCTGAGTGGTAGCGTCTCCGTCTCACACTCCGGAGACCCTCCCACCCAGCCCATCTTGGAAGTTGCTTTTTATTTATGAAGTGCATGCCGGGATTTACCGCTCGCGGCCAACGCCACCGACGACACCGGCTTTTCTGCGACACGAGCTCCTTAACGCTACCGCGTTAAAACTTACATTGAAAGGAGCTTTTGGTCTTCGCTGCTGTCCTAGGTCAGGGCGGTGGCATGTTACGAGTTGCTCCTTCGCGTGGAAGGAGCCGCCACCGTTGGAACGATGCCAGCACACCAGTGGCAGAAGCAAAACGCACCTTGCGCAGGAACTAATAGAAATATAATTTCCTGAATTATAGAAGCATGGGGCACAATACATTTAAGTTCAAAGGGTAATTTCGAAACGAGCCACATGCAGTTGAAAGCAACTGGCTGGGAAAAAATTATCTGCTCATGTGACATACACCTCCTTCGATTAATTTGAGTCGCGGCGGAGAGAGCAGTGGCAAACACGTGCAGCGACCACAAGCTACCGCGAGCCGTTACGAAGTTTCTTGAAAGCGGGAAATGAAAAAAGCAACTTGGTGGGCTAGTATTGTATTAAGCTGTGCGACAGCACCGGCACTTAATGATTTCGCGCGTCCTCCAGTTCCTACTTACCAGAAGTATTTTTTGTAAGTCATTTAAAACGTTTGCGAAAGCGTTACAACCAATAACGAGCCCATTAGCTGCCCTACGCAAATGACAGTTGCTACTTGAAGTTGCTACGACGAAGCAATCAGTAATTATTTATTGTACTTTCATATTGTACTTAATATGATTGCAATAAAAGTGTGTTCGTGCTGCAGTTTCGTAAGGTCAGGCCTCTTCGTTGTGAATGCACATGTGTATAGGCACCTCACGCAATGATACTAACGTTCCAACGCGCCGTTTTTGTACGTGAATTGTCGGGACGGATGGTTGTTTGAATAAAATACTTAATTCATGCCGAATGTTGGCGCTACTGCCTGGCCGGCGCGCGACCGCTTTAGCGGGCACGCTGCGCACCACGGCGCATTCTGCTATAGCTTCGTTAACGCACCTGAGCTGCTACAAAAGAAAACCCGATACGCACGAGAGATGGATGCTCGACAAAATATGCGGAAGCGCAGGGTGAGAACAGCACGAAGCAAAACATATAAACAAACGAGCACTAATTAACAGCAGCGGTACAAGTACGGTAGGCGCTCCCAACGAATGTGCTGCCATAATGGATTAGGTTGGCTTGTTGCGGCAAGAATGGCTTGCACAATTTTGAAGCGAGCATCAATGCCTTTCAAATGCCAGTAATCTCGGAGGTTTTAAACAGTCGCACATATTGGTAATAATTTTTCAGTGGTGATCATTGCAAAATATAGCAGTTTGTTGCATTAACTGTCTTGTTTTGCCCTCAGGTGGGTACGAATGCATTTTAGCCATCCGAGTGTTTACCGCAAAAAAAAAAAAAAAAAAAAAAAAAAAACAGGATCTACCAGCGGTGGCAGCGATTTTTCGGCCCCATTGCTTCTACGAGAGTGTCACACCGCTGTATAGGCATAGTAATGCTGATGACGGTGATGAGCACTGCAGCTACAAGGCTACTTCATCTACTGCGACAAGTTTTACAGGCTATCTCTCATCGCACACGTGTCGGGTGAAATCAGACTGCAAGCAAACATATCTGCTAACGGCTTTGCCGCTTGTTTGTCTTGCGAAGTTTTTGGTGCGCCACCGCCAGTGCATTGAACTCACCGTGCCAGGAAGAGCGTCTTGGTCGAAAGACCTGAGATCGCACTCCTCGAAGAGCCCGTATTTGCCAATTGTCGTAGGCGCTGACATTTCGTCGTCGGTATGCGGCACCCAAAAGCGTCCTTTGAGCGTCACCGAGACGCCAATAGGGAGCGTTAATTGGTGCTGCGTTCTCAGGCACTCTACCAGCTTGCATCCGTCGTACTGCGCAATAGCAAATGCGTAAACCTAGACATCACAAAGGCTGAATACGAACATCCTACACGCACACACGCATGCGCACACACACACATAAACATAAACATGCACATGCATAAGAAACCAACTAAGAGCATTTGAAAGTCGCCTATGTTGGTATGCAATATGTTTCACTCGCCTAAATTAAGTGATTAGCAAAAAACTAATTAGCTAACTTTATATAATCTACAAAGGGAAACATTTTGACCGTCTCGAAAAATGACTAGCTATATTGTTTCTATCACGCTTCGACTTACGCAGCTCTATTTATTAGTCTTCAAAGAAAGTTTTCACGAGACCAGCTGCTACCTTAAATCTCTCGCCCCCATTGCGCTCAGAAACCTTCATCAGAGAGAGAGAGAACTGCAGAGAAAAGCCCATTTCGTTATCTGGCACGCGTCTCGGGGCTTTGAAAATGGCGCCGCCGTCACGAGGAATCTTCTCTATTATGCGAGGTATCATTTTTGCCGGTACAAATATTACTTCATTTATACGAGCCGCCCTAGCATTATGGAAACAACGCAGTTAGTCGTTGCTCGACTAGACCTGCAGCCTTTACATTAAAAATTTGTCCCTCAGGCCAATAATTTAAAACGTTAGTTTTACTTTACCACTACAAGCTAAATTCAGTTAGCTTGTCCTTACTAACCAATTAAGTTTCGCGCACAAAACAAAATATAGGAGACTAGGCTAGGCAACTATGAAAAGCTCTTTGTTCCTTCCCAGTATTTTCCCAGGACGCCAGTTTTTCAGAACCTTGGTTACGCTCAGCTGGAACACCCTCCATGATGATCATCTATATTCACTCTTAATATGTGCCTTATTTTAGGTTATGTAACGAACGTACACCGGCATGGTGCACTGAATTTGGCATTGGGATACTTAGTAAAATATCATTTCCTCAAACCTAGGCCGTGATAGTCAAAGTCGCTCCGGAGCCCTACACTTTGGCTTATGTGCAGGGTTTTCATCTTTATTTTAACAAACAGCCTGCCGCTTTCTGCTGAAAGGCCCCAGTTCATTTCATAAACAGTTTATAATATAACTCCCATTTCTAGTAGCACCAAAATGAGTCCTGAACGTGATGTTTCGTTCATTTGTCATCCGCCCATAGCGTAAGCGTTGTCTCAATTATACCGCCGTTAGCAGTAGTTTAGCTACAGACCATCCGAAACCATCCTTTCTGCTTGCATAGCGTTCCCTCGATGGTATGTCTGTTTCAATTCCGTTGCCCAACAGCATGCAATCATCGCTCAAAAGGGATGTGAAGAAATATACAACTACAAGACGCAGTCGTATGACCGCGTTTCGAAAACACATTCCTTTACTCTTTTTCTCCCTACCTTCATGACACAACGCTTCTCTGCTATAAGACTACACTCCGTTCTTTAAGCTAATGTCGAAGGCCTCATAACTTAATCTATTGATATGCGTGACAGAATTTCGCATCGTCAACACACCAGAGATGAAAGAAATTCGCTCGCTTGGTTCATAAGGACTTGTGATATCAACCAGTTATTTCCTTGTAATGAAAATGCACAGCTCTCCAGTCATATCCCATTTTGAGCGAAACCATAAAGGGCCAGCTCCAAATCCGATGTTTCTAGAGCGTTACCTCTACACAAGCAAAAGTCGGACTGCTGTCGGTCGCAACAACCTTCAGGTTGACATTCAAGGTCAAACTAGGGCCTTGCCCACCTAGCAACAAGTCATACATGCTAATGTACTATGCTAAGCCGGTATATGAGCACCATCACTAGCTGACCACTTTACTATTGAGGAAGTAATGCATCGCAATCACCTATTTGTAACAAAATATTTAACTTTAACGTTCACCACCAAGGTACAGATCGCTTAATAGCTTATTTCAAGTGTAATCGGACTGGACTATCAAGTTTTTTGTGGTTAAAATTAAAAGTTTAGGGTACAACATGTTATATATCGTTGAAGGGTCGCCACAAGTAAAATTCAAATTCAAATAATAAACCATGTAAAAAGCAAGTAAATGAGAGCTAAACCTTATCTAAATCAACCATAGTTTAACCGTTGTAATTTTTATATGTAATTAGAACAGCAACGGGAATAATCAAAAACAGTATTACATGCAGCACTTACATAAGTATGTGCGTAAGGCGCCAGCTGACGCACGGCAGCTGGTAAGTGGTAGATATTCGGTGGCAGTATGACGCATCTGTAGTCTGTAATCTCTGCCGAAATCGCATAAGGTTGAAACGACATGTGGCCAAGGATAACAATGGCATCCGGTGCGAATACAGACCTGCGTGTACAAGGATTCAGGTCTCTGAACAATTCTGCATGTCCACCTATTTATCACTGTTTGGTAAAATTCAGCGTGCGTCGCTTCCGCATTGCGGCAAGCCTACTTGCGAATCGCGTGCTATTATAGATACGCTGTTCTATATCGTGATGAAACCTTTATATGTGGTTTTCGCTTTTTAAAGGTTAAGACAAAACACACACAATGCCTCACCGCAGCCTTCGGAAATGCAGTTTTAAAGTGTGGATTCTAGCAGAGCCATCATCCAGCGAAAGCAAGCAGCCGGCTTTCATGTGGACACAACTTTCTCCTTAGCCCTGTCTTCGTAAAATGAAGCTTAGTTTTTTGTGCGCCACTTGTACTTGGGAGGAAAGAACGGGATATTGTAAGCTACTGTTGTGAACGCACGGGTCGAAATGGTCCAGCTTCCGGGCGCGTAATGTTATCTCTTAGTTTGTCTTCTCAATTCGTCCCCAGAAATTCAGATACCCATATAAAATAAAAATGTATGGCTTTGAAAGTAATTTCGAGACAGTTATCCAAAACTGCATATATTCTGTTATAGGCACAAACAATGACAACAATTGCAATCTTTTGATTCGGGCAGAAATCTTTGAAATTTTGTCTCGCGCTATGCTAGTTAAGGCTAACACAGAACACCAAATTGGTGCCTCTTTGAGCATTAAGGGTAAAGCTCTACTGTACTCATATTTGGAGACTTAAACTTCCTTAGTATAAAGTGGTTCACACAACACGTAACAGCGAGTGAAACCGGACCTCAATGTATTCAATCATGTCTTGATTTTTTTATTTCGCAACTAATGACCAATCCCGAGCATCACCAATATTCTTGATTTATTAATCATCCGTACTGCAGCCGCACGACAGCATTTGTGGCCATTAACGCGGCTGTACTTCGTCTCAGACGATGCTTGCAGCACTGCGTAAGGCGGAGCTCTCTCATCCAATCAAGATGACACGCCCTACATAACTGTGTTGCTCCGCGTCTGTAGCTGGACCAGTTGGAAACAGCTGGCTCCATCTATGTGGAAGGAGGCGTACTAGTTGTTTGATTTCTTTATCTCCAGCAGGTGGCGCCTAATGTCTTTTTGTTCTTTCCTTATTTGGTTTGAACAGGTGGACGTCCGTGCCAAAATTACTGGCCCACTTTTTTACAATACTTGTATCAGTTCCTAAGCAAGGATATTAGGCAAGTTAGAGACGGCAGTGATCGGCTTCGTGGTTTGGTTGGTTTGGTTTGGATTGTGGGGTTTACCGTCCGAAAGCGACTTAAGCTATGAGCGACGCTCTAGTGTAGGACGCCAGACCTCTTGACCACCTGGTGGTATTTAACGTGCATTGACATCGCACAGCACATGGGTGCCTTGCTTTCCAGCTGCATCTAAAAGCGGCCGCCGCAGCCGGAATTCGATTCCGCATCCTTGGGAGCAGTAGTCGAGCGCCCTATTTCCTGCCACCCCTGCGGGGCCTTATGACTATCCGAGATGGTTGCCGTAATGATGGGACTCTATAAAAGGCACCCCTACCTGCCGAATAGGCTGGTGTGCTTCAGATGCGACAAGCAGAGTCATCGAATTGATGCTTGCCCAGAACAAAACCCCTGCTTGAATCCCCACTGTGTAAACGCAAGAACTCCATCTGTGGGACGCACGCAGGGAGATGACCAAACGATGGAGAAAGCAGAAATGTGACAGGAAACTAAAACATTGAATTGCACAAATCAGTAAAGAAAACAGGTAATACGCCCTTACTCTTAAGCGCAACAATTGGAACCAAATCTGCGAAAGTTTCAATCGAACTCTTACCAGTGCCAAAACCTGGGCACTGCTGAGACATATTACTGACCCGAAAACCCCGACAGAACACAGCAAGACACTAGAAAGGGTAACGCATCAGTTCAAAGGAACAGATGAGTAAGTCATCGACCACCTTTTGTCAAGATATTGTTACGTGGTGGCATGGTAAGCGATGGAACACGGCTACACAACAGAAACAGTACGACGTGATGACATGACGATGAAATATGCTTTTAGTGCCAGCGGGCTTGGCGTGAGCGCTCCGCCCCGCGCCACTGTCCGCTTCATCATCTTCGTAGCATTACCCGGGGCCACCGAACGATCGTCCCGATCGATTGCTAGAAATTCAATGCATGACGTGACGCTGAACGCAGACACAGGATTGGGACATGAAACGCTGGACACCACAATGAATGCGAAGATGGGAAGAACCGGCGCATCAAGTCCAATCTTCACCGTTTGCCGAAGGCCAAGGCTCATGGACACGCCGAAAGGCTTGGGCGGGGGCGCTGTCTTCGCTCGAGTGGTCGTGAGGTCGCTTCGTCGTGGGGTCGGCAGGGTCGGCTTTGGGCTCTTCCAGGTCGTCTTGTGTTGTGGTCATGGCTGGGGACGAGGCTGGGGGCAGCGGCTGGTCGGGTCTGAGCAAAAAGGGCTGGGGCAGAGCTGGTCGGCGATCTCCACGGGCTTTCGGCAGATGGACCCGGCGTACGGTTGGCTTCTACGGTGCAAGACGAGGATGGGGTTGAACCGCACCTCCAACCATAAGTTCGAGATCTATTCGGCAAGCCGATTTGACGCAAGCTCGGCTCACAAAAGGACCTCGCATCCCGTGCCCAGTCATCGACGGAGTCATATTTGTCTTATATTCAAGATATTCTAGCCTTATGCCGAATTGTGGACAGCGCCATGTCCGAGTCAGACAAAGTGGGCCACATATTAAAGGGCATTGCAAACGATGTTTAAAACCTGCTGCGTTGCAAACACTGTCCGACGATCGACTCAGTCATCCAAGTTTGCCGGCAGTTTGAGCAAACAAACCACCGTCGCATTACTCCCCGCTTCGACCGCTTGCCAGACACAGCTGCTACGTCTTCGTGCGAAGATATTCAAACACAGCAGCAGCCATCTCATCCCTCCAACTTGACCAGGATTGTTCGCCGAGAGATAGAAGCTATGGCACCCGTTGTGTTCGCTCCTCAACCGGCAGATGCTACTATAGCTTTAATACAATCTGTCGTTCGCCAGGAGTTCGCAAATGTGGGTCTCAACGCGAACGTGGGCTTCAACTCTGGTCAGTCTTCCACACAGCCCTCGTTCCAACCTAACGCGCAGCCATCTGTCCCGCCCACCGTTCCGGTGGTAGCAGCTGCGGCTCCGACTGCGCCCTTGCCAATGCGATACCGCTACCGCTATTGCACTCCGGTCGAATGGCGAACCTCGGATGACCGACCCATCTGCTTCAACTGTTCACGTGCCGGCCACATTTCTCGTCATTGCCGTAGCCGTTGGATTCCATAACCTCGACCTCACTACGTTCTTGATCGCAGCGCCGAATATGGTCCACACCCAAACCATTTCCGGGATACGCGCTCTCGTGACTTTAACTCGCCAGCCCCGCGCATGTCCAGACGCTCACCGTTGCCTCAGACCCGGAGGTCCCGCTCGCGTCTACCTCGCCGTCCATTATCTCCCCACTTCTCTGGCTCTCTTCCAGAAAACTAACCAATGCAGCTCCCGGAGGTGATGCTGCATTGACGACCCAGCCCGAAAATCCTCTGCTGACCCTCGCTCACCGCCGCAACCTTCTAGACATCTGTGTGGATGGTGCCCCTGTTACTGCCGTCATTGACACTGGTGCCCAAATTTCAGTCCTCAGCTCATCCTTTCGCCGCTATCTCAAAAAGGTTGTCACACCCGCCGCTTCATCCGCCGTTCGTGTCGCCAATGGAAGCGTCGCTGCCGTCGTGGGACTGTGCACTGCGCGCGTCAGTATTTCCGGTCGCACTGCCCCTGTCCTCTTCACTGTTATTGACCGCTGCCCTCACGACGTGATGATATGACGATGAAATATGCTTTTATGGCCAGCGGGCCTGGCGATAGCGCTCCGCCCCGCGCCACTGCCCGCATCGTCATCTTTGTAGCAATATGTGGGAAACACACACACCCCCATGGCCGATAGAATACACGGGAGAGGACAGCCAGAAGCTGAATGCTCAGATAACAACTAACGAGGTGCACGCAGGGGCCAGACTATTTGTCAAGAATACAGCCCCAGGCTAGGATCAGGTTACCAAGGCGATAACTAGAAACCTGAATACTAACTAAGATACTAACGGATTTTATCAACTAACGCTGTTACCAAGGTACTGTTCCCGAGGAATGGAGACGCGATTATAATGATCCCCAAACCAGGTGAACCACCTAGCCTGGATCATCTCCGACCCTTTCGCTGACCTCTTGAGTGGGGAAGCTTTATGAAAACGTTATCAAAACTGAGTAACTATCTGGAAGACAATGACCTGTTTCTGGACACAATGTTCGGCTTCAGGCCCAGACTATATACACAGAACATCCTACTGCAGCTCAAGGAGACTCTCATAGACAGAATAATGGCAAGAAATGAAAGCATCGTCCTGGCCATGGATTTAAGGAGCGCATTTGACAACAGTAGCTACGAAACGATACTCAGGAAACTCTACGTAACAAATTGCGAAACAAAGACCTTCGAATATGTGAAGTCGTTGCTAACTGGACAGAACAGCCACCATAGGTATTAACAACATAAGGTCCGAAATGCGCCACAATGGTCTGTTATATCTCCAATGCCATTTAACATTGCCATGACGGGGATAGCCAGAAGACTGAGGAACATTCAAAACATAGATTATGCAATCTACGCAGACGATGTAACAGCGGGGACCCAGGAGGGGTCTACGGGAGAAAACCTGGATCGTTACAACTCGCTGCGCAAGCACTTGTAGCTTTCGCCCACTTTTAGTGGAATGCAGTGCTCACCGACGAATTCACAATGCATAACATTAGTCTCTGCCAGGTGAAAACCAATAGACATCGACATAATCATGAACGGACACCCGATTCGTCAGAAGGACAAAATCAGGGCAATAGGCTCGTGGTTAGAAGGAAAAAAGCGCGATCATGCGATCGAATCTCTCACCGCTGTAACCAACCAAGTGTCTAGAATGACAAGCAGGATAACAAACAAAAAGAAGAGGGATCTAGGAACAAGAGGCCATGCGGATAGTGAGAGCGCTCGTCATCCCGCGCCTCACCTAGTGTCCCATATCTTAAAACAATTAAGACGGAAAGGAACAATATAAACGTGCTTATCAGAAAAGCATACAAACTGGCTCTGAGATTGCCACCATAAGCTTTTAACAGCAAGTTTGATGATCTGGTAATGCACTGTACCTTGGAAGAACATAGCTAAGCTATGCTCGACACCCAGATCAAAAGACGCAAACAACCCAAGATGGGCCGTGCTGTCCTCACGAAACTCGGATAGCCCCTACAGACAAACCGCAAACAACGCACCAGACATCAGGGACACTTTCACGGTCAGACCACTGCCCAGGAATATGAACCCAGACAATTATGACGCCGCAGGAATGATAGAGCCAAAAACCAGACAAATACAGCAGGAAACATTTTGTGATGTATGTTGACGCAGCGAGGTATAAAGGCAGAGAAGCGACCGCATAGTTCGTATAGTTGTTCAGTACATGAGCTTGCCTCGCGAGTCAGTCACCGTGCCTGCGGTCACTGACTCGCGAGGCAAGCTCATGTACTGAACAACTATACGAACTAAGTGCATTCGGACGGCAGAAGAGGTGGCAATAGCCCTAGAAATCTCAAACGAAAACCGAAGACAATGTAGTTACTCGATAATATCGGACTCACCAGCCGCTTGTCGAGCCTTCTAAAACAAGATTAGTAACTTAGCAAACAAATTCCTAGCCGGCCGGCTGGAAGGAACACACTCAACTAGACAACACACGATTGAGTCCTTGACGCTGGAGTGGAGGGTAACAGAGTAGATGCCGTCGTCCGAGGCGAGTGGCGAAGCCATCTACAGAGCCTTTCAGGACGCCAGAAACATGCGGCGAAACAATACGTGCGTGTAGTGAGAGGCGTAGAAAATACGCACTTCCACGTGACACACTATTCCCAGAACAAGCCACTAAGGCGCCTACAAATAAACAGATATCAAAACAGAGCCCTGTATCACGAGATATGGCCAATACGATACAGAAGCAAAAGTGTCTGGTGCGGGTACGCTGCTACACTATACCACACAACATAGCGATAGCTAGCCCCATAATACCTAAAATAGATAGCCCTCGTCCTGAGTCGATGGGAGGACCTTCTAGCCGACTCGGATACGCAGCATCAGTTTGTGCTGGCACAGCGAAAGCCCCTCCCCTCTATAACGCTTCTTGTAAGCCCTGAGGGTATAAATAAATAAATAAATAAATAAATAAATAAAAGCCGCAGCTGATGCCAACGGACTCCTCGAAAAAGGACTGCCGAAGATTGCTCTTTCCTAACCCACTACCCCTAACACCCAATTTCCCCCAATAAAGTTTATCGATCAATCTGTTGTGATGTTGCAGTTATTTTCAGTGTTTCTGTCACGTGCATATAAATTCATTTACTCGGTTTCTGCAGCAGTAAGTTGGGTCGAAGCAGGCTGGAGCAGCGGAATGTCGATGGTGGCAAAGTGATTGGTTTGGTTTATAGGGTTTAAAATGCGATTCCGGCTATAAAAGACGCCGTACTGGAGGACACCGGATATTTTGACCACCTGTGGTTCTTTAACATGCACCGACATCGCACAGCACTCGGACGCCACTCCGTTTCGCCTCCATCGAAACGCAGCCGCTGGCGGCCGGAATCGAACCCGGGTACTCCGGCATAAATAGTCGGGTATCTTAACAACTGCACCGCCGCTACGGGGCAGCTGGCGAAATGCGAGAAAGTCCCATTTGAATTGCGAAAGTGAGCGCACAATCGCTCAAATATGGATCCGCCGCGATGGCGCACAGGTTGAGATGTCCAACCAGTGTGCCTTAGTACCCGAGTTCGAATCCGACCGCCACCGGCGGCGTTTCGATTGAGACGACACGGAAAAGTGTCCTAGTGCTGTGCGTTGTCGGTGCAGGTTCAAAGACCCCATGTGATCGAAATTACCCCGTGCCCCTCCACTATGGCCCGTCTTCCTCTTTTTCCGCTATCCGTCCCACCTCCCTCTCCCCTTCCTTACGGAACGGTTCAGGTGTCCACAAAGTGTGACATATATTGCGTCTTCCTATACTATATAACAATTTCAAGCGCTCGAAATTAATCCGGAACCTTCCACTATAGCCGTATGCTATATTTCAAAGGTGATATATAATTATAATTTGTTCACAGGAAGGAAAAGGCGCAGTATCTGTCACGCTCTCTGGACACCTAAACTGCGCGGTAAGGAAAGGTAAGAAGATGGTATTGAAAGTGGGAAGAGAAAAAGGGCAACCGCAGTGGCAGGCTACGGAGAAATTTCGACCGCCTGGGGATCTTTAACATGCGCTGACACCGCACAGCACACGGACGCCACTTCGTTTCGCCTCCATCGAAACGTAGCCGCCGTGGTCGGGTTCGAACCCGGGAACTCCGGCAACATAGTCGGGCGTCTTACTACTGCACACGCCCCGGCGGGGATGTTCTCATTTTCGTTGCTTAAACACTCAGATCAAAATCGTCTAGCTTCTTCATCCGCTTGCAATTCTTCCGCAAGCACGCTTCTTTGCTGACAACATTGGGTTCGCCTTCAACCTCTCCTCTTTCTGAGGAGCAGGGCGGAGGGTGGTTGATCCTTCCCCTGATGGGCCTGGAACAAGTAGATGGTGGCGGTGAACTCTTTTATTACGGCCAGAAACGGAGGACCAGTCAAAGGACCGGTTGCTTGGGGCGGGGTCTAGCCTGCCACCAAAGTTTTATCTGTTGTAGGCCGTCATTGCACCCGCCACCGCTTCTATTTTCTCTTCTGTCTGCACGAGGCAGCGGAGGGGGCTCAACTACATAACCAGTAGCAGGCTCGTGCATTTTCTTTTACTTCTTCCTACAGCCACAACAAAAACAACGGTGGTAGACGACAGCTGTTGTGGTGCGCGTCTTTCTCTCCCCCTTCTTTTTCCTTTCTTCTCTATTTTCTCTACTGTCCGCACGAGCCACCGGAGGTGGCTCAGCTACAGAGCCAGTAGCAGGCCCGTGCATTTTCTTTTCCTTCTTCCTACAGCCACAACAACAACAGTGGTAGACGACAGCTGTTGTGGTGCGCGTCTTTCTCTCCCTCTTCTTCTTCCTTTCTTCTCTATTTTCTCTACTGTTTCGCACGAGGCACTTGAGGTGGCTCAACTACAAAGCCAGTAGCAGGCCCGTGCATTTTCTTTTCCTTCTTCCTACACCCACAGCAACAACGGTGGTAGACGACAGCTGTTGTGGTGCGCGTCTTTCTCTCCCTCTTCTTTTTCCTTT
>JAJIZL010022071.1:11222-32426 GCA_023969395.1 Amblyomma maculatum | reverse complement strand
ACACACACACACACACACACACACACACACACACACACACACATACATACATACATACATACATACATACATACATACATACAGTACTCACGGATTGAAATAGGACACTCGGAGCGCGTGGCCGTCGCTGCATGCAGCGCCGCCCGGGGATGCTCATGGAACCAAGGTGCTGCATTGTGGTATAGCTCGAGGGGGAGAACATCTAAGAAGCAGAACTGCTCCTTCCGGTCGCCAATAAGCCGGCCTGTTTACCACACTGCCTTGCATTCAGCGACGGCCACGCGCTCCGAATGTCCTATTTCAATCCGTGAGTACTGTACATACATACAAAAACGCACATTACTCACAGACCAAAGCATTATACAAAACACTCACTCGGCTTTCGTGATCCTCAAAAAAAAGAAAACAAATGCTGCGTCTCCTATAACCGAACGTAGATGTAAGTATGAACTGGTTACGGGCATAGTACGTCGGCAAGGTCGAGTGGTCCTTTTTTGCGACGTATAACTCGCAAAGCGATCGCTTTCAGTAACACGCTTTTTTCTGCGTGTCCTTTCATCAGACTCAATAAATGAAATGGAGAACGATGCAGAAGGGTACGCGGCCACGAAGAACGCTGGCCTGATAAGAATGTAGGAGAAGCAACGCGTTTTCGTGCTCCCGTAGCACGTATTCAACCGTCTTCTAGAGAGGGAAACGCCATGAGCTGACTCTGCAGCCAACGTTAGCTGCCGCAGCAGTGACAGACTTCATTTGAAATGCCCGAGCACCCTGAACGCCTGCTGCTTCTACCGCTGGCGTCGGGTAGTGTTCTAAGCCCAAGTGTTTGGCACCGCACGTGACGCCATCCTTGGGAAGGGAGCAGAAGCTTTAGACAACGGAGAGCTCTTGTTAGATCTCGATCGGAGTCCGGATGTTCACGGGTCGGTGCCAGGATGAAAGGGTATCGGTGTCTTGATGTTCGCTCTCGATGTTAATTAGCGAACTGTCATGATAAGACTGAATACGAACATGCATGAACTAGCAGCATGATTTTCCTTCGAAAAATGATCACATAACTAAGCGGCATGTGGCAAAATACATGTAGCTTCTAAAGTTCACTCGAACCATGAAGTGATACAGCAGAGGTTGATCTTATTTTCCGCCTGACACGTTTGTGCTAGCTCATTTGCGCTAGTGGCGATAGCAACATAAGATCAAAAGGTCGTAGCTTCATCACGTTTGCGTACTGGGGTAATGCGTGCCCCACCAATTTTAACTCTCGATCTAATTGCAAGTATCAAATATGGATGCAGAGCAAATAATATTTGGATCACACGCGGAGCCGCCGTACTCTTGGCTCGCTAT
Organism: Amblyomma maculatum; assembly: GCA_023969395.1. NCBI lineage: Eukaryota > Metazoa > Arthropoda > Arachnida > Ixodida > Ixodidae > Amblyomma > Amblyomma maculatum. The sequence goes on along the minus strand of JAJIZL010022071.1, from coordinate 31,079 downwards.
CAACCAGCTCGTTCAAACGTTCCGTGATGCAGCAGGGCACAGGCCTATGAGCGCATGTGCAGACGTCCATATATAATGACGCCCCTTAAGATGCCTCGCAAAAGCTTCGACCGACCCGCGCCAGAAGAGAGCTGTCAAGAACGCTCGTTAAGACGCAACATGGTACCGATTCCGCCTGAAGAAGCGTCCAATTTTTCTGCCCCGGATTTCCTCATGCAAGCACTACGGGACCTACGCGGCTACCAGCCTCCCAATGTCATCGGTGGCGTCATCGAAGTGAGACAAGAGTACCGTCTACTGGCTGTCCTCAACGTGCTGCAGGAGGTCCAGATGTCTTTGGACGTGTTGCAGGCCAACCAGGAACTCGCTCTGGACCATCTGGGACACAAGATCGCCTGCCTGGAGCGCGTTATGGAGGAGGTAGTGCTCAGGGAGCACATCGACCGGTGACCCACTGGAGCACTTTATCTAGTCTGCAACTAATCGTTTCCTTCGTCAGTCATCATTTCCGGAATGAACGTTCCGGAGAAAGATTGTCCCGCTGCCACTGGCTACGGTGTGCATAAATATTTACACGACTGTGGACATCCTGTGAACACCAGATGCCTGCAATACGCCCCCACGGGTAAGACCCTCATCCCTTTTGGCGATCACGCTTTATGACAAGGGCTGCAGTAGTAACAGGGTGTCTGTCTTCTTTCCACCTTGTCTTCAACGAAGCGATATATGAAGAAAATCGCCGGATGGATTATCTACGAACTCTTCCTTCGAAACGACTTTTGCGTACTGCGAGTGAATGGCGATTTGAATTGTTTGCTGACGGCTTGTGTTACATGGCGTATTTATGGATACTGTTCTAATGTGCTACAAAAATGCTTCTCATAACGCCTCTTGTTCACAAACTAAGTTGGTTTAGAAGATTTGCATCCTCTACGTGTCTGTAAGCGTCACTGCCTGAACTTCTGCTAATACATGGTGACAGGCGGTTTGCTTCGCGGATTGTGATACGATTTTGAAGTATGGCGCTAACAGGAAGACTCCGACACAAATGTTTAGCCACTGTAAAGACTCTATTTGGTGATTTTTAGCGAAAGTTGCAGTGAAAAAGAGCCAAAATACTCTCCCAGTTATCATTTGTCCAAATAGATTCATTGTTTTCAGTACTATTTTGCGCATAGCGCCAAGCGTGCTTTACTATTTTCAGCGTTATTGCCTGCTTTGTTTCGAAGAGAATGTATTAGGACAGCCAAGCGGTGTGACAAGGTACAACTTTTGTACCGCGATATGACAATACTCGCTGCGCTGGTGCACTTTTTTTTCAGCGCAACATCGGGTTGCGTCGCATGAACATTGTTCGTCATCTCTTCTTGCCGTTTATCAGTGTTATAACGGCTTCGTTTTGCAAATAATCTGCTGCGCAGTGCAGACATTCTGATATGAGTGCCTTCTGCATTTTCATTGTAGCCCATTTTTGCTATTAGTTTTCTCGCCAGGTTGTCATCTGTACGCACAAGTGTACCTTGCGACTTTTTCCGCTGTTGCGCTCCATTGTCAGCGAAGAATGTTGTTCTTCCCAAGAATAAAGACATTTTACTCGCTTCTTTATTCAGCCCAATGACATCGGGGGCCGATGGCGTAAAATCCGTTGCTCCACTTGTTCGCGCACATTCTATCGCACCTGGCAGCCTTGTCCCTTTTCCGGCATTTGAAGACAGCGCTAGGACCACTCACGTCGTCGCTGTGTGATAGTAGCACCTATAGGAACTTCGACGTTTTTGCGTCGAATGATCGTGTAGTTTCGATTCATTTTTTCGCGTACCTCGCTTGCAGAATGTATATGTGGGTCGCAGTTTTCTTGAACATACGATTTAAATGGATATTTTAGGCACTCTCTAAGCATTTCAACCTAGCAGATTGCCCCAGGCTAAATGAGAAGCTAGCGTCCTCCCCGCAGGTGTACACAAAACGACAGAAAAAAACGCACATCCTTAGTAGGCTAAGTTATACAGGTGGTGATATGTGGAAATGTCCCAGACATCATCATTGCGGACGTCGCGCCTAATTTCTAATTTTCGTTTTTCAACCATGTCAAACGAGAGCGCCTCGATAGCCGAAGTGCGAAATGTCCGACTCGCATTCGGGGGGTCGGGAGTTCGTTTTTGCACAGCGTCCGTCTTCTTTTCAGCGCAATTAACTCGTATTTTGTGTTTATTAATAAAGTTTGAGACCTGATATGGCATTAATATCCCAATTTATTTGACATTTTACTCACTTCCAATTTTGCGGCTCTACGTTTGGTCTCGTGACCTTTCAGCCATTCCTGATTTTCCGCTCACAACGGCGCCGATGTCGACACCGAAAGTTCCTTTGAACGGGATCCTTAACGATGTCGTTTTACAACAGCATAGCAATATTTTGAAGAGAAAACTGTGAGAAGAAACGACAGAACTTCGGTGGTTAAAGCCAGTGTGATGCTCTAAAAAGTGTTCAATACAATTTTAAAGCGGCTTATCAGGCGCCTGAAAATGTCTCTCATGAAACCGACATCTTCCTTGGATTAATAAACTTAAACATGTCAATCATCGCCAGAGTCTGGCATTGCATGGCGCCACAGATGGCAGTGACACGTGACCTAACAGTTGAGAAACTATCATTAATCGAGTGCAGAAGAACACCGATGCTATTGTAAACCGCAAAGACTGAAAAATTCTAGGATAGGTAACAAGCAGTCCATGACAGGCCTCTAATTATGAAGTTGCTCACTTTTAAGGATAAACAAATGGTGCTTACACAAGTTCAAAACTGGAACGCAGTAGGGCGTGCTTTTTTTTAATATTCAACATCTTCTATTTGCTAAGGTCGCAAGAAATGATTTGACTTTGCTAATCAGGCTTTAACGGTGTCGCCTACACTCCAAACTTGTAGTGCGTAACAATTCTTATCCCTTCGGGCACCGTGTCCCTGTATGGGAACGCGAACTTTGTGCAGCCTGCTGTGCAAAAAGGCAATGAAAAACACCGTTCTAGTCACTTTATTGAACAACTGGCACTACCTTATCATGAGTGAAAAAAGATGCCGCCTGAAAACCGCGACAAAAATATAGACAGGGCAACGTTCTACAGGGCTAACAGCAATTGCTTCCTTTTTTTGTCATTTTGCACTGTTAAGAATCTGCACTCGCCAAAATATTATCACTTATTTATCGGAGGAAAGGTCCATAATAAGAATAGCTATCATCCTAGTTACGTTCGTGTTCGCCTTGCATGCACTTCCGAATGATAGCGTCCCTGTTCGGGCACAGGACGGCTCAAAGCCGCCTTTACCGGCACGCTCCTTTCCTGAGTGTCGACGGCAGTTTCTTACTTTGTGCGCCCTGCTGTGCAAAAAGATATTAAAAACACTGTTTTGGATATTTCAAAACACGCCAAACTCAACAGATCGACAAACTCTGCTTCCTTATGTCACTGCACCCTCCTAATAAAGAAGAAGAAAGTGGCCGAATTTCCAACTTTCTATATTTTGCGTTGTGCAACAGCTGAAACTGTGAGATGCAAGTTTTGAGAAGCTTTCAGAGAAAAGTATTTTGGGCATGATGGCCTTCCAATCTGACATGGCGAACAGCCTCATCACGTGTAGCAGAACACTTCAAAAATTGCGCGGTAGGTCAAGTAGTGAGTACCCAGAACCTGTTGCGAGGAAGACTAGACCGCACTGCTACTGACAGCTACCATCAGGTACGACGGCTACAACCACTGGCAGGAGCATGTCAACACAATGAACTCACAACGCTGTCGCCTGAAAGATACACAGCGATGTGTCGCATTTGCTGTCCAAAATGCCATATCTTTTCGTACATGCCTGCTCAGAGCAATTGCTTTTATATTTTTCACAATAAGTATGATTTGAAGTGATTTATTGAATTATGAAATCAAGCAATAGCCCGCTAATCCTCCTTTGCGCCTGATATCTTCTTGCCAAGGACACTATGCCACTTTTTGTTTGTAGCATGCGTTACTTTTTCTTATTGAGGCGCCCTGCTCACTAAAGGGGACCTGCAAATGACAATGAAAAATAAATTTTTTCGTTCAGTCTCTTCAAGACAAATCATTTGGAGCGTGGAGAACCGAGAGAGAGAGAGAGAGAGAGAAAGAGATAGAGAGATAGTGAGAAGGCTCTTTAATGAAAACAGATTTAACCGAGGAATCGAAAATGGCTCTCAAATGTTTTTTGTATTGCAAATATTTTTTTGCGCCTGAAGAACATATGACGACTTGCACAATAGCATCACAACGATAAACTATTGAAGTCAGCCTTCCGCATGACTAATTCATGAGTGCGTCGCCACTAATATGAGTCCACTCACTTGTCAAAAGTGTCGCTCACGAAGTATTTCTTAAAGTCTCTGCATGATGCTTCGCTCGCCTGTACTTCGACTGGAACAAAGCGCCACTGGAGGGCATCGAGAAGCTTCACCTAAGGCAGCGTCAATTTGGCTTTGCGATCTAGGAGAGACACCAACTTGATATTTTGGTACCGAAGAACTACTTCAGAAGTAAATCCGAAAACCGCGAGGTATCTAGCTGGGAAGCGTCGACCTTTGGCATTACTAGAAAAAAGAAAAAGAACCGTAGCACCAGTTTCAAACCCTTAAAATCCCGTTCTAAACCAGAATGAAAACTCAAAGCTGTTATAGCCAATCACCCCGAGTGTTTTACTGCCCCTCTTTAGACTTGTGCATTGCACGTCATTGTCTCCGTCAGCTTCCATCCCAGCGCAATGAACCCAAACACATCTTTATCGCATTGTCCTCTTAAGGTGCATTAAGCTGACCCCAAATTTTAGTATGCTGCTACTAAGATCCTAAATCAGCGACTTCATCGATCTTTGCCTGAAGCTTGAGCTTACACCCCATCCGTGAAGCGAAAACTGAAGGAAACGTGGCGTGCTTCCGCAGATAATCTGCACCAAAAGTTAAACGGAGCACGCTAGCAGTGGCCGAACTGGTTAAAACTGCATGCCAGCGCATTGTATCAGCAGATGCGCATGCAGCGGACGAGGGTGCGTCGGCACATGGCCAGCTGACCCTTCTCAATTACCTGATGCTCGCCTTACCACCTGCATGAGTCAAGCTGCGCCAATACCATTACTGCTCATTAGAAAAACGCATCCAATACATGCACGCAATTTTTTTTTCGTGCATTATTTTCTTGTGCGTCAAGCAAAATTTTCATCGCACTCGCGAAAACGGTGCACGAGCATTTATACTCTTTATCGAAGCAATTCCTGGGGATGCAACAACGAAACACCTCTGAAGACGCACCAAAAACTGACAAAATAATATAGGGCAGAATAAAGTTTTTCCTTCTTTCCTTCGCCAAGATTTGTGCCATTCCTTACGAAGTATAGAAAGTGCGCGCCGCCGAAGGTCAGCTTCTCTTTACGGCATGAGCGAACAATAAGCCCTTTACGACGGATGGATGGATGGAATATAGGAGCGATCGTCCCCTTTGAAACGGGGTGGTAGCAGTAGCTATCATGCTCGTTTTTCTCCCTATATCTTAATTATTGATTTAGATTGGTTAACTAAACCATCATTCTATTTATTAAATTTCTGTTTCTACATTACTAACATTATGTCACTTCTCTGCTTTTAAGCCACCAATCTTGCAGTCGATTTGTGCTAGTCTCCACCGCCGGTTTATTCACCCGGCCACTGGTATCTTTAAACCCCAGAGCTTCAGGAACAGTGACTGCGTGACGACGGATGGATGGATGGAATATAGGAGCGTCCCCTTTGAAACGGGGTGACATGAAGCATTGAAAGCGCCCCTGGCGAGTAAAAGTGCTAGATGCGCGAATTCGCTCTTGCCGCCCATAAGGCGAGTATATTTGTCCAGTAAGGCCACCGTTCGCGTGCTCCGTTTTCCTTTTGATGAACCAGACATCGCTTTCGGCCAACTTAAACAAACCGGCTGAATTTTTTTTCTCAGCAATAAGTGCTGCTGTTTACGTGTGCAAATTACCGACTCACTTTTTTTTTACTAGATGACTGTACTGATAAACATTCTTGATGTTTACCGTTTCTTTCATCGGGGTACATTTTCTAAATGTCCAGCCAAATCTCGTACACGGCAACAGATGCCTACTCAAGCGCGTCGCAATAGGAAATCTATACTCAGGTACAGTGGCTGCATTATACTGCTGCTCTTCGTTTTCCACCAGCGCTTCCACAGAAAGTGCTTCCTAAAGTTAAACCGTATGCAAACCTTTCTCAATATTTGCAGCAATATACCACTCTAATCGACTTTCATGCACTATAAGTATACTCTATTCTGTTTGCTATCTGAAAGTAGGCATGGGGAAGGGATCAGTCATACGAGTTGACGCTTCTGCCCAGTTTCCCATAACGTTCATTACATGACGGCACGAATCTTTTTCGCATATAATTACTGCACAACCTTGCCGGAAGTAACCTGTACAGCAACCGACCTCGCCCGTCAAGAGGGCTAGTATTCGCCGGGAAATTACTTCGGCGAAAGTGTGGTTTTGTCCCGTTGTACATCGCGTGGCAGCACGTTCACCCATATTGTTTGAATTACGCCTCTAGCAAAGCAATACATTATACTTGCGTTCAACCTGGCGCATCCTTGTGAACTGCCAGCAGCCCACTTTCTCGCAGCATGAAAGTCTGAAACAACCACTGTGGGTGCCAGTTCGCGATCACGTGCTTTGCTACTCGTTTAATAACTTGTATTATTAATTGGTTAACGTATTATCTCTCTCACTTCGCCGACGCCGCCGACGTCGACGCCTGATTTTCTTCAGAACGGAGCCTTTGACGTTATAAACGGATAATTTATATTACGGAACAGCTAGATAACCCACCTCGTAAACATGCAGCGCTCAAAGCATGACGGGAAGCATTAGTTTGTATACTATGTTTACCCGTCCAGTAGTGCCCCAGCTCCGCCGTCCAACCGAAGTTGACTTACTTGTTGAATGACAAGACCTATTTCAAGCAATTTTAGGCCTAAGCTTTTGTTACTTGAGTTAGAAATAATAACGAGAGGCAACATCTGTAGGCTACATTCCTCAACGTGCATTCCCAGCGAAGCCGGAGGCTTCTAACGCAACCACGCACAGAATTTAAGACTAGTTGATCGGGTGGATGTGGAGGAGAGGTGATATTACTATTCTTTCACTCAAAAGTCTATTCTAATTGTGATTCTATTCCTATTCTGGCTAAATTTATTTTCACTCACCAAGCTATGCTGATTATGAATCTGTTCAAATTCCGATTCTATTCCAGTGTCTATTTGAACCAAATTGTATTTCCTTCAGTTCTATATGCAATCGCTCCACTAAACTTTAGACCATATCTCTCCCATGCGAGTGGAGAGGTTGATTTCCTTTATTCCGCATGCTATTACTCGCTGTTGGCAGGTAGGGGCTTCACACAGATGCCGCTGTCATCGCCAAGAGCGGACAGTTTTCGCTTTCATGTCACTTCGAATACGGTGGTATTAAAAGAGGGCATCTTCTCTATCGAAAAGCTGCGTTCTATATAGGCGCATCCTTGATATTAAACAAAGCGGTAGGTTTCGACAGATCAGGTCCCACCTCTTAGTAGCATTTTGCTTTCTCTCATTGGCTATACTGTGTGTGTGCTTCATACGGACAGCAAGATACAGCCAGCGCCCAATAATTGCCACTCCACTTTAAGGCGAATCTCGCCTTAAAATCTCGCGTCGGCGAGAATTCTCCGCGAGATTTGCCAGCGAGATTCCGCGAGTGACAGATACACGCGCCTTTCATTTTCTTTAAACCAATTATAGAACGCCAGCGAACTTTGGTAGGTTCAACCGAATGCAACTGATTAGAAATGACTAAAAATGCTTAGTAATAAGTAGTAATGACTAAAATGACCTACAAACGACATATAATGACTTGCAATAACTGCTAATGACTTCTAATGGTCAATATGTCTAACGACGATTTGTAACGACTACAACTGATTACAAATAACTAAAAATGCTTAGTAATGACTATAATGACTACTGATGAGTTGTAATGACTACTAATGACTACAAATTGCCAATATGTCTAACGAGGACTTGTAACGGCTGCAATTGATCAGAAATGACTGAAAATGCTTATTAATGACTGGTAATGACTAAAATGAGAGGCCAAGAAGGAAAGGAAAAAAGGTATATAAGAGAAAAGGCAAGAGAAAAAGCGAATAATAAAAGGAGAAAGCGTAGACGTTTGCCGTTCTCCTATTATTATTATTTTTTTTTACATTTCACCTCAGCAGGGCAAATTAATTTTCGTTCTACTTTTCTTCGCAAGGCGACTGCTTATAACAGAAACTTATAAGGCCCCTCTATCCTAAGAATAAGAGGTAGTCATTCCAGCTGCTTTTGTTGTGACGTAAAACAACACCATACGCAGTGGCACCACATCGGGACGAGTAAAGAAACTGGGACATCTAAACTAGATATGTGAAGGCTGAAAAAAAAAAAAAAAAAGCACGCGCACAAAATTTTAAAAAATTTGTTTTTTTTTTCTACTGGAGAAAACAATGACAGAAAAATCAAAATTTTATTTATTTATTTACTTATAAGATATTGCAGGCGAAAGGCCCAGGCAGGAGGGGCATACAAGACGTAGAGTACGATGAAATACAAGCAAAAGATACATAAACTGGAGCAATGGTACGTGATCAGGGCACAAAAGTAAAAAAAAAATGAATTGATGCGGTGCTACAAAAACAAAAGACATGAGGATAACATCAATTATTTGATTGCAGCACACTGTCAATGGAGTCAAGCGAGTGAAGGCAATACTCAGGTAAATCATTCCAGTCATGAACAGTCCGGGGAAAGAGCGAAAATTTGAATAAATTTGTCCTAGCAAAATATGGCGTAAGAGAAAATCAATGGGTAGGGCGGGGCATGCGCGTTGCAAGAGGGGATAGATACGGGTTAAGATGAAGAGCAAATTTGCGGTTTATTAATAAAAATAAAAATTTCAGACGCACAAACTTTCGTCTGGACTGCAGAGTTCTGATACCATCATCATGCACAAGTTTTGAAACAGAGTCAGTGCGACTGTACTTTGAGAAGATAAAACGAACAGACCTTCGCTGAATTTTCTCAAGCGCATCTATGTTTAGCTTTGTATGTGGGTCCTAGATGACGCATGCGTACTCGAGTTTGGATCTTATTAAGGCTGTATAAGCTAGTTCTTTTTATCTGTGAAGGGGCAGTAAACAAAGCCTGCGAAACGCGGATGAGCAGATGTCGCTAATATGGGAATTCCACTTCCAGTTGTTCGTTAGCGTCACACCCAGATACTTAAATTTAGTGACCTCAGTTAACAGCATGCCCTCTATAGAATAAGAAAATATAAACGATTTTTTCTTGTTGGTAACGTGAAGTAGGACAGATTTTTCGGTGTTAATTTTCATTCACCACTCATTACACGAGGCTACAATATTGGTAAGATTAGAGCTTAGGTCATGTTGGTCAGAGATACTTTGTACATCGTTGAAAATGATGCAATCGTCTGCAACTAAGCGGATTTTAGTAGGTTCGTTAATGGCATTTACAATATCATTACAAAAAATCAGGAAAAGTAAGGGGCCAAGCACACTACCTTGGGGTACACCGGAAGTAGAAGTGTGGCTTTTTATCTCTAACCTATTGATTACGGCCAGTCAGATATTCAGATATCCGAGTAATTATGAAACTAGGAAGATCAATGAGTTGTAATTTATAGATCAATTTGTCATGCGGAACACAATCAAATGCCTTACTAAAATCTAGAAAAATCATGTCAACTTGACCACCTTTATCGAGAATCGAAGCAATGTGATGAGTTACTGTAGCTAATTGAGTAACGGTAGAATACCCTTTCCGGAAGCCATGCTGGAATGGGAATAAAATGTGGTGTCTTTCCAGAAGTCATTAATGTAATTGGTCAATATGTTCTCCAGGAGCTTGCAGGAAGATGAAACAATCGAAATTGGTCGATAGTTAAGAACAGAAAGGCGGTCCCCCTTTTTAAATACTGGTACGACTCTAGCCAATTTCCAGTCTAGGGGCAATGTTGCTGATGTTATTGATGCTATTTGTTCACAAAGCCACGATAGCTTGTCTTGACGAAAGACCAGGCAGTAATTAATACTAATAATAAAAATAATAATAATTGGTTGATAAAAAAGGCGTAGTATCTGTCACACTTCTCGGCCAACACCGCACCGAGAAGGAAAAAAGGAAGGGGGAGGGAGAGAGGTGGGATTGAAAGAAGAGAGAGAATTGGGTGCCGTGATGAAGGGCTGCTAATGAGTTACTTCGACCACCTGGGGATATTTAACGTGCACTGACATCGTACACCATACGTACGTCTATTCATTTCACCTCAATCGAAAGGGAGCCGCAGGAGGTCGGGTTCATCGCCTGCGTTCAAGTTTATGTGGGGTTTAACATAATAAAGCAGATGAGGCTATGATGAACGTAGTAGTCGAGGGATCCGAATAATTTCGATTACATGGGATTCTTAAACTTGCACTAATTCACCACGTGGCCGCTTTGAGTCTCTCCTCAATCGAAACTGGGCTGCTACGGCCATAATCGAACCCTGGTCTTCCGGCTCAGTTGTCTAGCACTTATGTCATTAACATTGTTGCGCCATATGCATATTGATATTTAAAGGCAAAATTTCAGTTTCCTCCATTATTGTCTAGTTATGCAATGCACATTTGCGTTGATTAATTCTTAATTGGCATCAGTTCATAATTTCGACCAAAGCACTGTTATATAAAGTTCGGTTTCTGGTTATTAGTTCATAATATTTTATTGCATAAGTACAAATGAAAAAGCATTTGTAGTTCTATGACTGTGCGTCAGAGTTTTCCTTACTTCGTGTGGTAAACACGCGCGCCTTCGAGTTTGTAGAAGCAATGATTGTTCAAATGCCCCCCCCCCTTCAGCATTACTAACATTTTGCGCAGAAATATCAACGTGATTAACACCCTAATATTTTACTTCGCATAAGATTTAGTCACTGCTAAATAATTAGTGATAAAGAAATTTTCAGCCTGTAAAATTGCTTCCCAGAACATGACAATGCTCATGCGCAGTTTATAACGATGTCTTCGCAGCGAGTAATTCGTAGCTTGCACTTTAACGTTACTGAAAATTAATCGCTGATCATTGTAAATTCTGTCAAGTGTGTAAAAGTTCTCTCACACGGTGAAATTTATTCGCATTGCAAAACAAAATAATTACACTACTAATTTACCGTTATATATTAACATCACACAAATCGGAAATCCATTATACTTTCCTTGGTTTCAGGAAATCATTTACAGTTAGTGGCGCATGCATTAATACACTATCACATTCTATGACAGTGGCCGCAGAAAGCATGTCGGCAAATTCAATCCACTCAGCGCTGTACACTAAATGCAAGAGTCACTCTATCCCCTATATATCCAGATATTCGCCATGAGATCGACCTAGAGGCGGCGCCACCGTCACTCCGGTAGTGTGGATCGGCAGCCGGCGACGCTCGCAGAAACGCACGCTGCGTAGGTCCGCTTCCGAGTTTACGGCGGGTTTGTTGACGATGAAAACGTGTCTTCTGCAGTATTCCTGCAATATTGCAGAAAAAAATCCAAGGATTTCGCCAATGCAGCAGAAGAAGAGCGGATTTTAGGAAAACAAACCACGCAACCACCAGTCTTCTAGATTACTTTGCACGTTTCTTGCGCTGTACCGCGCTCACGAGCCTAATGCCTGCCTAATGACAACTTTGTTTTTTTTTTTATCGACTTTTAAACAGTTTGCACGTGTCTCATGCGAGAGAGACCGGCGAATTTAGTGTCAAGCCCACGCAGATACAAGGTTCGTGCTCTGACCTGCAGTAATTTAGATTGAATCAAGAAAGCCTGGTTCATTATATCGTACTTGACTCGAGGATTAAGCAGGTTAAATGTAGCATTGGCAGCGCACTGCATGGCGAGTTGCTTTAGACTGAGTGCACATCAACTCTGGCCCAGACAACCACGCACAAGTATTCCCCAAAAATGAGATCACGCCGACACTATACAGGAAACCTCGCCGCACAGGAAAGCATTGTTCACGTGTACAGCGCTGAGCGAATTGAATTTGCCGAGATGCTTTTTGCGGCCACTGTCATAGAGTGTGATAGTGTATTAATGCATGCGCCACTAACTGTAAATGATTTCCTGAAACCAAGGAAAGTATAAGGGATTTGTGATTTGTGTGATGTTAATATATAACGGTAAATTAGTAGTGTAATTATTTTGTTTTGCAATGCGAATAAATTTCACCGTGTGAGAGAACTTTTACACACTTGACAGAATTTACAATGATCAGCGATTAATTTTCAGTAACGTTAAAGGGCAAGCTACGAATTACTTGCTGCGAAGAGATCGTTATAAACTGCGCATGGGCACTGTCTTGTTCTGGGAAGCAATTTTACAGGCTGAAAATTTCTTTATCACTAATTATTTAGCAGTGACTAACTCTTATGCGAAGTAAAATATTAGGGTTGCTTCCAAAACAGATGCCAGATATAAAACTATTCCGAAAGAAATGGAGCTCATGCATGCGACTATAAAAATGTATTTATTCCCGAACTAAACACTGATATTTAAGGCCGCATGAAGCTGTTTTACTCCCCTTATCAGAAATGACGAGTTTTGTCGGAAGACAGCACTTGGACGAAAAGGGATTATAATGAATATAATAGGCTACCAGTAAAGTACATTGATCTAGGTGTATTATATAATATTTAGGGTAACAATCAGGTGCAGGGAATATGTTTCCCAAACATTCGAGCATTTCTCTAAAGCAAAATGTGCTCACTAAAACTTTTACGGATGCGCAGAAGCCTTCAACAACAAAAAAAAAAAAAAAAAAGAAATCCATATTGGCCCGGGTATAACGCATGAAAGCGGCATCGGCTATGACGGATGATTGCAGAGGCTGACTTTGGTGTCGTTTTTTTTTTTTTTTCATTATTAACACCACATTTACCACGTGGGATTGTTTATTGTGCAGTCAAATCCCACAACAGGGGAACGCCTTTCGAAACGGTTGTGATTGAATCCCCCGTTCTCGAAATCAGCAGTCGCCCTTACCATTGAGACACCGCGACAGAGGTTTAAAAGCAAAAGCAAAAAAAAAAAAAAAGAAAGAAAAGTACTCACACAACTCTATCGTGCATACAGACGGCGTAGTAGGCATTCTGCATTCTGCTATATGAAGCAGTCTGCGGTGGCATATGTTTTAGTAGCTGCGATATTCCAAACAGAGACGAGAATATGCGATTTCTGAGCGTTTGCATTAACTTTTATTGACGGCAACGACGACGGCGGTAACGACAGTACCACTTCGTTTGAGACACTGCATGTCAAAGGATCTCAAGCTCCGAAGACCGCGATGGATGATGTCCTTATCCAAGCATGACATGCTCGATACGGACAAGTATATATATATTTTTTAATGAAACGTGGGTTTATAGACTGTTCATATTTATTTTTCAAGAGGCATATAGCTAAGCAAAAACTCACATGAACCGCGAAACAAACAAAAACACTCCTGTACACGCCGCATGCGCGCGCGTAAATCACTGCGGGCTGGCACGCGACGCGAAAACGCATCCACGCTGAGTAGGTTTCGCCGCTGAGCCGCAAGGTGGCGACTCTGCTCGATCTCGAGGCCAATATAGAAAGATGGATTTATTGAAAGGAAATGCAGAGAGGTTGGCCAGAATTATTAAAATCTGGCATGCTACTCTGCACTGGGGAAGGGAAAGAAGAGAAGAAAGAAGATCATGATGGGTGACGATGTGGGAGAAGGCATATGAAATATATATGGCACAGCTTGCTTTACAAGCGCGAATCAAGTCCGCTGGCGCATAATAAAAAAGGCAAAGAGCCCACACTGCCTGGACACCCTTCCTCTTGTCCTGCCAAGTGCCCAGCAGCAGTTCCTCCGAAAGAGGCCTCTTGTCCAAACGCTTCAAGGAAGAGGCTAACACATTTCTTTCACATGCATACACTGGGCACACCAATACTAGATGGTTCACAGTCTCGGGGATGCCACAAGTTGAACATTCCGGGGAGCCCACCCGTCCAATTAAATTTAAGTACCTGCGCGTGAAAGCCACGTTTAAACGATATTTATGTACCAAGCATGCATGATGACGCAGAATATCATGCGGAACATAAAATTTCTATGTTCCATCGAGCCTTTTTAGACGAATGTGTCGGGTGTCTAGCTGGGCCCAGTAGGCTGCCGTAGCATCCTTCATACAGTTCGTAAGAAGGCACGTCGTATCCGCTCTTGAAAAAGGGATTTCCTAGTGCTGTATAGCTCCTTCAGCGTGCTGAGGAGGGGACTACCGATACCATCCTTTACTAGAAGGAGGAATTATTAGTCATGAAAAAATTAGTTATGTGAAAGCAAAACATGTTATGTTTTGTTGCTCTTACATTTCTAGGAGCACCATTTTTACAACGAGCTTGGTATTTAGTTATTCATCAGTGAGTTCGCGGAGCTGACGAACTAGGCATTCTTATAGTTGCCGTTATAATTTCTATGACAGCGTAGCCCTGGCTCTAGCAGCAAACTGAGGCTTGGGCGACATAAAAGTGAACATGTTTTTTGAAAAGATGAAAAAATGCTGGTGGTTGAGAGCATTTGAACTTGCGCATGTAATGTTTGCACACTAAAGAAGCACTGAATTTATTTCTTTTCTTGGCCGGTAGCCATCAGCAGCTTTGGTTTTGTAGTTGTACAAAAGGAATGTATAGATTTATTGGAGTTTCATCACAGCTCAATAACGTAGAAGTTGTCGCCGTTGTAGTTTGGCTTGGAGTTTCCATAGCGGATCTTCCTTCGGTCGACCTTGGCAGTGTTCCACTGGTCGTACACCTAATACAGGAGAGCAGCAGAGTGAGAAAACCTCAATTCGCACCAATAATATATTTCTGAAGCCGCAGATGTTTTAGTAACAGTAAGCGAGACGTGATGTTCAGGACGTCAGAACGTGTTTTAAAATCAGTGTTTTCTAGAATGGGGAAGGTATAAACAGCGCTGTTTTCACGGGCTTAACTGCACTTAGTTCGTTCCCTGTTTCCCACGTCTGGTCCAACACTGTCTGATCGTGCCGCACAATCAGCACGTTCCGTGTCTCGACTCTTATAAATATTTCTCGTACAGTTCAATTGTGTGGTTATCCACTGCGTGAAGAAACAGCTGCGGCGAATGTTGTCTTGCTAGTATTACTAAAAAATCAGCAGCCTTCTGCAAAAACGAAACGCAGTGAATGTCCAGCCATGGTGAGCGTTAATTTTAACAGATATTCCCATCCTGCTGCCTTCTCATTCCGCATTTTGCAGCATCTCTTCACAGGTAAACCGACCGAAATCTGATTACCGAGATTCGATGTTTTTTTGTGTGGTAGTATAGAGAGAGGAAGGATAACAAAAAGGGGAAAGGGTGACAGAGATAAATCACTAGCATGGGCTCAAGGTCCAGTAAAACAAAAGGCAAAGAGATAAGACAAGGAGTACAAAGGCCAGCCCAAGCTTTCATGTCACAAAACAAAAGCGTATACGATTCACCTTCTAGCTTGTCAGAAAAACTTGTGCGCTGGCCTTTTGTGTTTGCTGTTGTATATAAAGGTTTTACAGCGCTTTCACTTTATTTAAAGAGTGTTCGAATAGCCTGCTATTTTGCTTAAACTCTCACCTACAAATGCATGATAATTAAGGGTGTGAAAGGGGGTGAAGGCAAAATCGATAAAAAATTGCGTTTGTCAGTTTCAATGCTAAAATATGCCAGCATTCCTAGAAAATCTTTCCACCAATTGTAATCATCATATACACACCAGAAGTCATTTAAAAATGACGCCAAACATACCTCCACCCTCGCGACTTCGCCTACTCACTGCATGTTTCGTGCCATGGCACTGTTGCTTCGTTGTTATTCTTGATTTAACAGCCTTTACTTCCATAAATTTAGAGAAATAATATTTAGAACTTCTTCGTTGTTTTCTTTAACGCCACAACGCCGCTGCGTTAGTATTATTAAACGTGCTTTTGCCGCTAAACGCTTCTTTACGTCTCGTCCGTCTGGTCGGCATTCAGTCGCTCTTCTTTAGCGCGCGAAATTCCTCACCCCTTAGCAATGTCGCAGGTGTTTTGTGATAAATGTCTTGTGCAAGCAGCAATGTATCAATTTTCTCCTAATAAATGAAAGAAGCTTAAATTCTGCGGAAACGAGTACAAGAAACTAGCCCCAAAGGGTCAACGAATTCAGGATATAAAAGGCAGGCTTTCAAGCCTTTACTGAAAGCACGAAAAGAAGAAAGGTGAAGGCAAGTAAAATGAAAGAGTTTACCAGACATTGCGAAACGAAGAATTGTAAAGACTGCGTATCAGGGGCATTTTAGGGCAGCTTGACGGAAGGTAAATATTTCAGTAGCGATTCATCAAAACACCTTTCCTGCTGACAAAAGAAACACTTTCTCTGCACGCGTTAAAGTTACCACAACGATCTTTTTGCAAGTTTCTTTCTGAATACTAGCAGAACGTTCTCAACCAAATAAAATCTGGCGTCGCAATTATTTTTTCGTGATACTTTTTCTTCACGGAATACTGTTTAAATTTGAGTGCCTATTAGGTATATATTTTTTCAAAGAGCAAAGAATACACCCACTAATATTGTTTTGGTTCAAAAGAAAGCGCGTGGTATATGGAACACAGAAATTAGGGGTGTCTCTATAAAAGCGTTTCTGAAAATGTTTCTTCAGCAGAAACGAAAAATAGAAAAGTCCCATAATAACATTTCAAATAATTTTCAAACTTTTTGTACCATATTTTGCAGGCTTCTACCAGGCTTTCAATTCAAACAGCCTCTGAAATTTCAGTTCAATTCTTTGAAAAAATGACGAAGATATTAACTGACGTATCTAAACATACATGGCCACTGTCCTTCTCCCCTTCATATATGTTTCCCCACTACCTCACAATTAAAGATGCCCATTGTGACAGTTGTGGGAATGTAAGAGAGAAATCGGCAAATACACAAAAAAAAAATTTGTGTGTGGCGATTTTGCGTGCAGAGATGAGGGAAACCTCGGTGGTAATAGCAGGCGTACTGATTAGCGGCTGCCGCCAGCAATAATATACTCCAACTGGCAACCTCGCGCCTTATGTGTAAGCATGAAATCGAAGCTGTAAACGTGCATTAAGTACGTCCATCATATAGATACATATGTAAAATCGTAGCCTTTCGCGAGCAGCTTCTATCACAACGCCCGGGACTTATATAGGACACAGCTCTTTTTACTTCACAATGCTGATTTTGTGCTGATAGAAAAGAAATAAGAATTGTGGTACAAGGAAGCATGCATGACTTCATCGCAGCGAAGATGTGCTGCACTAACGCCCCATTGGCCGCCATATTCAGGATCATGGTCACCCTGAAAGCAAGTGCTGCCTCTATTTTGCTTATTGCTGCCTGTTTCAGCGTCCAATTTGAAAGTTCTGCGTGGGTCGCCATCTTCGAATAGGTTATGTGTCACGCGTAACCATCTCTAAATGGTTTACAAGTCACACCACGAACATCAAAATAACGGACCAAGCTTAGGTTCCAAAGCGCACATAGGAGCACATTACGATCAGCAGATTTGATTAACCCTATAAACATCCGCGATAACACGTCAGCGTGACCTCTAAACAAACTCATCTGTAAGCACCTGCGGCGAAAAGCCGTGTGCTCACCCAGATGCCGTCGGGAGCACAGGACTCGAAGATGGCCGCATGCCCCCTGTACTTGCTGCCGTCCAGAAAGGTAGCGATGGCCGTCCAGCGTGGAATGCTGCCGCAATTGCTGCGTACGTGCTTGCCTCGGCGCCAGCTGTGGGTCGAGTACTGGCGCATGCCAGAGCACTTCTCCTTGACCAAGGCCACGCACTCCTTGCCGTCAACGCCGATCACCCAGTTGCCCTTCAAGGACTCTGGGTTTGAGCAGCTGATTGCCTGGCTGCCTGCAAGTGACGGTGGCATAGCTTAAACCACCTGAAGACAAACTTTGCGGTTTAAAGTCTCTTCAGTCACTTTCGGAGAGATGAACGTCTAAAGGACTACTAATTGTGAAAAAGGAACTATTCTCCAAAGATTATCCGCTTTGTCCCTTTTTTTTTTCTTTTTATCTCAGAATGTGCGGATAGATGCGTTGTATCGTTTGAAGTGGAATATTGGTTTTAGTGTCCCGAAGCTGATAAATGTTACAAATTAACTCACGCAATATTATTCCACTTCACGCTGTCTTCTTCAAGAACACAAGACAAAACAAAAAATTAAACAGCGATGCCCTTACCATGATCATGCCTCACATCTGCCAATGTATCGCTCTATCGAGCATGTTGCCTTCTCTCCTGTACATAATGCTTGCTTCCACTGCGTGCGGAGTGCAACAGCACTGTTTGCAAAGTTTTACCGTCGACTAACGCTAACAAGCCGATGCTGTGATGTTTTCAATGAACGATGAAACAAAGAGAAGGAAAGTTGCAGTTAGAGACAGTAAATTCTGCAGTTCTCTCTTCGATGCTACTTGCTTCACTGAACACGTTATCACGGCTGTTTCTACACCGCGCAACAGTGTGACAACTAAGTGACAACTATCATAAAGATCCTTACTATTCTACCGCAAGTAAAGAGGCCCTATCCAACATTTATTTTGTTGGAATAATAAATTTCACACATCCTTGGCCAAGAACACTTAGCTCAGCTCGTAGGATCAGGAGAAAGAGCAACGCAATGTTCAAATTCGTTCTTTCCCTCCTCACTCGTGACTCTTGAGCATGTAAGTAAGCTTGAACTTGAAAGTTGCATACCAATAATTCGCCCTTATTTTACGGAGATGTATACGTTTAAAATCACTGTGATGCTGTTGAGTCTAAGCACACATACACACCTCTCTATGCGATGTTCAAGAAGGAAAGCGCAGTGTTCCCTCACGTATCTAGAGTGCCAAAACTGTAAACTTAGACCAGATTCTAATGACTAAAAAGGCGAGTTAATAAGTGAATTACAGCATTGGAAAAAAACTAGGACCAGACAGTGCTTTTAAGCACCTATCACCTCTTTCTAAGCAAGCACATATTGTGGAAGGAGGTTCTAAATACTACGAAGACCTCCCTTCCAATAGCAGCATGATAGCTAGAATATGTGGTGCCAAACGATGAAGCAAAACAACACATATTTCTGGGAATTATTGGCCCCTGTGAAAGATGGGCCAGCAAGCCTCGATCTTAACAAGCGGCCACCATGACTAAGGGAAGCCAGACGATCTGTTCTGCTCGGCTCGTACTTATTGTGACGCCACTTCCTGACACGTACAAAAAAAACGTGGCGCAACAAGCACAGGTGCAACCCTATAAGCTTACACTGCTACGATCGCAAATATATTGTCAATTTCCTGCATCGCGAAGCATACTTACTAAGCAGGACGTCAATTTTATGAAACAGTGGTATCAGAATTATTGTGCAGGAAAAAGTAGCGACCGATTATTTTCGGACAAGAATGAGTAAAAATTAGCAGCAGGTACACTTGGCTCCCGGCTGGAAGTTTTACAACCGTATTAAACAGAGAAATTGGTTCATCTCAGTATCCGTCAGTTTCTTGGAAAGGCCTGGTATTGTTTAAGCGCACGTACAACAGTTAACAGGAATAGATATTGGCCATGATATACTTATAACAACGTGTTTTTTTTTTTTTTTTTTTTTTTTTTTTTTTTTTTTTTTTTTTTTTT